>BQKN01001020.1:261540-294083 GCA_022839385.1 Asparagus kiusianus
TTAATCATGGCTATATGGTTTTAAGATCTCAAGTTTTAGATCTAACAGATTTATCTTTGCTTAATATAAGAGATGATGCTTCTCTCCCTGATACTTTTAATATCAAGGCACAAACATGGTGTAACAATATTAATTATTCTGGAATTTGATTCGTGTAATTTTTGAGTGTATAATTAACTGCTTAATTAATTATTTTAATAAATTGTAATTATCTTTTTATGTTTTTTATTTTTATTTTTTGCTCTCGTAGCTTGGAGGAATGGAAGTTCATGATACTGATTCTTTTTGCTGGGTATCTCAAGAATGCTGAGATTTCTGTTGATGCTTTGTCCATGTGGTATATCCAAGTTCCAAAAGTTCTAAACCACAAACTTAGCTTGTCGAATAATGTAGTTATGAAAATAATTTTATATTTACTGCGTATTTGTGTTAATCCCTTTTCAACTCCCAGCATGAACATTTTGAATTGGGCTATTACAGTTGCTTTTGGATGGAATATGGCAACGAGGTTTAAACTACACCCTAATTTGATGCTTTCAATGTAATTAAACTCAAGTGGAAAACTGATGATTATGTATCTATATAATTTATTTGCAGTGTAAGGATCTCTAATGAACTTGGAGCAGGACATCCAAGAACAGCAAAGTTTTCAGTTGCTGTCGTCGTAGTAACTTCATCTCTTGTTGCCGTTATTCTCTCTTTGATCTTGATCATCACCAGAAAGCAATATCCATCTTTGTTTACAACATTCAACCTGTTCTTTCACGTACACACTCTTCATGAGCAAAAGCTGAAAATATTTCTATAATGAGTTTTTCATCTTTGATTAAATTGTTAATATCAATGACAACAGGGGTATTTACTTCAAAAAAAAATGACTATAGGGATGTAACTCTTCTATTTCATTTCCCCTTTTTTTTGGCAATTACATTTGTTAATAAAATGTTGGCCTTCAAGTATTTCTTAATATTTTTGGTGTCTCGCTGATAAATTGGTTGATTACGAACTTATGGTTCAATGTATGCAAGAGATTTGTATTGGGCTGGATATAATTATAGAGATCTATCATGATAAGGAGATTAAATTTCATTTCAATGAGTAGTTTGTATCCTATTTGATTCTAAGTTATGAAGTTATAGATCAAACAAAATATTTTCAAATTCAATAGCTCTATTTGCTGTTGCAACTCTATTTCCATCCAACCAAAGGACCCTTAAGTGTCACACAAAGAATGTCGAAAAACATAAATGTGTACAATAACAGAGATAAGATAAATCTCATGAATGCTTAAAATAAATAATACAATTCTAGTTCTACAAAAGTTCTACTTGACTAACACTATAAAAAAATATCTCATTTTCTAATTCTATGTGACTAACACCTTAAAAATTTATCCCACAGATTATCCCAGTTCCAGATTTAAGTTCTAGGTGATTAAGCCACAAAAATAGAATATACTCAGTGACAATATCTCACAGGACATGAAGGATGCCTTTATTGACATGGATGCAAAAGACCGCTATGAGTTTCTACATTTTAGGTTGACCGGTGTGATAATGAATGATGGTAAGGATGGGACTCAAGCCAATTCTGATCCAAATGGTGAAGATTATGATTCTGATTTCTTTGGAGATGTTTAGAGGCAGTAATTTAGAAGTTTAGGATATTTATATGTTTTTTAAGATTTGTTATGGTGTTAGGATTGTGTGGAATTTCATATTGTCAAACTATTTTTCATTGAGTAGGTGAAACTTGGGATAATGTCATGTTTGTTTTAAAGATTTGGAAAGTACTTTTAGGATCAATTTCATTTCAATTTGTCAAAACTATTTATTTTTAGGATATTGCTATGCTTTTATTTATTTGTTTATATTCTGTTCTTATGTTTTTTGACTTGTCAGCTATCTTAGTTTGGTGCATTTAATGGATGAAGTTTCTATTATATGTATCATCCCAACAAATGATTCTTGTATGTGTAGATGAGAGTAGTGCAATATTATGTTTTCTTCTATTTTTTAGTAGTTTGGTGATTAACGATTAGCATACATATCAACATTTTTTAATTGATTGCTACTTTGTTATTAATCTCATTGTGTGCTAATAATAGAGTGCTTTATTTATTTCCTCTGCACATAAGTTTCATGTAAATTGATTATATTTCATTGGTTATATTATTTAATAGGATGGAGGAAGATCAAAATTTGCCCATTTTATATGTTCATCACGAAGACTTTGATGATAATCTTTTGATTCGCATAATCGAATTAGCTGCTGAGGCTGCAGATCTGATCACAAAGATATCAGGATGTCTATCACAGGAGTTCATAGCAAATACGCTTAATTTTCGAAGTCCTCGACGTGGTATTACAGATCTTGGTCTCACATACTTACAGTCCAAGATGGATAATCATCCTCAAGATTTTCGTAGAATTTATCGTATGTACCCAGATTGCTTCATGAAGTTATGCAATATCTTGAGAGAGCGGGGCCATATACAAGACACATACCACATTAGTATTGAGGAGATGATTGCTATTTTTCTTCTCACGGTTAGTCAAAATCAGCAGTACTTTGTTGCAACTGATCGACTTGATCGTTCAAAATGGACCATCAGTGTATGTTTCAATAAAGCATTACATGCATTGGTATCTTTAGTATCATGCTGGATGGGAGGGTTCTGCTAATAATGCAAGAGTCTTGAAGGATGCAATGAGTAGACCTTATGGACTCCCACTTCCACAGAGTAATAATCTTTACATAGTATTCCATCAATTAAAGAATATTTTTTAGTTTTACAATTTTTTTCTCATTCATATATTATATTCTTGTTTGCAGATAAATTTTATCAAGTTGACCGCGGCTATCCAAATAGGCTATAATTTCTTGCTCCATACCGAGGTCAAAGGTGCCATCTTTCAGAGTTCGGCCCAGCTAATAATCTACAACGACCACGAAATTCAAAAGAAGTTTTCAATCATCGGCATGCGTCTCTTAGAAATTGTGTCGAGCGCATCTTTGGAGTTTTTAAGTCTAGATTCACTATTTTCAAGAGCCAACCTCCAGGTTTTCCGTATGCCACACAATAAAGATGTTCGTTGCATGTGTAGGATTACATAACTTTTTAAGATTGGAGAATACAAATGATGACTTTGACATTTATGATCTTCCACTAGAAGCTTCACGAAATGTTGCTGATGCAGATGATGACTCCGATGAAGAAGATGCGTTACAGACTCAACAGACTCAACGAGCAGCTGCGGGAGCTTGGAGAAATTCTATGGCAGAGGCCACGTGGGATGATGGAAGTCGAGTCACTCTAGGAATTTAGATTTTTATTTAGTTGTAAAATATTATATTATTTGAGATGAATAGTGATGCTTTATTGCATTATATTTTATAGTTATTACTAGACTAATCAATTGCTTATCAATCTTATATTATTTTTAATATACAATTATTAACAATAATAATTTATACTCACCGTTACCCCTCACCAAATTATCCCCTTCATAATATTATCCACCATTATCCCATCAAATTATCCTACCAAATTATCCAACTTTAAAAATTATCCATCATTGTTCCACTAAATTACCCCAGTGTTAAAAAATTATCCCACTTTACCAATTATCCCAGTTCTACTTAAAAAGTTCTAGGTGACTAACCCCCCTTAACAGAACATGTTCGAACTTGAAAAATTAGAGAAAACCTTTTAAATTTTGAGGAGTTACGAAAAATCAATCTCAACTTTCAAAATTTTATAAAAATAACCCTTCTCTCTTTGTAAAATTATATATAAAAAATACTCTCATCCAATTTTTTCCCTGTTTCTCTTTGTTCTCTCTTCCTTGACAGATCCTAGCAAGAACGGAAGTTGTCTTGAAGTTCAAGTGAAACTTCTTTTGAAAGTATTTTAAACTTCACGAAGCTCCCAAAGCTTACACAGATTTTCTCCTAAAATTTAAAGTTTAGAAGAGTTTATGCAAATCACGCAAAGTTCATGGGGGTTATCTGAAATTTACCAAAGCAAACACTTGAGCCGACAAAAGTTTCACGGGTCGGGTAAGAGTTACCTAATCGAGTCCCGGATCCGACTACATCTGCAAATAAAAAAAAAGTATAGAAAATATTAAAAAAAAAACCCCCAAAATACCTATTTTATTTTTCTTTCTCAGATCCAGCGAGCTCCTCTTTCCTCTACCCCTCTCCATTTCTCTCATTTTTGGGCGCTCGTCTTCAGATCTCGATTCAATTAGGGTTTCTTGTTGGATCTGATCTCGTAGTCGAAGGAATCTCGCGCGAAGGAGAGGAGACCAGCAGCAATGAATCCGTTCAGCTCGGGCACTCGCTTGAGGTATGCCCTTGCCCTTCAAAGCTCTCGATCGGATCCGCTGATTTCATCGGATAGAAATTCTCCCGCCATAATTTTGTTGATTTCATCATTTGAATCGCCCTAGCTTGAAACCAAGAGGAAACTGAAACTGATTTCGTAGTAGTTCGATTGAATTATCACCATTTCTTCAGTAATGCTTCGATTGAATTGTCACCATTTCTTCAGAAAACTATGCAAGTTACGCACATGATGGAATCTTATTGATATGAGAATGGAAAATTTGAAGTTTCTCCATTTGGATCAATAGTATTAATGCATGAAATGAGTCAGTTTGATTGACTACCGGTTCCTTAATCTTTTTAATCCCAAATTTAACAGCATCAAAATTTTCTACTTAAAACCATGTATTTTTCTCCTCCGTTAAGTCGTTATTAGTCAATGTTAATGGAAAAAAGAACTTAAATCCTGGAGAAATTGTCAAAATTATTTGCAGTACAGCAACTAGAATACTATTTCATTTTTTTTTCAATGTAGGATTAATAATAACTTTGCTAAGCTTGCTAACATGGTTAATTACTTTAATCTTCCTTCAAGGTTAAGCATATTTATCAATCTTGCTTGGTTCCCTTGTGAAAGATAGGCCTGCTAGCATTGAATTGGAAGACTCATTGTCATAGTACATAGGTAGACAACCAATACTTTACTCCAAATTCTACCATCAAATTTTTGACCCAAAATATCTCACAATTTGTATGAGCAATAGCCACATACTCCATCTTTTCACTAAACCTCTCTGCTATAGTATGTTTATTGTGTTTCAAAGTAATCTAGTTGTCATTGACATATATTATCACATACAATAGCTACAACTTGACATCTATCCTTTTTGATCCAACATAGTATGCTTCAGAGTAGTCCTCTATCCCTTAACGTATTGCAAAATCTTTAGGGTTGCCTTTTAGTGATGCTTTTTTGATTTCTCCACAAATTGACTAACCAACCCGACAACTAAGGATATGTCTAATCTAGTAATAGTCAGATAATAGCTTTCCAACTAGTTGCCTATATTGAAGCTTGTCCTTTATTGTTTACCATGAACATAAATCAGTATTCTGCTCTAAGATGTGTTACTAGGGTTTGTGCCAAGTATAGTTGCTACCTGCAATAAATACATAGCTCGCTAACTCTAGGAGAGAACAATCTCTTTGTTGTTATGGACAACATATATCCAAGAACAAGAAGTAGCAAGAATGTCTCATGTCCTCAATAACAACATGCTTTATGAGACAGTCTTTTGTTTCTTCAATTCCTAGTCTTTTGTTTCTTCAATTCCTATAGTGACACTACCTAGTAGTGAAATATCATCCCCATACACCGTAAGAATAATAATGCCAGAGGATCTGCTCTGAACAGACATAGTGTGGTATATATGAGGACATCTGATTCAAAAGTCAGTAATCATACGTTTAAAATTTTCAAACCAGCATGATGATGAAACCATTAACCACCTTTAACTTACATACTTGGAGTCTCTCCTTGTCCTTGAGCAACAAACCCAGAGGTTGCTCCATGTACACATCCTTAATAAGATCACAGTAGAGGCAGACATTCTTTACATCAAGTTGAAAGATCAAGCCATCATTATTCACAGCCATAAAAGACAAGGAACATGGCTGCCTGATGCCTCTACTGTGAATAATATTGACTATTAGAGTAGTTAGGATGTTAGAGAAGTTAGTCTTTTATGGCTCCAATGTGAGACTGAAACTAACTTCTCTAACATCCTAACTACTCTAATAGTCAATATTAGCCTGTATATCTGTATTAGCTAATCTGGACTGTATTGGCCAGCTTCCGGTGGATAGGACTGGCATGTTCAAATTTGATACAACATAGTCAATACGTATCGGCATGGGATGATACTTCAAATTTGGTGGTGAAATTAATATTGTAGATATGTCAGACGAATTTCAAAAGACTCGAATATTGCTATTATATATCATTAGGATCCGGCGTCAATGTCGATTAATTTTATAGGCTAATAGCTGATCGAGCCATTCTACATTTGATTGCTACGAAAATAGCCCATGGCGATTATTTTTCTTCAACAGGCCACTTTATCTCCGAGAATCAGCAAGCCATCTGAATTCTGTAATTGTATGTTACCCTCTTCCATATGATGAATTTTAAGTTTAATGACACAGGGATATGATTCGTGCTATACGTGCATGCAAAACTGCCGCAGAAGAACGTGCTGTTGTCAGAAAAGAGTGTGCAGCTATACGTGCTGCTGTCAGTGAAAATGATCAAGATTACAGGCATCGTAACCTGGCAAAACTCATGTTCATTCACATGCTTGGTTATCCTACTCATTTTGGTCAAATGGAATGTCTTAAGTTAATTGCTTCTGCTGGTTTTCCTGAGAAACGTATAGGATATCTTGGTCTTATGCTGCTTCTCGATGAAAGACAAGAAGTGCTTATGCTGGTTACAAATTCTTTGAAACAGTATCCTATGCTATTTTAATCTCTACGTTTATTGTCCTCTTACAATTTATGGTTTTATTCATGTATTTCTTGAATATGATCATACTCAATTTACAACTGTGTTTTATAATTTGTCCTAAATCCTTGACGCTTACCCAGAGATCTCAACCATTCCAACCAGTATATTGTTGGACTTGCTCTTTGTGCTCTAGGGAATATTTGCTCAGCAGAGATGGCACGGGATCTTGCTCCCGAAGTGGAAAGGCTATTGCTAAGTAGAGATCCAAACATTAAGAAAAAAGTAATTTCTTCCTCTTGTAAAAGTGCTCTTTAGGGAATGACTTCTTTGACTCTTATTATTTTGGCTGAAAAAGTAGCAAGCAATAGGTGTCCATGAAAAAGTTTAGTTTGGTTTTCCTTGCTGATATGTTTTTATGATATAGTGTCTTTTTTATTGCCTGTGCATAACAAAGAACTGTGCTGCTCAGAGCTAGTTTCTTTAAAGTTGCTTAACATTTATTGATGGATTCTATTTTAACTGCTACAAATAGAGGGAGCTGACAACCATCATTCAGATGATGTTTAGTTGTGTCAATAATATTGCCATTTTTGCTTGTAACTAGTAATACTGGGTGAAACATGATAGCTATAATTTTAAGAAAACCACCAGATATGCACCAATGATGGATTTAGATAAATATGTTTCTGCAACTGCTATGCAATTTCTTTCTCATGGCAAGCCAAGCGTGGGAAGAACGAATCTTATATTGCTTAGTGTGAGAAAGGTCATAATGATTGTGAATCATGCAGCATCTCAAGAACTTATATTACGCAGTGATAACTATGACTATTATGCTATTGAATAAAAGATCATTTGTGTAGGTCAGGGTACTCTCGAGAACATTGTGACACTTTGAGTTACAATGCAAATTGACATGGAAATACAGAAACTCTAGATATAATGAATGCATCTTTTAACTTGTATGGAGATGACTATTATAGTATTGTGCCCTCATGTTTATGACCTAGTTGATTCTTATTGACTAGTGATGGTAATCCTGCAACCATGCTTTTGATGCATGGCTGTGCCACCATAGCTCCCTGAACTCAGCTTCTTAATCAATTTCTTGGGTATTTTAAGCTAGTAAAGTTTATTAAGAGTAACGAAATGAAAATTGTCCATCATAATGCAGTTGCTTTGATCTATGAGTTTCTGGTAAAATTTATTGGATATATGCTTTTATTGCAAGTGTTTATGATATTTTAAGTTTGTTAAAAGCAGAAAATGTATGTTTCTCTTAGTTTGCTGGATTTGTTTCCATTTTTGGCTTTAAATCTGATTTTTAATGTTTCTCAGGCTGCATTATGCTCTATAAGGATTATAAGAAAAGTTCCAGATTTGGCAGAAAACTTCATGAGTCCTGCTGGTGGTTTACTTAAGGAAAAACATCATGGAGTTCTTATATCAGGAGTTCAGCTCTGTACAGATTTGTGCAAAGTCAGCACAGAGTCTCTAGAATATTTAAGAAAGGTACTATTTTCATGTTAAACTTCTTGCTGCTCCTACTTCTGTTTCCTTTTTGCAGATTGATTGCCTTAAACACTTTGGTATTGCGATTGCTTAAAGAATCTCACTTGAGTGTATTTAAGAGCATTTTTATTTTTTGGGAATTGTGAAGGATAGTCGTAAAGAACTCTGAATGTTTCTTTTCGAGCATGGTCAACTATCCTTTTTTTTCTCTTTTATTTTGTGGGCTCTCATTGGAGGCTTTAGTATTTCCCTGAAGATTAACTTTGGATACTGTTTTTGTTCCTGATGGGGATTAATCGTTTATTTTGGATAATTCTTAAATGTGTATCTTTAAGTGCTCTTCATGTATTTTTTGTGAAGCCTTATTCCATTATTATTACGTCTACTTCTGTTGAATTTTGTGGCATGGGATAATTTTTCGCCATGACTTTAGAACTGCACAGAGGGTTTGGTGCGGATACTGAGGGATGTGTCAAATAGTCCATACGCACCTGAGTACGATATTTCCGGGATTACAGACCCTTTTCTACATATTCGAGTGCTTAAGCTCATGAGGATATTGGGCCAAGGAGATGCAGATTCCAGTGAATATATGAATGATATTCTTGCCCAGGTTAGTTTATTTAGATGCTTGTGCTTTGTTATTTGGCATTGGTCATGTTTTCTTCTATTATTTTAAAGTTACTTTGTAAATAAATATTGACTCTTGCATCTTTTATGCACAGTTTAGCAATTAACTAAATTCGTTTTTGTTCTTTACCATAAGGTTACTGATAGATCTTCTATAATCAACATCACTATAGAATGATGGAAGTTCATGTTATTTGCATTCCGTTCAAAGTCAGTTGTTTGCTTTCTCTCCCTGAAAATGCTGAAAACCGTGACCTTCACATTGATGCATCTGCACACACTGAAATTAAGAAAATAATAAATATGTACGCGTTAGAAGTTCACCACTTTCCAGATCAACTTCTCCTTGCTTCAAATTCACCTTCTGAAGGTAGTGATACTGTGATAGTAACCATTGCAACTTTGGTTTAGTGATTGGTGGCCGAGCCTGCCTAATGTGAGCCCTCTGTCTCCGTAAAGGTTTGTTCTTTTCTTTGTTTTTCTTTTCTCTTTAAGTTTGTTTCCTGCTTTGTTTTGAGAGCAAAGGATGGAATAAAGTGGTCCTTCAATTGTTTGTTTAATATTTTCGGAGTCTTCGATCTTGGGTCATAGCTTGTCACCTATTAGTAATATTCTTTAATATCGTCAATTTTTCTTTGAATATTTGTAATTTTTAAAGTGTAAACATCTATATAAAAAGTATATTAACATGAATTATGTCTGATTAGTTTTTAAAATATCCATCCTGCTTTAGTGGCCGCTGACCACTTTATTGTTTAGATGCATCTTCCTGCTATGCTCTGCTAACTGATATTTGAAACACTAGACAGCTACCTGACATTATTTATTGACCAAAAGGGGCTAGGCCAGTATGTCAGTGTAGTAATCATTCACAGCGATCCTTTTGGTTTATGTATATGCTAGTGTTCTTCTTAAAGGTAATCTTGATTACTTCAAGGTGCTGTCACCAATATAGTTGATCTACCTGGTGCTTATGTTGATGCTGTTGCCACATAAACTCTTGGCAGTAGTATTGTGTCATTCTCCATTCTATTTTTCCTGATATCTGCTCCTTAGCAATGGGATGAGATTCACCTTCTAATTTATACCATATTACTAAAACTGATTTCCAAGGGGATTTACTTCTTCAGATATAGATTTTATTATTTGGACATGTCTGAGAAGTGAGATCCCCTAATTTGTTTACTTCTTCAGCCAAAAGCTTTCTTGTTTACCTAGAGGAATTTGGTAGTTTGCTTCATATTCGCATGTACTTAAATTGCCTTACCTAACATGCTAGTTACGTAGATATTAATTTGCCTCCTTGGAGAAATTATCCAGTGGATCGGGCCCATTGTACACATGATGTTCCAAGGTGTGAGAATCCTTGAATACGTGGAAATATGGGGCGGGTTTGGGGATAAGTGTTTGATAAAAAAGTACTCTTTTTTTTTTCCACCACATATGAAATGGACCCAGTCGATTGGAGAGTTGGCCCAAGGTCCGGGGGTAGCTTCTTTTGTTTGTACTAATTATGTTTATGAGTTTGGGACCAACTGGTAGAGGGTTGCGGCTGTTTAATAGTGTGTTGTAATTATTTGCTTAGCACCGTTGTGGAGCTTTTTTCAACATTTGTCATGCTTCCTTTCCTACTACGTCTTGATAGGAAAAAACCTTGTCAGTGTTGACGAGTCATAAAGGTTGAGAAGGAAACTCAATCTATTTCAGTATAAAATATTTCTAATGTAAAGAGAACTTCATCCTCATCTATTGTTATTTGTTGAATGTTTTGCTTGTGGGTAAAATCGGTGAATAATATCTTGTTATTCTTTTTCTTTTAAGGATATGCTTGAAAGGGCACATATCATATTTTTTTTGTCTTACTATGTTGTTTGCTTCGTTACAATACTAATTAATTTAAACTTTTCCTGATCTTTTCTCTCTATCTCTCTCACATATGTGATCTTTGCTCTATGTTATCCCGGTAATTTGGTGAAACACATTTCACTGCTCTTTAACTATTACTTCTCTTAGTTGTGGATCACTATTTGCCTTATGATGTTTCTTATGCTTAGTTATAAGAATTGTTGTAGGGTGTCTTTACAGCTTCTTTATTCCTAACATACTAATTATTCTCTGTAAACTCTATTATCAGGTAGCTACAAAGACGGAGTCAAACAAGATTGCTGGGAATGCGATTCTTTATGAATGTGTTGAAACAATAATGGGTATAGAAGCTACCAGTGGACTGAGGGTTCTGGCAATCAACATACTGGGGAGATTTTTGTCAAATCGGGACAATAATATCAGGTTATTCTTTTATGCATTTTTAAATAATTCAACCTATTTATATAAGTATTTCCACCTCCCAGTGTATTGAATCTGAACTTCACCCAGATTTCTTAACGGCCATGTTTTTTGCTGCAATAGGTAGTCTGTTACAATCATGCTGGATGCATCTTGAGCTGTTGAGATTATATCTGATTGTCTTACTCTTCTTAGACTTCCATGTCGCAGTATCATTGAAGTGGCGATTTACTTAAGTCAAATATTGATTAAGGGAGGAGACTGTAGAACACTTTAATCAAGTTTGTTTATTGCTTCAGATAGGTGGGCATTTGGTTGTGTCGTCCTGGGAGAGGGGTTTTTGTTTTATTCTTTTAGGCGTGGGGGGTTGGGGAAGAGCTTATTTGGCAGTTTTTCATATTGATGCAGTACAATATAATGAATTGATTTCTCTTTGGTTTGTCCTTTGACCTTTTGTCTTGACGTGGTTTGGTGGTTCTAGAGCATTAGAACTATATTTCTTTGTTGTCTAGTAGTCTTTCTTGTTGTATTATTGGATACTCTGCTTGATACTTTAAAGGTATTACTCACTCTTGTTTGTACCGGTGCCTAGAAATTTTTCATCAATGTGAATCCTTTTTCCTTCTGAAATTGTAACTCTGCATTCTTCATTTCTCTTATATGTAGATTATATGAGAATGAGATTATTTTCCCAAGAGGAGTTTCCCCATTCTGGAAGACGTGTAAACTTATTGTTTTGAATTTAAGATAGTCATTATCTATTGTTTCCAGATATGTTGCACTCAACATGCTAATGAAGGCTGTTGCGGTCGACTCTCAAGCAGTGCAGCGGCATAGAGTGACCATTCTTGAATGTGTCAAGGTCTGTACTCTCGACAATCGTCTTAATAGTGTTCTTTTGGCCTTGTTGCCGTTTTGCAGAAGAAAACACATTATGAGATTTATGTTGCTGTATAGGCTCTTCATATCAAACTCTCCACAAGGATTGGAGAATTATAATTAAGGGTTTTACCTTCATATTATCTATATCTAAAGGAGGCTTTGTTTTTCTTTCTTTTTAATGCAATAAAAGTTGGACTTGCAGCGAGACGAACAATTGCCCTTTAGGGAACTTGCAGTTGCAAATTTCTGCATACAAACAACCCTAGTCATCGTTATTCACTTATTTGTATTAAATCGAGCTGATTGAACAAGGTGTTCTGGTGCTCTGTTACTGAAGTGTCCATAATTTTATTCCACGTTTTTCATATTATTAATAAATCAATTTCTTCTTGTTAGGACAATACTCCTCAGGGTATGTTCTCAAGGGCCCATAGTTGTGTGCTTGTAAACCCAATTTACCTATCAGGTTTTATCACAACTTTCTGTAGTGGTTGCTATAACAATCATGTGCACTTTGTCTGTTGTTTGCCAAATGAGGGCTACGTGCAAAATGCTTGCAGCAGGATAGGATGAAAAATCCGGAGCACAACTGATACATTTTTTGTCTTATTAATTATCATATAATTAACCGTTTCAAACAATTTCATCATTGCATGTGTGATTTAGTTTTGTTTCACTTTTTTTTAACGTTGTATATATCCTAAATATTTTGAGATTCTTTCCTGGTTGTAGTCGCTTTTGTGCTTAATGCTCATCACTTGTCATCTTTTAGCCTACAACTGCTCTTTTTTTTATTAACCTTTTGCAATTTTCAGGACACTGATGCATCAATACGGAAAAGAGCACTTGAACTAGTATTTCTTTTAGTTAATGATACAAATGTGAAGCAATTGACAAAAGAACTTATCGACTATCTGGAAGTTAGTGATCAAGATTTCAAACCGGAACTTAGTGCAAAAATCTGTTCAATTGTTGAAAAGTAAGTTAAAATTTGCTCCATGTTTCTTGTTGGATTTTGCTTTCTAGAGAGGCAATCACTTGGAATTCTCTACTTATTTTAAAATTTTGAGACATGAGTGAATCAGAAGGTGCCTTTATTTATTGCAATTATTAATATTTGACAGGTCCAATTTACTTGTTCACAGTTGATTCATAATTAATTTCGACTCTTCATTAGAAATTGACATAGCAATTGAAACAAGGCAGGAAAGGAGGACTGGTACACAGGAAAGAAATATGATGAGAAATTAATTTTTTTTGAGTACATGTTCTGGGAAATTTTATCAAAGCCTTTTGCCTGGGATGTTCGGTTCTTGTGAAATGGTGGAAGAGATTCCAAGTACGATGAGAGAATGAAGATAGAATGAACAAGAACTACTGTCATTTTATCTTGGACGATACTCATGTGAATGTGTATTTATTTTGTACATGAGGGAGCATGAAGTGATATGCATATACCAGTTTTTGCTAAATAAAGATATGGACCAAATAGGTGTTAATTGTGTTTAATGGGTTGGGAGGGGGCGGGGGGTCGTTGTTGTGCCTGGTAGTGAATTTGGGGTTTTAGTCAGAAGCGCCAAATATAGATGTTTGAATTCACTATTGTTGTCTTCAGAATTTGATTGCGACCTTTTTAGATAGGAGCCATCTACTTTGGTTTTAACCTGCAATGACATTATTGTCAATGTAGAGTTGGGTTGCTCATTGATTTTAGCCATAGACTTCTCATTTGAATTGAGCCATTGCTTTCCATTTGATAAGTTGAGCTGTTATCTCCATTTGAATGTGAATCATGGCTAGGATATTTTATGGAATTTAGCTTGTCTTCATTTGAGTTGGCATTCCGATGGGTATTATCTTGTTGTTTCCTATGAGTAAGGAAGGTCACAAGATTTTTCATGACTGAGGTTCGGGTATTGGTTATTATTTGATCAGTACCTTAATGCTTCAGTCTCTCTGGTTCTCTGAAATCTTCATTGTTAATTGTCACATTACCCGGGTACTTCTATCTTGAAGCCGTACTCGTACTTGACATGTTCCCATACCGGAACTTCATACACTCCTTGGATATATGCATACATTTATTCAGACGTGTACTCAATTATATGATATATGTTTTAATATAAAACACGTGTCATACACTTCTTGGATGTATATCCTATATTTCCTATCCATTTCTTGAAACTCGTTAGTCATGAGTCGGGTTTGTCTTAGGTGGTACCCAAGTTCGAAACTATGATTTAAGAGGGTCATTTGAGTGTCTGGTTCAAAAAACGGACCATTTCCAATTCATAATAATCAAAATAATAAAAGATACTTAAAAATGTGCCAGGAATTTTAATTCTCTAATAACACATGAATTGAAATTTTTTAATGATCTCACATTAATCAATATATATGTAGTCGTGTCCCTATACCCTACATTTAACAAATTTTCGACGTACCGTACTCACACCCGTGCGGTATCTGTACATGTTTCCATGCAACTTAGGTTAATGTGCTTCATTCTCTCTGGGTTTTTTTTTCTAATCTTCATTATTGATTGTCATGTTACTCGGGTACTTCTATTTTGAAGCCAAACCCGTGCTTGACACATACCTATACCGAAACTTCATAGATACTCCTTTGATATATGCATACATTTATTCAGACATGTACTCAATTATATGATATATGTTTTAATATAAAACACGTGTCATACACTTCTTACCTATTCATATCTTGAAACTCATTAGTCATGAGTTGGGTTTGTCTCAGCCGGCCGGTATCCAAGTCCAAAACTATGAGTTAAGAGGGTCACCTGAGTGTCTAGTTCAAAAACGAGAGCCGTTTTCAATTTATAATAATCAAAATAATAATAAAAACTTAAAAATGTGGTAGGAATTTTAATTCTAATAACACATGAATTGAAAATTTTTAATGATCTCATGTTAATTATTAATTTCAATATATATTTAGTCGTGTCCCTGTACCATACACTTTACAAGTTTTCCGTGTGTACCGTACCCGCATCCCGTACCGGTACTCGTACATGTTTCCATGCAACTTAGGTTTTGATACTCTTCGTATCTGTATTATCTTTGTGTACTTGTCCATGCAACTTAGGTTGAAAATTTTCCTATCTGTCTAATCTTTGTGTACTTGTCATTACTTTTCCTATATTTCTGCTTTTAGCTCTGGGTTTCTCTTTTATTTCTTCTTACCTCCCCAGAGCATTCCTTGTGCAAATGCTCTTTAATATTTCTCACGGGTTCAACAACCTAAACTATGTGAGAAAGCATCAGAGTGGTAAAATAGGTTGAGCCATCTTTCGATATATGCTAAACATGCTACGAGTTCCTACTTTTGCATACTTCTTTCCAATTTGACTTTTTGCAGCTGCTATGGCTTGGGTTAGCGATAACGGGCGGGGGTGACTTGTGGGAAATCCCAGATTCATTTCATTTCAACTATCTACTTGCATTTAGTTTCTATTAATTTTGCTACCTCATATGTTTGAAAGCTCTCTAGTCTCTACATACAATCCAGAAGGAGTTGGAGTAAAAAATTGCATGCACATGATGCTCATGTGGTTTCTCTAGTGCAAGACCATTATCAATAATCTTGTTGTTTTGCCAATGTTAGATTTCCTTTGATATTCACATCTTACTGACTTATGATGTTTTGTGCTAATATTTTTCTTCCACTATCATGAAGATCATTTTAACCTAATTTGTTCTGTTGCTTCACATTGAGTAGGTTCTCTCCTGAGAAGCTATGGTATATTGACCAAATGCTAAAGGTTCTATGTGAGGTAGGGATAAGGAACCTTATTTATGAAGTAATTGCGCGTGTTTCAAATATCATGAGGCTTGTTTGCTTTCTTTCTATTTTCTTTATGGTTTGCATAACAATCGAAGTTTCTTTTCCCCCGCATATCTATTATATGATTAAAGAACACTTAATTTTTTTCTGTGGTTCTTAGTAATACTTATTCTGAAATATCTTTTTTTTTTCTTTTTTGGGGTCAGTCACTTATTCTGAAATATAAATTCTTGTTTATTTCACCTATTTCGGTTATGGGCCTATTTTTTGGTGTATATGTCTAACTCCCTACAGAACTTAAGAATATACTGGACGTTCAGAATGATACTAGATTGTCCAACCTAGGATGTTATACTGGACATTCAGTTGTAGAATATCTAATGTAAGCTTATTAGTGTAAATGTCTATTTGTCTACAAGAACATAAGGACATAAGAACATAAGAATATACGTTACTATATTTCATGTTTATGATGATGTCTTTTTATTCAATTTTCCCAATTAAATTAAGGTTTTCGTGATATTGGTGGATTTTCAGCTCTTTCTAATTGCTACTTAGGCCCCGTGTAGCCAAGGTTTATGTGAGGGGGTAAGGAGAGTCGACCCCTCCTTAACCTACCAAACACAAAAAATATACACAGGTATAAACTAAGTTGAGCCCTCCTAATTTGCCAAACACCAAAGATAGAGGAAGGGCTTACAAATCCCTCCAAAGGGGTTAATGAGTTAACCCCTCAAAACAAGGGGTTTACAAATCCACCTATATAGACGGTTTAAGAGGTAACCCCTCTTATAAATAAAGTGGTTATAATCCTTTTTATTCTAAATGCAAATAAATAAATAAATAAAATTCATAAGGATTAAAATAATTTACCTAACAGATTAACAAATTAAACCCTTCAGGTTAACAAATGCGCTAACTATGTTAATCCTTCTCCTTAACCTCTCCTCATACCATTGCCAAACAGGGCCTTAATGTTGCTACTAGAGCTTACCTTTTTATTCTTCTTCCACGTGCAATTAACTTGTTCAGCTGCCATAATATTTATAATGTATGATATTTCACAGGCTGGAAATTATGTTAAAGATGATGTGTGGCATGCACTTATAGTTGTGATAAGCAATGCACCTGATCTCCAAGGATACACCGTCAGATCACTTTATAGGGCATTCCAAGCATCATCTGAACAGGTAGCTTTTTCCCTGGTAACCAGGTGAAGTTAGCGGTGCCTATCACTTTGCATTCTCTTATTTATTATCTTGCTAAATTTTGTAGGAAAGCTTAGTCCGAGTAGCCGTGTGGTGTATTGGTGAATATGGTGAGATGCTGGTTAATAGTTCTGGAATGCTGGAAGGCGAGGAACCAATGACAGTGAGTGCATTTTTATCCATTACAAATTCAAAGATTTTTCCATATTTGGGTAATGTAAATTGCGTTGCAGTAACTATCGTTTATCAATAATATAGGAGCATGCTTTTGACATAAGCTATGGCTTTTCATTTTCCTAGTGATTGTATGCTCCTGGACAAAGCTAAAATTGGTTTCTTGACAATATTTCTCTCTCTTCTTGTCTTTTACACAATTATTATTCCTGTTAAAAATATTTTATCTTATAGAAAACCTTAATGGCTTCTAGTTTTCCATGAATTGCTGACTTCTTCAACCTAGAGATTCCTTTCATGTCCATGGGTTTCAAAATTCAAAATGGTATAGAAACTGTTCTGCTTGAAGTACCTCACATGGGAAGAAGTGGTGCATCCTTTACATGTAAAACTAGCTTCTTGTCTTACCTGCTGCTGCCTGGAACACTTTATTGTAATGTTTATTGGCATATGTGTTGCCAAATTTGTTTGCGAAGAAGGCATAGTTAATTCACGACTAATTCATTTTTTATAGTTATTATGTGTGAATTATTGGAACATATTGCTGAGTTAATTATATTAATTCAGTTGTGTAGATTTAAATTTGAATTATACCTTCTTGCTTCAGGTGACAGAGTCAGATGCTGTAGATTTGTTAGAGGTTGCCCTGAAGCGTCATTCTTCAGATATTACGACTCAAGCAATGTGTCTGATTGCACTTTTGAAGCTTTCATCTCGTTTTCCCCTTGTCTCAGAGTAAGTGTTTTCTTTTCTTTGTTTTGATTTTCTTATTGTCACTTCTCTTCCTGTGTTCTCTTCTGCATTGACACTGTTGGGTTTCATTTTCATTGTTTTGCTCAAGTTGTCCAGATTTCTTTGTTCTAACTAGCTCTTCCATCTGAATTTTACGTTATTCATAATTTTGTCTATTATCGCCTTTTTGTTTCCAGGTAAATGTTATCGGTGATGTATCAAACATTTCTTGTACACATGAATATTTGAGTCTGTATTCTTTTTGAAGGTTTCAAGGGCATCATTAGTTTTTATCATTTTTTTATTCAAGTATAGTAATAGACTCTTATTAATAAGGCCATTAATGCAGGTCTGTAAGTACCACGTTTCAAGAGTGTTTATATGCCAAGAATAACATTTTCTGTAATACGTGATTTTCTATATATTTCAAATTCCTTGTATTATATTGGTTATCATTTAACGAGGAAAAAAAGACAGCTATACAGTATTATATAAATAGGATACTTACTGATTGTTAGGGATTTATATTGGAAACTAATAGAATAGCTTAGTAGATGTTAGTTATTTGTTTTTTCACTTACAGATGCATGCCAAGAAATTATTAAAAAGGAGAGGAGCTTTATTTGGGAATTAAGATTTTTTTCTGGGTAAATGCAAAAGCGAATTATTGGAGACCTTAGTTTAATCTTAATATGTGAAGTGCAGGCTTATCATCATGCATGTATTATCTATGAAATTTGTCATTCTTCTGACTATGTGCATTCCTGAAGGTTTTTCGGTTTCAGTCCCTGAACTCACTTTTAAAGGTTTCTTGTTATATAGTTGAAGATACCTATTGTAACCTGCTTGGTTTATGTTGAGATTTTTAATGGAGATTAGATGTTATTTTGTGTAAATGTGTTGTTTTTTTGTTTGTTCTTGTGTCTTACACTCGATAATTTCTTGATGATTGGATAAACGTTAGGCAATAACTTCTCTTGCGAGTTGCATATAGATATACAATATACATACTCACATACATAAATTGCTTGTGTGTGTCTGTTTGTTCTGTCTTGTTTTTATTCTGCATTTCTTCTAGAAGATAGAGAATTTTCCCTTCTGCTTTATACATATATATAAACATACTCATACATACACATCAACATACATATACATATAAACATACTCATACATACATATACATATACATATACATATACATATACATATACATAAATACAGATGTGTGTGTGCTATCTTGCTTTTACATTTCTTCCCGAAGATTGAGAGTTTTCCCTTCTGCTTTATACAGGAGAATCAGGGAGCTAATTATGCAGCAAAAAGGAAGCCTTCTGCTAGAACTACAGCAAAGATCAATTGAGTTCAACTCAATTATACAGAAACATCAGGGCATAAAGTGGGTTACATATCAACCATCATCTATTAGTTTCTTTATTCGATGGTCTTCTCTAAGATCTAAGGGATATGTATTTGATGCACAGATCTTCTTTGGTAGAACGCATGCCGGTTCTCGATGAGGCAGCTTATATCGCAAAGAGAGCTGGCTCGTCTCAGGAGGCCCTTTCTGCCAATAAAACGACCAAATCAGCCTCATCTGGAACACCACTTAATGTTCCAAATGGTGTGGTGAAGCCACCAGCTGCTCCTTTGGTGGATTTGCTTGATTTGAGTTCTGATGATGCGCCAGTTTCTAGTTCGTCCACTACTGATTTTCTACATGATCTCTTGGGTGTTGATTTGACAAGTACTTCATCAGGTTTTTCTTCTGAACTTGCTTATTTTCTCCTCTAGTATATTTCATCTCTCTTGAGTCTTGATGATATAGGTGACATGTTGAGCATGTGTGTTACAGTGAGAATGTGGATTAAAACTAAAGGATTTTATCATGTTCCTGTGATTTTCAGTGAAGCACAATTATTTATGACTTTTATATCTTATATAAGTTATAATTAAAGGCAATGTGAATGATACATCTCTAAACATCAAATTGTAGTTGCATATTTCCAAATTTAGGATCTAACAACATTAAACATTTACTCCAATAGTGTCCTTTGAACTTTGGATGTTTAATGATATAATTTGATCATAGAAATTGATTTTAAACATTTTTTCATGTGAGAAATAATTTTTAATATGCCTGCACACTCTTTCTTTACCCATCAGGCCCATCGGACATAGGAGAAGGGTACTTCTATCTGAGAGACATTTTTCCATTTGATTTTTCTTTTGAGCCTGTATTAACTTACTCATTGTTTCAGTCAACTTTAATTTAAGAGTATATGGCTTGAAAGCCATGTTTAGAATCATTCAAGGACTTGAAATTCTGTTGTGGGTAGCCATAAATTTGTTAGCTGAGGTAGTTACGTATAATGAAAGATTAAGTTGGAAGTTGTAGAATAGTTAATCAGAATGATATGGAATTTAACCATTCAGAGTTGTGTAGAAAATTATAGTAGCAGCAGATAATATTGGGATGAATGATTGTTAATACGGTAAAATGATGGGGTAAGTGTATGCATAATAAGTCCTATTGAGGAACGAAAGGTAAGTGATTGAGATGATTTTGGTAAGTCAGGTGGAGACCAGTAATTGGGCCAGTTAGAAGTGATAAAATCATACTTAGTAGAGTAACAAGGACTACAAATAAGCATAAATGAATTACAGAAGTTCTGTTGTGCTTTCATGAGGTATGGAACATCCTTCTTGTACATGCATTCCCCATCACCACTAAGTACTAGATGCCAAAGAATATACTTTATTTCAAACTTTGGGTAATTTCGAGTTTTGTTTAGATAGGACAAAGTGGTTATTAATGTAAACAACAGGATGAGCTTTCAAAGAGTGGAATAAAGCACCTTTATTTTTACTATTCTATAGCTGTCCCCTTTTTATTGTTAAATGATGGAAATTCTATCTTTCTTGCTATGACCTGAACCTAAATTAACGTGGAGAAGTGAGAGAGATTCATGGTAGGTGATACAGGACTAATCAAATATAATTTCTCTTGAAAATAAATAATAATAAATTAATAGATGATTATAGCATGTGAATATAAGTGACTGCAGCAAAATAGGAGTAGAGCCAGGTGACCACCCATGCATTGAGTTTTCATAAAGTCTCCATGAACTGTTTTCTTGAGAGGCGAATTCATCTCGTATAAACAAGAATATTCTGATCAGCTATTGAACTATGGATGATGGATGTATAATGTTCAATGTGAGTGTATTTGGGACTTTCTTAGCCTTACCCTCTTGCATCCTGTCTCCTTTCACACGCTTGAGTTTCGCTTGGCTTCTTGTTGAAGAAAGCTACCATGATAGTTCCAGCGTCTTGGATTACTTAGACCAGATTATTTAGCTTAATTATGTATGTGAAGTTGCTCTATCGATATGGCTTGTTCACTTGCGATGTTTTCGTGCAATGCAATTACTATAACTTGTTCAGTGATTACTCCTGTTACTCTCCTGATTGAGTGATTTTTAAATGTTTTTTGAACTTATTATTAGCTATAGCATGAGCTACATGTTGGTTATACTTGCGCAAGCTTTGTTTGTCAACAAATGCTGTATTTCCCTTTACAAATTATTACTTCTCAAAGTGCAAACTGAAGCCATGATGGCATTTGTACTTTAAGGTGCTGCTCCGGTTGGGGGATCAGATATTTTAATGGATCTTTTATCAATTGGAACATCTCCACCTCAGAATAATGCACCAATGCCAAACAATGGTTCTAGTAACCAAGGTAATAGTGGATCGGTTGCTCCACTTGAGGGATTGTTGACAGCTCCGTCTTCAGCTTTTTCAATGGATTCCCAAGCATCAAATTCGGATCCTACAAAAGGGATTATACAACAAAGTAAACCTCCTCAACCTGCTTCTCCAGTAATGGATTTGCTGGATGGGTTGTCATCTCCTGTTTTGGCGCCAGGTGAATATTATAGTTGGTTTCTAAATCTGTAAGACTTATGATCAAACAATTGATTATCAATTTTTTCTAAACAGCAGCAGAAAATCCAGCTTTTCCCTCCATTACTGCTTTTGAGAATAGTGCATTGAAGATTATGTTCAGCTTTACAAAACCGCCAGGAAAACCATATGTTACAGCGATCAATGCTACTTTTACAAATATGTCAGCTAATGTATACACCGATTTTATTTTTCAAGCAGCTGTTCCCAAGGTATGACAACTCACACTGCGTGGACAAACAGTTTTCTGAAAGCTTCTGTTCTTTCCTGCTTAAAGTTGATATTTTGTTATGATGTTCAACATACTTTCTCAATCGATTCAGTTGGTGACACTGTAAACTTGTATGTGCTTACTATTTTATAGTTTATCTCTATTTTGGTTATAGTTTTGTCTGACTGGGATCTTCCTTGAATTAAGATTCTATATTTACTCTATAAATATTATTATGTTTACTCAGAACTATTTGATGAATTTTTTTTAAGAAAAATATAAGTAGTGATTGATTAATTGACGGTTGATTTTCCTTGTTTCTTATATCTGGGTTTTCCGTTCTTTTGCTTCTTGCTCTATATTTTCTCTACAGCATTCTGCTCTATTCAGTAAATAGTGAATACTAAATTCTCAGAATATGTGACAAATAAAGACTGCCTAACCAGCTCAATATATCATATTTGTATCCATCATGACAAAAGAGGGAGGGGAGTTTTTCCCCCCTTTTAGGAAATAAAAGGAAGAGGAAAACTGGAGAGAAATAAAAATCGCTTGAGACAGAAAACAAATTCTAACTGGGTACCCATCCACTAGGCCAAGCCTTGATAATTATTCTATTGGTTCGAATGGATTCATCAAAAGGATTAAAAAAGCATCATTGCCTCCTTGTTAAAAGAAAAGAGTGCTCCTTTGATGTAAGGACAATTAGTTTCTACTTCTGTACAGATAGTTAAATTCAATTTTCTTAAGTACTTAGAGGTCTCTTATTGTGGGACTTTCCCATGTGAGTGAGTATTCCTAATTAATTTCGATCGGCCCAGTTAACTTCCTAAATATAATGAATAAACACAATGTTTTGATCAGGGTTTAGTGTGTTTTAGGTATACTTTGATATATCGATGAATCTATCTATTCTTTTTCTGAGGTCTGTTAAAAGTGTGATGACAGAAATCATGTTTTTTGAAGTTTTAAATCTCATTGAAAATCTACATTGCTGATATATATTTCCTTCTTTTACTCTCTGGCATATTGTAGAATCAAGCTTCCATCTAAAATTCTGAACTTTTGTAGTTCAATTATTAATTTGCTTAGGGACATGAAAGTAATACTTGAAAGTATCTTGATGCACTAGCACGTTTACTCTGGAACTGTCGTGAATTCATAGATAAATATAGTAATGTCTCTAAAGAGGTTGTACAGTTTTGGTTGGTTACGAGTTTCAATAGGACTTCTTAGTCAAATCATGAAATCTTAAGGTGTCTGGCACAATATCTCACAGTGGAGAACATAAACTTTTGAATAGATATCTCCAGTACAGTGTCATTGCTTTCTTCTTTCTTCATTTTACACCTCATGCCCAGCTCCCTTTTCTCCTATTTGTCTTTTATACTTCCTGTTATTCCTGTAACCCCTTGCCTTTAAAGCATGATGTCCATGTTTGTAAGGTAGGTTTCATTGAAAATGTTATTGTAGACCTTGGTACGCATTTAGATGATGCAGTTTTACTTCTCTTGGTAATGTTTTACTCCCTTTTATTGCTTATTTAGACCTTGTAATTATTATGGTTATATACCTGATTCAAGATTACAATTTCATAATGGTTGATGTATTCTAGTTTACGTTTGAGCATGGCATGCCATTCATAACATTGGACTCTGTTTTTCAACAGTTTGTTCAGTTGCATCTGGATCCAGCCAGCAGCAGCACTCTCCCTGCCAGTGGCACTGGGTCCATTACACAAACCCTAACTGTAACAAATAGCCAGCATGGTCAGGTATGTCTTTGCTGATTAGTCTCTATATTCCTGTGTGAGCTTAAGGCCTCCCAAGTTGATATTTTGCTGTCACTTTAGACACAGGTTTTCTAAGTGCTATCTTCTTGTCCCTTTTTCGCACTTTTGATTGATATATCAAACAAGGTTATTTCTCTTTGTTCCAGAAAGCGCTTGCCATGAGAATACGGGTAGCGTATAAAGTGGATAACCAAGATAAGCTGGAACAAGGGCAAGTCAGCAACTTCCCTCCTGGTTTGTGACAAAGTTAAACATATAGATTCCGATCGAGCTGAATCAGATTGTGGTGGTATCTTTTCCCCCCTATTCTTCGGTTAGAGGGGAATTCTTTTCTTTTCCTTCTTTCCTCTCTCTCTCTATCTATCTTCGTCTCTCTCTTCTTGTTGAGTCAGATTAGACGTTTCAGCTTCAGCTTTTTTATTGCAATTGGCATCAAAGTGCAGTTGGTTTTTATTGGGGGAGAAGGAAAATAGAGAACTAGTAGCTGCATCCTGTAATTTTTGTATGTTTATAAATGAGATTTTGATGTTTTGTGTGAGTTGATTCTTCCTCGAGGCAAATAGTAGCTTTGTTACTATAGAATGTAAAAGGTGGGCATTTAGTTATTCTGAAAATGTATTAATTGTATTCTTGCACCATTTATATTTTATGATATAGGGAATGTTTTGATTGTGATGAAATTTGTGACGCATCGTGTCAAAAACATTTCCTTTGTCTTTCGGTCTGTATCTATCGTATCGTTACTTTGTATCTTTAAGGCAATCGGTGCTTTGTATTTTCTTGGATTATTCTTCTCTCTTTTTTAACTTCCTGCCAGGGAAGCGGTTCTTTGAGGATTCTCGAAAATACCAAATAATTTCTCTAGTCAACTGTCTTTTCTCTATCTCATTTGTAAAATCTTTGTCGATTAGAAGATGCATACTAGTTTCTCAAAAATACCAAAAAATGTTTGTCTTCAGGTCATTATTTTCTCTTGGTCAATTGTCTCTTCTCTACCTCATTAGTATAATCTTTGTCGGTTAGAAGATGCACACCAGTTTATTTGCTTAAAAGGTTGTGGTTGGAGGATTTGGATCCTCCACATTGCACCGAAAAATAAAAAATAAAAAATAAAGTAAATAAATAAATAGAAGAGATAGTGGAGAGATCAGATCACTATAATACCACAACAGCCAATAAGGTTGGGCGTGGGCAGGGTTTACCCGTGGGTTGACCTGGCCTAGCCCACTATGGGTCACGACTCGGCTCGGCCTGTAATGGGCCGGTCCATGATATATTAGAATCACGGGCCGGGCTGGGTCTAATCCTAAACTCGGGGTCAGAGAAGTAGGCTTAACCCATGCTGGCTCGGCCCACGCCCGACCCGCCCTGACCCATTGGGGCATATGATATATTTTTTTGGTTAAGCTAGCTATTTTTTTAGCCCTTTGAGTTTGCAGCTAGATGCCAACAAAATCAAAAGGCCATCGGTTTGGCTCGTGGCCCTTTTGGCCCATTAAGAAACAAAACAGCGATCTTTTAAGTTCGTTGTTGTCTACTTAGAACTTAGAATGATTAAAAAGTAGGACAAATTTTAGAAAATCATCCCATTTACAAAAAAAATCGCAAAAACGACCTATTCTAAAAAACATTGTCAAAACCGACCTAATTTCAGCCATCTGGATAAAACTGTGTTGGTTTTGATAAAAAACTATGAAACTTCACGGGACTTGAAGTTCCGTAAAACTTAACAATCATTTAATTAAGATGCGTAACTTCACGGGACTTGAAGTCCGGTGAAGCTATGAGATACTGAAAGTGGGAAAAGCTAATAAAAAATATGAAATATGCTCGTCAAAAGAACGCTCCTCGTATCGCTGTATCATCCGTCTTTCTGTTTGCACCCTTCCCATGAAAACCCAGCTCCGCAAGTGGACAACTTTTGGAGGTGAGTTCATTAATTCGAACGTCTCCGGTAGTCCTAAATTCAATCCTGACCATAGAACATCGAAGATCCTCAACAACCAACGACCCTCATTAATTGATTTTCACCACCTGACGACAAATGGGAAAATTTGCAAAATAGTATGTTTTTGCTAATTATTTAGCAAAATAGACTTCTTTTTTGCCAACAAGTCAAAAAGAGGACTATTTTGCAAAACAACTCAGAAAACATACAGGGCTAGTAGTCCCGTATGTTTTAATCACGGATTAGTGAACTCAGAAAATTTCACAAAACATTAAGATGAACTCAGAAAACATACGGGACTACTAGTCCCGTATGTTTTCTGAGTCACTAATCCGTGATTAAGTTGGCTCTAAACATACGGGAGTAGTAGTCCCGTATATTTTCTGAGTCTTGTTTTTTAAAATCGACATCTTTTTTTCAAAAGAGGTCTATTTTGCTAATTATTTAGCAAAACGGTCTATTTTGCTAAATAATTAGCAAAAACGGACTATTTTGCAAATTTTCCCGACAACAAATTCCTTGGGCCTCGCTCGATAACCGCGACCAATTTGTTACGGACTCGTAGGTTCAAATCATATAGCGCACAACCAGCACAAAGCCGATGAGTCTCTGGAAAATGAGACTGAAGCTTCACGGGATTTCAAGTCCCGTGAAGCTTCGTAGTTTGGGACTTATGCAGCTTAATTAAATGGCTGCTAAATTTCACGGGACTTCAAGTCCCGTGAAGTTTCAGAGTTTTTTTTGTCAAAACCGATCCAGTTTCAACCAGATAGCTGAAACTAGGTTGGTTTTGATAATTATTTTTAGAATAGGTCGTCTTTTGCAATTTTTTTGTAAATGGGATGATTTTCAAATTTTGTCCTAAAAAGTATAATACAAGTTCAAAAATAGTTTGATACAAGTTTAAATTGCTTAAAAAATTTAGAAATAACTAAATAATTGTACATATAAGTTTAATATAATTAAAAATGTGAAAAAAGAAAAAAAAAAGTTGAACGCAAAACTCATGTGTCGGCCCAAGACTCGCGGGCTGTGGGCCGAGTCAGAGCCGGCTCATACCTGGGCGGATCGTGGGTTGGTCTGGGTCCGGGATCAGAGAAGTATGCTTGGCCCACCCTGGTCCGACCGGCGTGGGTCAGGCAGGGCCCGGCCTTGAACCCGACAAGCCGGGTCACGGGCCTGAACCGTCCCGGCCCACGCCGACTCCTAACCGCCAATTTGTTTAATGGATGATTGTGATTTGTCTTTAAATGTAAATTAGAAAATGAGTGCAAATCATGGGGGTATGATCAGTGTTAGATTTGAAACGAAACATAACCACGCTAAACAAACTAACCCGTTCTTATTAATGCAGTGGTCTCTTCACCAAATTTGGGGGAGGGGAGGATCCAGATTCTGTGAGGGGTTCAGTTCACGGAAGTGGCCGATAAGGAGAGCCCAGACCAGTAACTCAACGGGGCTCGATCAACTCCTTCCACATGAGGAGGCAGCTTCGCTCAGGAAACGTTCCCCCCTTGACTTCTCAGTTCTCATCATCTACTCGTGGATCGTTTTGTATATGCAGGCAGATTATTCATGTTATTTATTTTGGGATCATGGAGAATTTTTTTTTTTTTATTTCGAGACCCGGCCCCATCCTTAAAAAAGTCGAAAGCGTTCAAAACAGAATAAGTCCACAAATATGTAGGCTTTGTGATCGGATTTCTTTCAGAAGCTTAATTAAAATTCTTCTCTTTAGTACATCCACCACCCCCCCCTCAGCAACCTCTTTATAATTTCTGTTCGTAACATGATCAAGATCACAAAGAAGAGAATTAATGCTGCTGATCGTCGTTCCGCAGCACCGTCATTTTGATTTCCGAATTAGTTTAAACGAATTAGATAAAGTACGATACTCGATCGCTCGGGTACTGATATCAACTAGGCCCCCGTGAAAAAATAAGAGGACCAAGGGTTGAGAGCGGGCGCAGAGGGGGTGGTGCTCTCGCACGAGGGGCACATGCTGAGGGCCGTGGGGGGAGCTGCGTTCGTCTGAAGCCGAGGCGATACTGGTTTCAGGGCTCTCAGCTCCCCGACTTCCTTTTGTAGCCTCTTGTTCTCTTCTGCTAGTTTTTGGCACCATCTCTTCAGGTACTCACACTCCACTTCTGTTTGCTTCAATTTGGTCCTGTACACTCAAAAAAAATATCACATTTGACATGTATTTGTGTATAATTAACACATTTTCAGATATTAAATGGTGTATTTAACCGGTAGAAATCAGTTTAACTTCATTCTTATGCGTTAAAGTTTATTAAAGGAATAATAATAATAATAATAATAAGTTCTCTGATTTTTTTTTTTTACCTTGCTCTTCTATTCTGGAACCAGACTTCCACTTGTCTCGGACGCAGGTTCAGCTGCTTTGCCAATGCCTGCTTCTGCTTCTGCAAATCGACCATCAAGAAGGCCACTTGATCAGTTTCAAAAACAAATTCAAAAATCAAACTCGGATGTGTTCGTCATTCACAGGACAATGACCGCTTACAGGATTGAGAGTATTGTGCTCCTTGAAGCTTTCTTCGAGTATCGTCGTCTGATCCTTGGACAGCCTCAGCTTCTTCGGAGAATTCTGTCCGTCTTCGTCCCCCTCGTTGTCGTCCCTCTCGCTTCTCTTTCCACTCAAACTCGACAGCGTACTGACAGGCGACCACGCCCCTGCGTCCTCCTCGACCTCACCATTGGCGAATCGGGCCTTCGAAGGCCCGTTCGACGAGGGGAACAGCGTTAGCTTCAGAGGGAAGAAACTCTGAGAGGAGCTAAGGCTAAGGCTCAGCCTTAGATCTTCGCTTTCTGCTGCCATTTCTGATGAATTGCGTTCTGTTCTCTGTATTCTTTGAGGTGGTGGGTGAGGGAATGAGCAATGAAGAGCACGGATATATGTTGACAGGGGGTTATATAGCTTTGTTTAGGGTGTTAACGAAAATTCTGTTCATGTTAAGATCTGTGATTAATTAATTTTTAGTGATGATTGATGCATAGAGAAATCTTTAAAGATGGTTTAATCACATGGAAGAGCTCTACAAGTTGTAGCCACACATGGATCCCTCAATATGCATGTCATCCTGCCTCCCCTTTCATTGATATGAATATTCCTATTTGAATCTGATTCCATAGTAATTATTTTCGTAAAATACGAGTATTTATCATTGGACTATAAATATGTATACGGATATATTGGATACATGTTGGTGCATATATTAATTAAAACGCATGCTGATTATGGAATTTGCTTATGAATGCACCCTACTGTAGTGGACTTCCGAAAAGAGTTTAATTAAGGTTTTTTTGTTTATTATAAATATGTACATTTTTTTACTTCAAAAAAAAAAAAAAAACTATGTACATTTTGTAATTTGTCTAATTGTAGTTAATTCTACAGTAAATTTGCTATTGCAACTTGCTAGTTGACTATCTTATCTATTGATTGTAAAACTGTAAGTTGCAAACTACGAACCATTTATCAAGCATCATACTGATGTATTATATGAGACATTGCACGTCTAAGCCCAGTTACCTAAATAGAAATGCATAAGATATATCATATACCACAAGTAGGGTGGAAATGAACCAAGTAACTTATAAATAGTTCTTTAGTTACTTTATCTAACAATTCGGTTGTATTCGATTCAGTAGCTCATAATTATTTACACAACTAAACCAGTTAAAGCGTGATCATACATCCTATTAACCTTTCCTTCAAATTTCAACATCACTTCTTTTTACACGTCAAGTTACCATTAAGCCAACCTCCTAACCAAAATGATTAGTCCAGCCAATTTGACATGTAACAATCATGATTAAGTAACCTATAAGCCTGTTTGCATAGTTGTCCCACATGCTCATTAATCATATCTACACCATTCAAATTCCCTAAACAATGATTACCATGTGATAACATACATCTAATCCTGAAACCCCTTAGGGCATCTCCGACAGCTTCTCTAAAATTTTCTCCAAAATGGAGAAGCAAAAGTCATATTCTCCAAATTATTTTTACACCAACTCCAACAGCTTCCCCATTTTGAAGAATCCATTTTTTCCTCCAAAAATTTGAAGAATAATGCAGATTTGGGGAAGCTTCCCCATTTTTTCTCCTTCATCCCTATTTTGGGGAATGAGACGGGGAATCTGCTGGACCAAAAACCTAACTAAATTCTCCAAAAGTGGAAAATGGGGAAGCTGTTGGAGATGCTCTCGAGGCTTACTTCCATGTGAGATTGTCTCAACGGGATTCAGTTATTCAGTTTGGTTCAGTTCAGGTAGGTCTATTTTTTTCTGATTGTAGGTTAATTATCGAATCATGTGATTACTATCTATCTGTATTCAAGGTCATTGTCGGATCCGTACCCAGCCAACATATCATCCTTGCATTTGTAAACCCTAACCATCGTGATCTTGTCGAACCAACTTGCTTAAAGACACCAAAATCCATCATTAAGGGGGTTAGTAGTATAATGCATCTTTAATCTTAGTTAAAGTTACCATCAAGGCTAATCCTACAAGGATTTGATCCAAGTGGGAGTTACAAGCATGTGAGGCCTCGTGTATTGTCGAGGACGACAGCTACGCACACGAATGGGACGGTCAGATGCCCAACGCGCACGTGGGACTGCGGTCAAAGGTGGAAATTCCCGAATCATTGGGAATTTCTATGGATCGTAGGTTTCCTTGAAGTTTCTTCTTTACATTAAAAAACATAAATTTTTTGGTGGATTATGTAGAAAAATTAAAGTTGAAGAATTTTGGTGATCAGATTTGAGAAAATAAACGTCAGAATTCTAAGTTTGGTGATCAGATTTGAGAAAATAAACGTCAGAATTCCTAAGTAATTATATCAAAGCTTCAAAATTATGATGAGAATTAAAGTTTATACTTTTATATTCTAACATACTCTTACGGATTAAACACTCCTTCTATATATGTGTCGAATTCTTGAATTCTTGATGCATGAAATGATGTTAATTTTTAGAAAACCCGTATTAAATTTATTGTCGGTGGACTTTATAAAACCTAAATCGGTATGATATCATTTTAGAGTCTATATGTCACTATATCCAAGCTCTTAAATTAATGACGAGGAGAGTTGAGAGTTATGAATATTACATTGAGAAGTGTGCCACACGTGTAAGACCACCTCGAGCATAATGCAAGGAGCAAGTGGGCATCATGGACAGCTGCGTTCGTGGGGATCTTCCCACATGAAAACTGTAATAAATATTTTGTAATTAGAATTTAAAATGTACGGTTTTTCTATAGAGTGCTCTTGGGCACTCTATAAGAGAGGAGAGAGATAGAGAGAAATGAATGAGGAGGGGGGTCCCCTGATTTGCATTGGGATCTTCTCCTCATTCATTTCTCTCTATCTCTCTCCTCTCTTATAGAGTGCCCAAGGGCACTCTATAGAAAAACCGTAAAACGTAATATAGTGACAACAACTAAGTCTTGTCTTAAGATTGTTTAAGCTATTATTTGCTAAAGGCGTCCTTTTTTGCTATTTAAGTTCTTTCCGCATTTTATTATTTTTTTAATTTTTTTATTGTTTTATGAAAATGGTTACTTACAACTTTCCGACATCTATATGTCCATTCTAGACTCTTGTTTCTTTGTAATGAAAATAATATGAGATATATGAGCCTCACCTACAAATTAATTTCAAATTTTTTATAATTTTAAAAGATACGATGAGTATGTTTCATTGTTTGGCTAAAGATTATTTCGTACAAAAATGAAAAAAAAAAACTATGCCCTAGGAATTTCCTTAGTCATGGATTTTTATATAATGGGAGAGATCATCAATGTGTATGTCTGAAAAACAATGTCAATATTGTGTTTAAATCCATGTTTATTATTTATTCCTTTTTTAATGAGTTATCAATTATTCTTAAAAATGCTAAAAACAACATAAAGATTAAAAGCTAATTTTAGTGTTTTCTTTTTTACTACTTCATAGGCATCGACTCCATCTCCAAGAATTGCATATAAATCCACTTTCTTCTTTTTGATAATACTATCCAGCAATTACAATAGAGATTTTCTACATATTTTTCACAAGATATTTCGTTCATTTTTTGCGTTATTTTAAGTTTAATTTTTTTTTCCAGATTTCATTTCCGTGTTGTTATTTGATCATTTCAAATGATTAAATGTAGGAGGTAGCATATTCGTCATTAATTAAAGCTTGAACTTATTAGCTACCTTTTTCTAAACTCATGATTAAGCTTAATTACAAGCTTATAAGTTGCAACTGATCTCACCCGCAAATCTTTGCATAATTATGGTGGCTAGTTTTTTTTTGTTTATTGTAGTAGTTGTGTCCATGTGAAGCTCAACAGGGACAGCTATGGACTCGTACTTAATGATTCTCGCACGTGAGAGAGAACAGTCAAAGAAGGAATGTAATTTACAAATGTTCAAAGGATCCCAAATCATTGCTACCCGTTATTGTCGTTCATGACCGTTGGTTTCTAAGATATTAGTTAGTCTGCTGAGGTGCAGCACACGTGCTTGGTGTGGGGGGG
>BQKN01001020.1:294483-318654 GCA_022839385.1 Asparagus kiusianus
AAAATTAAAATGGGTTTCCTAATAAAGTCTTAAAGTTAAGAGAAGTTTTCTAATAATCTTTATACTTAAAGGAGGGTTTTCTAATAGTTTTAAAGTTATCGGGTGTATCCAATAATCTTCCAAAGATGCATGGGGGGTTTTCTGATATTTAGCCTTAGCTTAAATTACAATTAAGTATTTTTATTTTGTTGCTATTATATATAAGAGATTTTGCATTAGGGCACTACTTGGTTCTTGGGAAATTACAGTTACAATTTTACTTTTTATGTAACAAAAAGTTTCAATATAGTGATTAAATAATATCCAGTTCATGAAAAAGTTATAAGAGAAATAAGGCCCTTAAAAGAAATTCCATGCATGGTAAGGACAAGGCAATGTGTTCCTAATTTGCAAGTCCATTTCCAGAAAAAAAATAACTAAGATAAAAGATTAGAATTAATTAAAATTGGGAAATTCTAAATTTTGCTACTCATATTTATACATGATACGTAAAAGGACGTGGGTGAAGATTTGGCATTATCCTCAAAGTTTGTTCGCATCCCTAATAGTAGATTATAATCATAGCCAAATCATCATTATAACTTTAGAGTTTTGGGTCTATGGTTAAAATAGTATGAGAGCGATACATATTCAAATCATACTACGCAAAAATTTAAAGAGAATTTAAGCTAGTAGATACCACTTCAACTCCATGTTTCGTCCCTAAAAAAGATTGTTCAACCTACCATTAGAGTGTTGATACAGTGACAAGGTTAATTTCGTGACACCTAATAATAAAGATGATTATCATTCACACATACGTAGGTCAGATGATTTAATTTGAGGCCGAAGTATACACAAACGTCAAGGACATGTGTTATTGAAATCACATTAGCTAAGACCAAAATTTTTAATCGATATTCAGATTTCTCAATTTTCAATTTTACTATTTCTTATTTATAAACGGACCTCTCCTCCAAGTGGTTCTAGAGATTCTCCATTAAGAGGAGAGAGAGGGGGAGAGAGAGAGAGAGACGAGGGGTTCTATGGATTCAACCGTGTAAAGGCTATCTTTTTTATTTTTGAGAAAAATGCGTTGGCCTTCTTTAATGTAAGCCCAATCCGCTTATGAGAATGTTCAAAAGGCCTTCTTTAGTCAAAGCCCAATCTTAAATCATTCATTACTTGTACCCGATTATTTGAGTTGAATTATATCAAACTAGTATTAAACTTATATCTACATAATTCTCGGTTCTGCAGAAGTTAATTATGTATAATTATTTGATGTGAATTTATAGTATTTTTAGTAAAAAAATGAACGTGCATAATGCATGTGATCAAAATAATAAGAATTTGTATATATAAAACAGTATTTTATATTTTTTTATGCGTCTAAGAAATTATTATTGTATCCTTTGTTTTAGTAAAAGGAATGAAATTAAGCTTGAAAATTATATTGTGGTTTATTGATCATCATTTATGATGTCACTTTCTAGCTTACGTTGTATTCTATTTTGATTTTTTAAAATTATATGATTTTTAAAAAGATCACACATGAAATTTTAAATTTGAAAAAAAGATGAAGGAATGAAAAGCAATGGAACATTCTGGAAAGAGAAGAATAAAATTTAAAATTAAAATAGAAAGTGAGGAATTGAAATTTAAAAGTAATCGACTCTTCTGAAGAATGGGGGAAGCAAGGAGGAAGAGATGAAGGCTACATGAATAAGAAAATGATAAATAATCAAATTGACCTCATCCTTTTCTAAAATGATCTTCTATTCTTTGACCGCTCGAAAGAATAATTACTCATTCCTCTACTTTTACTTTTTTTTGAGAAAAATGATGGATTACCAACATAGTAATCCAGCCAGCTAAATTAAACAAAATTGGTTGTTACAAAAAAACAAAAAAACAAAAAAAAAATCCTCTACTTTTACTTACCCTCATGAATAATGTATTTTTAAGAATAGTATAGATAAATGAGTTAGCGGATTCCATTATGATCCGATCCAAAACTTGACAGCTTCTCCTTAAATTGTTCATGGTGTTGGATTTTTGTGCAAATACTTTGATCGCCAGTTCAAGCTTTTATATAGTCAAGATCAAACACATATTAGAGAAGCCCAATCGCCGGCAGACTTGACATGAGCCACGTATATTGAATAATAAAGAAGATTAAATGTATTTTAGACTAAATATCAGAAAAAAACCTCCTTAAATATGTAAACTGTTAGAATATCTCCCTTTTAACTTTAAGATTTTAGAAAACTCCTATTAACTTTAATATTTCGGTCTCAACCTAAAAACTTAACAGGCTATAACAGCATTTAGTGCACAACCCATGATGCGAAGATGCAATTAAAGCCAAGCAAGCTGAATAAATAATTAATTGGAAGAAAAAAAAAACCCTATGAAAACTATTACTTCTAAATTGAGTAAACCTGGTCCGTCCCCCCCCCCCCCCCAAATCTAAGAAATGTTACGGATTAACTCGTATCATTAAAATCCCATGACGACAGGGAAGCATTTTCTTGATGTGGAATGCGCTACACGAGTTCCCGAAACTTCACGTTTTATCCCGGAAAAAGAAATATTCATAATATCTCGTTTTTAAGAGTTATATAACTATAAGAATTATATTTCCAAACCCATCTTTTCCTCAAACTTTTATCATCCACACCTTTTCTGAGGGACTGAGATCCTCTACTAATGAAAACTTCCTAATATCTCCTAGTAAGGAGATCCTGGTCTGTCATTTTCATCATGACCTTTCATTTTGCCACCCATCATTGTGGGCCCCCTCCCAACTCTTCACAATTCTCATTAGGAGATAGAGGATCCCAACTCTTTTCTGAGTTACTACTAACTCATTAGAAATAGGGTTTCAGTTCGTGAATCGAATTTTTTATCCACCAACTTCTGAAATCATTCTTAAACTTAAAACACCATATAAAAATCGTTTTTAACCTAAGTATCTTGTTGCATTGTTAGTGCTTAGTTTTATTTAACTTGGTGTGTGTATATATATAAAGCTCATGTAAGCATATTGAGGGTTATATATATATATATATATATATATATATGTGTGTGTGTGTGTGTGTGTGTGTGAGTTTCCTCCTATGGCATAAGGTGGCTAAATCTCTGCCACACATTAATTTGAGTAAAGTTAACTAATTATTATTAAAAGAGTCTTTTTAAAGAAAACGCCCCTCTCGTCATTGGAAGCTTCAATATGATAACTGATGTATTTCTATTTATAAGTAGCTGTATTTTTTGAAATATCGCATACAAAGCAAATGAAATACGAAAACTATATTTTAAATAGAATAAGGGCAGGTTTTAATACATAATTACAAGAATTTTGACAATAAATTTAACAAAAAGAGTAATTAAGTTCTAAAATTAAAAGGATGTGAGCGGCACATGAGAATTTTCGGTAGAAATACTTGTGTATGCATGACTAAGAGCAATCAAGTACAAAATTTAAAAATTTTAGGTACATAAGTACTATATTAGGTGCAAAGTAGGGGAAACTATTGAGTTTTTAAGTGCAAAATATGCCTAAAAATAATTTCGTATGAGAGTTCGCGTTTGAAATAATTTAGTATGATATTTTGGGTTTAAAAGTAGGGGTATGATGATTTTCGAATTGGTTGGGTTAAAATAAATAAGAATAGAATTTCGGTTTATAAGTTAAAACCTTGGAAATAATTGTGGGCCCACCAAACCCCATTAATTGTCCCTGTCTTATTCCTCACCTATATATCCTTTTCATTTATTTATTCACTTTCTTCTCGCCTGCGCTCAATTTATCGTGAATTTTACTCTTTTTTTTTCGATTTTTTAATCTCTAATGGGAGACGAAGAAGTGAGATCGGAGGAGTCCGTTAATGGCGGTACGGACGTCCTGAGCTCTTCAGACGATTCTGCCTCGTGTGCTGGTCATCTCGTTGTGATGGTCCATGGAATCCTTGGAAGGTAAAGTTTTGAACTTTTCCAGGGTACAAATTGTTAAATTCGTGGCGTAATCGAAGTTTGGTCTCGAATTGGGGTGTTGATTGTGTAATTTGCTTAAAGGGTGGGGTTTGATTGGGAAAATTTGGATTTTTATGAGAGAAAAATGAATTATAGGGAAATTTTTGTGCAATGACAATGTTAGCTGAAATTGCGTTAAAACAGTAATCAGAGCGATACAGTATCTAATCGTTAAAATGCAGTTACTTTATATAAAATAGTTCAATTATTAAAACTTTTGTTCTTAGAGTGCAGCAATTATTAATCCCCTTTATCTCTATATGTATCTTGATTTGGTTCTAGTATTATATACAAGCGTTAATAATCTTCTTTGAGGTTGATAATATATGAGTGCCAATTAAAAGATTCGGAGAGAAAATGATATTCTCAGATATAGTCACTGAGATTAGATGCCCAAAGACACATTTGCTTCATGCAATGTACTGTGAGTATTCATATGAAAGATTACATTGAGAGTTTGTAAAAGAATGTTGACTGGGTTTATATAACCAGTCTTTGGCTTTCTTGTAACTTTGATGTGCGCATACATTTCCACACTTGGTGATGAATAAAGTTCTCATTCATTGACCAAAAAAATGTACTATGAGTATTCTCGGAAGTTACGAATTGTTTAAGTATTAGTTATGCTAAAAATATTTGTCAAAAGTTGAGGTGGGATCTCAGAATGGGTAGTTTGCTGCTTACATAGCCACTTCAATTTGATTGTTGTTTGCAAGTTGTGCATATTTTATTTTGCATTGTTCTAGTCCTCTGCTTTTCTTACCTTTACTGCTGTAAGTGTTAAAAGTATACCTCCTCATTGCAGTACTGCAGACTGGCAATATGGAGCTAACCAATTTATTAAAGCTCTTCCTGACAAAGTGATAGTCCATTGTAAGTTATACTTACTAGATATTCCTTCTTTGTGTTCACCTTCTTTCTCTTTTAATTTGATAGCCCTTCCAGTGATATGATGTGCATGTGTTAGCACTTGAATTCTTATTTTTTTATTTTTTTTGCAGACCTATTATGGTTATGCCATTCAAAATGTCATATGCATTATAAAATCTTTATGGTCTTGCATTTTCCTTATCGTGAAATGCATATCAAGCTCCCATCATTTCCAAAATCAAATAAGCAGTAGCATTTCTCTAAGAGTGCAGTAGTGAACTCCCGTGTTTTGTCTAGTTTAATATTGTAGGATCAACGTCTGTCAATTTGGGTAAGACTTGACTCTTCCATGTTAGATAAGCTATGATACAAGACAAATCCATGCCTTGCATGGGTCTGAAACTAATGTCTTAATGACCAGCAAGAGTTTTAATTTCATCATATAATAATTATGCTGACAATTATCCCAAACAAAACAAATTGTGCTCACACTATAATTACTTTACATAACTAACCGTATCACATCTTTTGTCATTGTTCTGGACTTCTGGTAACTGTTCACAAAGAAGCTTCATCCTCTTCTATTTCTAATGGGGCTCATAACATGTAATGTATGCAATAAACTTAGCAATATCTGGCAAGTCGTTATCCACGTTTCTTGCTCGTGGATGATTAATAGAATCTAGATCAAAAATCTTAATTAGGTCAGATTTAGATTGAATATGTTTGATTTAATCACCTTTCAATTATACATACTTATTTGGTTATTTGAATTTAGCAAAATGTTTGGGTATCTGGCACTTATTAATTAAGATCTAGATCTAAATCTTTGTTATGTTCGCATGGAGCCTGCTCATTATAGAGCACTTTAGAGCCAGCCCCATTTTGTGGGAAAAGATTGAAATCATTGTAGGCTGTCTAAAAATCACAATGGATAGTTAATCCCCCATCAAATACCGATGATGGAAGTTACAATCTGACGACTTCCAGAAGGCTACAATTTGAGGATTTCCACGTAGAAGGTTACAATCTGACGACCTTCACAACAACTAATGAAAGCCCCAATTCAACAGCTTTCACAATCAACATCGGGAGTTACAATCCGACGACTCTCATATTTTCAAGGAGCCAAGACGAAAGTTACAAGGTGACGATCTTTGCGACGCTCTAATAAAAGAGACTACAAATCAACGGTCTCTTCAAACTAAAATGCAGATATCTCTCAAACCGTAAGGAATTTGGCGAAACTGAGAACGCAAACCGAACCCTATGGGGTTGGTTTGGTCGGCTCCGTCTCGTCGAGATAGCCGATTTTCATATATAATTCGTCCAATTCCGACCTACGGTTTGAAAGTTATGACCTGTTCTTCGTAGCAAGTCATGTTCTGAAGTCCGTCTACAAGATCGGACTTCGTCAGAACATTGGACTTAGCCTGAAGCTCGCCAAGCCCACCTAAGGTTCGCCTCTGCATTACAGAATCAAAACGCACAGAGCTACGGCCCAACTCTGCGTTTTCAACATCAAAACGCAGAGTTAATATTTAAAACGGCCAACTGTGCGTTTACAGGCTCAACTGTGCGTATTCAGCCGATAACTCTGCGTCTCAGAGTTCATCTGTGCGTTCAGCCACCAACTCTGCGTCTCAGAGTTCATCTGTGTGTTCAGCCACCAACTCTGCGTCTCAGAGTTCATCTGTGCGTTCAGCCACCAACTCTGCGTCTCAGAGTTCATCTGTGCGTTCAGTCACCAACTCTGCGTCTCAGAGTTCATCACGTTGCGCGGCCCGTGCGTTCGACCACCAAAATAGGCTTAACTCTGCGTTTTCAGCCTAAAACGCAGAGTTCGGACCCTGAACGCTATTTCTCAGCGTTTGACTCGTTCAAAGCACGAACTGAACGGTTCTAGGAACTGTTTTCCCCCACGATCTGAGGGATTTCCGCCCCACTTAGGAGCGGATTAAGGGGGTGGTTACCACCCGTAACCCCCCTATAAATATCAGAAACTCAATTCAGTTAAGGAGGAGGATTGGGATCTCATCAACTGATCGAATTTTCGCTCATCATCAAAGGGAAATTCGGTCAAGGGGCTGGCTTTTTGAACCTGAGGATTGGCAGCAAAGAAGAGCATTCGTTCTTCGACTGGAGCTTTGGAAATCAACAACCAGAGCTTCTTCATTCTTGGCTATTAACCGAATTTTCGGTTTAAATCAACTCTTTCATAGAGTTTCAAACTCGATCTGAGTTATCAACTCGTCCAGAGTTTTAAAACTTGCTTTGCAAGTTCTTCTAAACTCGGTCAGAGTTTCAAACTTGCCCTGCAAGTTCTTCTAAACTCGGTCAGAGTTTTAAGACTTGCCACGCAAGTTCTCCACAGCGTCAAATCGTGAGGAGAAGACCACGTTCCAGTGAATCAAGACGTTCGGATCGTCAACGGAGAGCAAACTCGACGCGATCAATCGAGGGAGGCACTCCATCGCCACCGTGAAGAACCCAGAATTAAACAAAGGGGAGAGTCAAATTCATTCTCCTCTCTTTTGTAACCGGAATCCAAATTGTAATCGATTTTGAGAGAATACAAATCAAATTTTCTTTCATTGTCTTTTTACATCAAATTTCCACCAAACAATCATTATCATTTTCGTCATCAGCATCATCATTCCATTCTCATAATGTTTTATGAGCTCATGCAAAACATTAAGCACCTAAAATTTGAAGTACTTATTTCTCCGTTTACCTTTTCGCCTTTACAAAGCTACTTACTCTACATCATTTACGATATTGCTTCAGGTCTTACCTTTCAAAAAAATACTGTACATTTTTATGGTATAGTAAGAATGATGCTACCAAAGTGCTGCTATTTCAAACCATAAGAGACATTAAGATATGTAATGCTTTCAGGTAGTGAATGCAACATGCGTAGACTGACGTTGGATGGTGTTGACGTTATGGGTGAGCGGTTGGCAGAAGAGGTTAGTTCATCTGTCAGATAATGATCATCGTTTGTCCTTAAGAAATAGCATATTTTCTTCATTCCTTTTATCGTTTGGTGGCAACAAGGGTTTTATTGTTGCCCCAGCTTTTTTCTTGTCCAGCCTTGACAAAACATATTATAGGTGGTGGAAGTCATCAATAGAAGACCTGGGCTGAGAAAAATTTCTATCATTGCGCACTCCGTTGGTGGCTTGGTTGCGAGATATGCAATTGGTAGACTTTATAGACCTCCTAGTGATGAACTCTCAGGCAACTCCCGAGATGATGCTCATGATAGAGACAATTCAAGTGGGACCATTTGTGGTCTTGAAGCAATGAATTTTATTACTGTTGCTACACCTCATCTTGGTTCTAGGGGTAATAAACAGGTACTTATCACTGTTGCTACACATCTTGGTTTTAGGGGTAACAAACAGGTATTCGTCTTTATTTATTTATTTTTTCTCTGAACTATACACTGCTCTAATAATCATGGAGATGTCTCATACTTAAGTAATCACTCGGCTCAGTAACATTCTCATATTCATTCTTTATCTTTGACAGTGTAGTATTGATTTCCGTCAAGGGTTCTTTTTCAGATTAATGTTAAAAATAGTTATGTCAATCTTGAATATGTAATTTCCCCAAAATTTGCCAGTTGCTACTTCCTTTACTTGTTGCTGATATAAACATTGAATTGTTGGTCTGACTAATATTTTGTTATTTCCACACCTGTAACATTGTACAAATGTACTTAAACATAAAATTCAATGTGCAGGTTCCATTTCTTTTTGGTTTCACTGCTATTGAAAAGGTTGCTGCTTCGGTCATTCATTGGATATTTAGAAGAACAGGAAGGCATCTCTTTCTTACTGATAATGACGAAGGAAAACCTCCACTTTTGCAGCGCATGGTGGATGATCATGGGGACCTATATTTCATGTGCGCTTCATTTATTTTACTTGATATTAATGAGTTAAATGCATAAAAATATTAGGCATTTACCTTTTTTGTTGTTTTAGTTGATTCATGACTGTCTAATATTCTAGTACGGGACTACTTGCATACAGGTCTGCTCTACGAGCATTCAAACGACGAGTGGCATATGCAAATGTTGGTTATGATCGTATCCTTTCAAAGTATTTTTGACTATACAATGTTTGGCATCATAATTTCTCTAGAGTACACTTTTACAACTATCAAGTGTCTCCTTGATTTAAATGTCATAAAGATATTGTAGGATGGAGAACATCATCTATAAGACGCAATACCGAGCTGCCAACGGTAGTCTTGTATTAATCTTTTATTTTCATGGATTGCCTTCTTGTCTTCTGTTACATGTTATCTGAGATTTTTGCCTTCTTGTCTTCTTTTACAGCAATTCAGTAGTTTTATATTTGCATATATTTTTCTGTTTTTTTAATGTAGTGGGAGGATTCTGTAAGTGAGGAATATCCACACGTCGTTTACGTAGAACATACAAAAGGAGTCAATGTTGATAAATGCGAAGAAGCCTTAGACACAAGTGGTGACTCTGATGTATTAGAAGGTAATTGATTTTACCTGGCACTTTGAGGGTTTTTTAAATCATTTTATTTGCTAACTTTGATCCAGAAGTAGTTTGAGCAGGGTCTGGTTGCATTGTTGTTCCTATAAATCTTTGATAATATTTTGTGCTTTATCACTGTAATCCTTGTCCCTTTAGAAAAAGAATAATGTATTACTGCAATTATATAAAATAGTACCTTAAGATCCTTTGGAAGGATGTCATTCGATTATCTATATTTATAAGTCATTAAGAAAATTGAAAATTTGGAATAAATTTAGGATTTCTGATCCTAATTTAAATAAAACAAATGCATGAGAAGTCTTTGGATAAAATAATTTTGTAGGTCCTGTCCTAACTACTTTAGTATTTTGATATAGACCAACATCTTCAAATAGAACAAACCCAGTTCTAACTTCACTAGCATAATTCTTCAAAGTTGAAATATTTTCCTTTAAATGGAAAAGTTGGTAACGTTACTAATTTGGATTTTGATTTATTACAGAGGAACTGGTGACAGGCCTCTCAAGGGTGTCATGGGAAAAAGTAGATGTTAGTTTTCACAGTAGCAGACAGAGATTTGCTGCCCACAGTGTCATTCAGGTCATTAAGAGATCAATATTGTCAATTACTTTGAGCTCTATACATGGGATGAACACCATGAGCTAACACCACTAATATTTCCATCAACAGGTTAAATATGCATATATGCAGTCAGAAGGTGCAGATGTTATACAGCACATGATCGATCATTTTCTCACTTAAGATGTAGCTCGAAGCAATGATACTGGATTTTGGCTAAATATGCCATTTTTAGATTTTAATTAGGAACATATACCGATTATCATGGGGAGATCGAGCAAAGCCTTCTGTAACTCTAGGTCGCTGAATAAACTGCCTAGTGTTCGTGATTTTTTTTCCAGGGCTTATATATGATTTAAGTGTAATAATTCTGTAAATGAAACCTGAAGACTTAATAATACAAAGAAATGAATATCATCCGTATAATTATGATCAGTGTTTTCATTAGCTACTCTTGCGAAGTGCCCTATCATGAAGTTTTCTGGTTTGGCGTTACATTTCACTTCTTCAAGGTCTGATATAGTTTGATACTCCCAAAACATGAAGGGTGTGTTGTCTTTGAATAGTAGTAGTAAGAGTCTAAAGGTGTCCAATTACATACAGAATTCAATTTACATTTTTGTTGGGATGTTTGGTTAAATGCTAAAGATTTTTTTTTTTTGCAAAAGAGAGTAAGAGTTGCGTTCAGATCGGATAGTTTTTCAGCAGCAAGAAGAGGAATTACATGATGTTGTAAATAGTAGCATAGCTGTTGTAGCATCTCCCTTCTGTTCGCATGGTAGCACAGCTGTTCCTTTTGAGCAAAAGTCATATTCCGCTATATGTTTACAAGACCATCAGTAGTTTTCGAAATTAGATTCAAATTTCCAATCATGGCTCATCAGCCCACAAACCGATATATTACTCTCGATGTCAGTTACATGCATTCACAAATTTAGAATGGAAAAGAATGGAGATCACACTAGTAATTGGTGCCAAGCGACTGGTTGAGCAATTATGTATTCCTAGTGAGAGCTCAGCCTCCTACAACATTAAACACCAACGATACAATTTTTACTACTGGTACAACTGCACGCACTTGAGGAAGGCCATCAGCAACCAGCACAAGATCAGGCCTCAATAATTTGTCTCTCTCTGATCGTAGACATTAGATAAGTCAAAACTTTAAAGGAGATCTCTAGCGAACCTCACTGGTGAGAAGATCTCTTGCGAGTTTCACAGGTTTTTCTCTGGCACTTGATGGCTCACTACGAGGTACTGGTAGCAGGTGTTGACGCCCATCCTCATCATCGTCATCACTTTCTTCCATCGATGATGAAGCTATAGACTCAGACCCATCTGTAAATTTTTGCAAACAAGCGAATCAACAGCTAAACATTTTCTTGTTCATAATCATAAATTGTGACTTGCTTGCAAATAGATATCGCACTTGCATGCTTTTGGAACTTCGAAAAAGTGTGTGCAAATAAAATCACATTCGGAGTAAAATTTACCAGACAGCTCCAAGTGCTCTGGAGAATGCCTTACTGCTGCAACCTGAATATTTTCTGGTAGAAGGCAGTTGCAAAATGAACCTGCTACTTGAAAAAGATCTATATCAATCAATCTGGCAACAGCTGAAGGCAGCTAGAAATAAAATTTATAAAGGGGTCTTGCCTAATTTTGCAAGCCGATTTACCCATCCAGGAATGGGCTTTCCAGTCAAGCGCATGCAAACATCATCGGTAAAATGGTTGCAATTTTTAGCAATCAAATGGTAGCTATCACCGGTATATTTTCCAGAAAGATGTTCAATGAACTGCCGGAACTCTGGATGTGACATGTCCGTGGTGCCAAGCCACAAAGAACGTCTGAAGATAAAACCAGGGCAGTTTTTTGGTTCCACCTCAAAAACCCCACTGGTCGGGTACTCGTGCGCTCCAAAGCCATATTCCATGCCGTATACTGTTTAAACATTCAAATACACAAACATGAAGCATCAACAAAAAGGATAGAAGAGATAGGACAACTTCAAAAGGAATACTTTCAATTCTCTAGAAATAAGCATGTACTCTGAATTATGAAGTATGATATGATGGGTTTCTCCAATAAATGAAAACCTTTAGTTAAGTTTTTTGCTTGATGGCACAAGATTCCATTATCTTCTAAATGAAGACCACCAGCCTTATTAGAAGAATATGAATTCTGTACATCAAATCTCAAAGCATCAGCGGGAAAAAAAAACTTAAAAAAAGATCTTTTGCTTCATAGGAACTCTAATAAAGAACAGTGGTCGTTTCATGTTTTAGGTCTCTGAGTTCATCCAACTGAAGTGTCCCCGTGATGCATGCGAAAGTAAGTTCGTCAAGAAACTAAAGTGAGAACCGTCTCACGTTGTAACATTATCCATTGTTTACCTCTAATATATCACATGCCAAAGTAAGGATCCTCCACTGAAAAGCAATTATGCACTGTAATAGCTATTATCCAAAAGAAAATAAAGGCTCCTTTACTCCAGCTAAATGCATGGCCAACACCCAGATAGTTAGCAATTCATTTTTCTAGGACTGGTAATAGAACCGTAACCGCTCATTGAACCAAATGTAACTCATTCAGAAATATGAACATCACATTAAATAATCAATACCTTCTCCAAGCGTTCCTTTGACAGCCTTAACCAGAAAAAAAATGTCGTCTTGCAAAAGTGAATTCCGTTCTTTCTCTTAATTAAGGGAGAATAGATAAGAGTAATTCCCTTAATACTAGGTTTTGAAATTTTCACTAGTTAAAATGTGATCTCCAGTTTGAAAATTTATAACGTAATATGCTCGTTCCCCTAGTACTAACTATGAGGTTCTAATTTTCCTTCCTAATTCAATCAAATATCTACTTTCATGGTTATTTATAAAATTCACTTATTTACTTTAAAACATAGGGCGCCGGCTTTCATTCGTGATAATAGGGATAATTTTGTAATTTGATCTCCTGTAATACGAAACATATCTTCTCTAGTTATAATATAAGATCTCATCCAAGTGGAAGGTCCTTTTAGATTCTAACAATCTACAGATGCTGCTTAGATCTTATGATTAATAGTCCTAAGCCCTAATTATTTATGCATTATAACTAACAAACACATGGATATGCAACCCAAGATGTTCCAAAAATAAAATTTTCCAAGTAAAATTCTCCCACATCCTTCAAATTAAGTTTAACAGGTGCCGAGCGTACTGCTTAACAAAAAAAAAAGGAAGGTAAGAATTAGATCATACAACTTCCATAAATGCACTCAATCAAATCGACATAATAATAATAACAATAATAATACCACTAACAAAACAATTTTTACATTCAGATGCCTTTTAATCAACAATTGAACACAAAAAAATATACACTTAAAGATTCATTAAAAGAAACAGAATTTACCTTCAATCCCAGAGTGAAAGATCCCAAATCCAAACCAATAGAGGTAATTGTTAACTGGCGTCAGATCGTAAATATTCAAATATATATGCGTCCTGCTCTTGGCCTTGTTTTCTCCGTTAATTGTTTCCATACCTGAATAAATTTTCCCCCAAATTTTCTCGAGGCTCACTTCGAATCTCACGGTCCAGAGCGAACCCTACGTCCCGAGCGAGCAAATTCTAGCTTTGATCCGTGAGCTGGAGCAAGAAATCGCTCGCATTACAAAGGGGGAGCACTAGATTTTGGGGGATTTCGAAACCCTAGAGAGAGAAAAAAGAAGCCATTTTTATTTGGATTTTTGTTTAAGGATGATGTTATTCAAATAAAAACCGGGGGGGCCTCTATTATAGCGTTTGAGGCCTATACGTCATGCGTACTGTATTAAATTACAGTTAATTATTTTTTTAACCAAACTTTTTCGTTACTTTTTAAAGATAGTTTGTTTTCTGTCCTAATTCGCTTTTATTTGAGGAGTAATTTAATTTGCAGTCCATACTGGGGGGCATTTTTTCCAGCATCACCTGCTTTTGACATCCTGCGAAAAGCACGAGCCGTTATTATGCGCATGCAAGATTTGAAAAATTGTATTTTTCATTGATCTAATTTTTTTTGTTATGGATAAAATTTCAACGTTTATCCCCCCCCTCAATATATACCTCCAGATTCTTATGTCTTCTAGCTAAATTTATTCTGTCTATGATAAACTTACTCATTTTAGCTATTACAAAGCAAAATTAATTATGGTAATCAACATTTGATCCAAAAAAGACTTCGTGAGAAAATCTAGACAAAATGGAACCAAAGGCAAACTCCATAGGAACTACGAGGTGCCAGCTAGTGATTTTTATTTTTATTTTCCTTCATAAAATCAAGTTTCAGAAGATAATCTATCTATGTTTTTTTTTTCACTGAATAGCTGGTGATAAAAAAGAAGGCAGTTCTCTTTTCTCTTTGATCAACAATTGTTCATTAGATACAGTCCATTGCATAAGTTCACATTTTTAAGGAAAAATGAATTTAGTGTCTCCACATGAAGAGTTCACAGTAGTTTTGTTTTCTGCCTCCCTACCTAATAAAAAGAAGAGAGTTCTTCTCAGGCCGGCCAGACAAGAGTATAACTATAAATATAGCAAGTATTGTATATAGAAATTGTTGCATATAACTACAAGCAGTTTCGAATCAAATAATTAACAAATAGTTTGTAATTGTTTGAGTAACTATTCGGTTATTATTCAATGTGTAGTTTATTTAACACTAAATAAATAATACTTAATATTTGAGTTCATTAGCGAATAGTCAGATGTATATTCGATTTGTTTGCTTATCAAATATTTGTTTAAAATTTAAATGCTTATAATTTGTATTATTACGAAAATGATGTTATATTTTCAATGCACTTATACTTTCAATTTGAGTTCTATTTACTAATTTAGAGAGGCTTCAAGAATCTTAAATCAATTTTCTAAGGAAATGTTCGAATATATATGTATACACACACATATATATAAACAAATAATGTTTATTTATAAATTTAAATACTATTTAAAAATCAAATTCTTTAGTAGAATAATTATACTTTGATATTCGATAAATATTCATGAATATTTAACAAATACTAAGTATTTGAGTCCGAATTTGAGAAACTCCGTATGTAGATATTCAAATTCGGGTTCGAATTCGATAATTTTTAAACAAATACATATACAAACATCTTAGTATTGGATTCGATTCCATAGTTTACCACCCCTACATGTAGCATTTATTTGCACACACAAAAAAATATCTCAAATATGTTATTTGGACACCTGCATGTTATTGCAGAAAATATATTTCATTTCAAAATGCCGTATTTGGTTAGTTGCAAAAACTATTGTATTGTATATTCTGTTGAAAGAGATACATTTATATTGCAAATGAAGTTGTGTTTGATTTTATATGTAGTTATAAGTTATCTATATTTCCTGAGTTGGACCAACTCCATTGATTCGAAGACGCAATCATAATTCTTAATTTTTCTCGGGTAGCACTAGGGGCACACCCCCCAACCACACCCTCTCTCTCTCATTTGTTACAGTGCACCGGACCTCACATGAGATTTTAAAATTTAAAATCCTATGTGGGGCCCGGTGCACTGTAGCAAATGAGAGAGGGTGTGGTTAGGGTTGTGGTTGGGGGTGTGTCCCTATCATTTTTCTTTTTCTTTTTTGATCAGCCACGAGCTATCTCCACTCTACTGGATGGGATTAATCCTGCTTGCAGTAGCCTGAGAGGAGATTAATTACCAAAATTTTGAACAAATGAGTAATACCAACTAAACTGTAAACTTCATTGTACTACAAGCAATCAAAATTTGAATCCTTTGTGATGAATTGCTGTTATAAATTAGGAAAAATTGTGCCAAGGCTTCAAAAATAATAACTTCATGTGTTGCAGCCCCTCTATCTTTTTCTCATGTGCTGCCGTCCTTAAATTAGAGATCTATGTACTGCAGCCCTTTTTAGCAATTCTTCTCTGTCAACTAAGCATAGAGAGAGAATACAAAAATAAAAAAAATCCCAAAATGTCCTCATCTCTTCTATTGTTCTCTCTAAATCTAATTGTCATGGCTCATTATTCCTCCTCTTTTCTAACCCATCTCCTTCCTCCTCTCCCCCTCTTCCTCTTTTTTCTCTCAAACACCGACACCCCCCTCCATCACCACCGAACTTAGGTGCACGCTCCGGCCATATTGTTGATATGAGGGTATATATTACATAGAAAAAACTCAATCTTATACGTTTTTTCTCTCACTAATTTTCCCGCTCTCTCTTTCTTTTCCCCTCAAGAGTAAAATATGTTCAAATTTGGCCGGCAATGGCAATGGTGAAACCCTCGAATTCGTCGAAGTTCTCGTCGGAGGATCCGCCAAATAACATATCAGTCTCCGACGCTGAAGGCGAAGAACAAGGCGGAGAAGATGGTATTGGAGGAGGACGAGGAACCCGTGTGTTAAGTCTAATGAAATTCGTAATTTCTATTTGAGCATCGTGGAAAGATAAAAATTTAAAGAAATGACGGCTAAATATGATTTTTTGATCATTTTTTATGTTAAGTTCAAATACAAGGTGAAACATTAAGTCTAATAGGTTAGAAGTGAAGTCCAATGGCTTGTATACTAACTCTATCGGGTTGAATAATAAGTCCAAGGGATTATATGTTAAGTCTATTGAGTTGAATAATAAGTCTAATTTGTTGAATATTAAGTGTAATGTATTATTATGTTAAGTCCAATTTAATTTATGTTAAGTCCAGTTTGGTTCATGTTAAGTCCAATTCGGCTCATGTTAAGTCCAATTTGATTCATGTTAAGTCCAATTTGGTTCATGTTAAGTCGATTTTAAATCATGTTAAGTCTAATTCGACTCATGTTAAGTCCAATTCGGTTCATGTTAAGTCCAATTTAAATCATGTAAAGTCTAATTCAAATCATGTTATGTCTAATTCAACTTGTTTCAAGTCTAAAAATAAGTTAAATTAGACTTAACATGAATCATGTTAAGTCTAGTTCAACTTGTTTTAAGTCTAATTTCATATTAACTCCACTTTGATTCATGTTAAGTTCAATTTGGTTTATGTTAAGTCCAATTCGGTTCATGTTAAGTCTAATTTAATTCCTTTTAACTTTAATTCAACTTGTTTCAAGTCTACTTAAATTAGACTTAACATGAAATTAGACTTAAAACAAGTTGAATTAGACTTAACATGATTTAAATTAGACTTAAAAAGAATTTAACATGATTTAAATTAGGCTTAAAAGAAATTAAATTAGACTTAACTGTTGGATTTATTCTAATAAATCTATTTGTGGGCACATATGATTAATCAATGTGTATTGTTATCGGTTCAGGATAACCCACTAAAGTGATCAATTAAGTTGGGTTAATGGGTATTGATGCGGCATAAACATGTACCAAAAAGGTTGCAAGTGCACAACCGTGTCAAGTTATAGTATTTAAGATATCGATCCCACGAGGAAGGTGTTTTGTAGGAGAAAATATGAAATCGGTTCTTATGTTATGTGCGTGACAAATAGGAGTGATAAGTGAATGTGATTGTGAAGAGATTGAGAGAGTGCAAATGGTGTGTGGATAGGTGCAAAGAGTAAGTGTGAGTGGATTTGAAAAAGAATGAGTAATAAGGTGAGAAGGAAAAATGAATAAAATCAAGAAACAAATAAAAAATCAAGAATGAAGAACAAAATTCTAGAATAAAAGAAAATACAAGAAATTAAAGATGGTGGATTCAATTCTAGATATGGGTAATCTAAAATTGAACCCACTTCTTAGAAAGGGTGATTCCCTAGAGGGTTCTAGCCTAAAGGCGAATCAAATAAAATAAAAATAAACAAAAAGAAAAACTAAACCCAAGAGGGTTCTAGCCTCAAGGTGAATAGTATAAGAAATTAAAATCTAACTACAAAATAAATTGTAAAATCTAAACTACAAAATAAAATTGCAAGAATTAAATGCAAGGAAATAAATCTACTCTATAAGCATAAAATAAATCTAAGGCAAGAGGGTTCTAGCCTCTTGGCTATTTAACAAGAAAAATAAAATCTAATTACAAGCATGAAAATAAATCTAACTAATAAGCAATAAAAGAGAAATAAAAGAGAAAAAGGAAAGAAATGCAAACCTTCAAATAATTCTTCATCTTCATCTTCATCTTCATCATCCAATAAAGAGAAGAAAAGAAAAATTTAAAGTGGTGAAAAAATTATTATTATTAATTGCAACAAAAAGTTACAATTTTGGAAGGCCTTCTCAATTAAGAGTAGCCCTCCTCTCCAAAAGGAGTTACAAAAATTTTCACCCCCTAACCCCTCACTCTCTACCCCTATTTATAGTAAACATCAGTGAATGAGAGCCATTGGATTGAATTCTTATCCAAAAACATCAATTTTCAGCCTTTGATTCGTAACAAACTGCCCAGGGTATCGATGCCTGCATCGATACAGGCATCGATGCGGGCATCGATGCCCCCATCGATGTAGGCATCGATGCCTAGTGCGCTGTAACTGCTGTCCGAAGCTTCTTCTTGTGGGCTTTGGGCTTTGGCTTTTTTTTGGCAATTCCTTTGCATTTTTGGCTTCATTGCTTCATGGGCTTTACTTCTTCTTTTGGGCTTTTGGATAAATTAGAAATTTAATTTTCCAATGGGCTTCTTGATGCATTTCTTCATTTAATCAACGGGTTTTTGTTGAGAGATTGGAGTTTGAGATTTATTCTTCATTAACCTGCAATTAAAGATAAAAATAATTATTAGTGGTATATTTATTCATATAAAATAGATAATAAGGGTATAATATTGTAATAAAATGTGATTATCAGGTATTTAAATGAGTCATGGGGTTATATGTGCAGATACCAGGTTGTAATTGTGATTTGTTGAGGGGCCAAATTGCAAAAGTACAACACCTATAAATAAGGGGTTATGGTCCCTAATCTAGGGTTACAACTTCTCTAATTCTCTTCACCCCCATCTTGAGAGAGAAATTCGGCCAAAGAGAGAAAACCCTAAGGTTAGAAGATCCAAAACCCAAATAAAGATCAATCTATGGATTCAGGTATAAGCTTCCGCTCTTTTATATTTCTTTTAATCTCTTTGAATTAATCATGGCTATATGGTTTTAAGATCTAAGTTTTAGATCTAACAAGTGGTATCAGAGCCATCTTTGATTTGTTCTTAGAGATTAAGATTAAAATTGGATTTTGTGATCTTAAAAATATCTGTTTTGGTTAAGATCTGTTCTCGGATGAACAGTAAAGTTTTTTTCAGATGAACAGTAACTGAAAAATAGCCGGTGAACAGTAACTTTTGGATTTTTTCTTTGATTTTTGGATATGGATCAAGAAAATTTTTTCAGATTCTGGATCTGTTTTTGAAAATAAAAAAAATCAAAGAATTTTATTTGGGTTTGATCTTCGGTCCCATGTTCCCGCTGGCGAACTTTGCTGGTGGCCTCGCCCTCGACTCCGACGGCGGCGGCCGCTTAAGGAAACCCTAGGGTTTGGCTCTTGGGTGCAGGAGTAATGGCGGCGGCGGTTTCAGTTTGAAACCCTAAGGGTTCGTGCGATTAAATCGTGGCGAAAATTAAGGACCGAACTTCGCGTTTGGTGTAAGGTGAGCATCGCACTCAATTTAACGAACTTCGTGTTCGTTCTCATGTGAGCCTCGCTCTCAACTCAGGTGAGCCTCGCGCTCAAGTTTAACTAACCTCGTGTTCGTTCTCAACGAACCTCGCGTTCGTTCCTAAGGTGAGCCTCGCGCTCAACGAACTTCGCGTTCGTTCTAAGGTGAACCTCGCGTTCAGTTCTAAGGTGAACCTCGCGTTCAGTTCTAATGTGAGCCTCGCGCTCAGTCTAAGGTGAACCTCGCGTTCAGTTCTAAGTCGAACCTCGCGTTCGTGCTTCAGTCGAACCTCGCGTTCGTGCTTCAGTCGAACCTCGCGTTCGTGCTTCAGTCGAACCTCGCGTTCGTACTTCAATCGAACCTCGCGTTCATTTTTTTAACGAACCTCGCGTTCGTTCTCAAGTTGAACCTCGCGTTCATTTTTCAAACGAACCTCGCGTTCGTTCTCAGACGAACCTCGCGTTCGTGCTTAAGTGAGTCTCGTACTCAATACAGTCGAACCTCGCGTTCGAAGTCAAGCGAACTTCGTGTTCACTATGGTTAAGCCTCGGCTTTTTATGGGTCCACTTTGGTATACTTAATTTATTTAATTAAGTTATGGGCCCTAATTAAGCTATGAGACCCCCAATTAAGTTTTTTGGAAATTCAGTTGATTTAAATTAAAATTTTTAATTTAAATCTAATTTGGTAGCTAATTAATTATTTGATTCAAATATTATGACACTAAGGTATTAAGGTTGTCTCTCACTCCAATTGTTCAATTGAAACAAGAAGTTGCCAAAGTAACCTCTCTTGTGTAGATTGTTCATGAGGAATGTGAGATGTTTGTGTGTATGCTTTCGTGTAAATATTTAATCGGCCCAAAGGAAGGTTAACATTTATTTAGACTGTATACACATCTGCGGTGATAAACGTGTGACAATTATAAGGTTTACATGTGAATAATGAATCGATCCAAAGATAGTTTCATTATTTGACATGAGTTATTGTCAGTGTTTGATCATTGCAACAAGGTATCACTTACAAGTTAATATTACTGTCCAAAGACTTAATATTAATGTTGTGCCAGATATCTTGAGATGAGATTTGTCATTATTTGAATTTTATTGATTGCTAAATACGGTTATTGATGTGAGCATCTTTTGTTTTATTTCAGCTAATGCATCTGCTGTAATAATTTCTGCTAACATCAACTCAATTCCCATGCTAAATGGGACAAACTTCAAGGTTTGGAAAGAGAACATATTAATTGTTCTTGGCTGCATGGATCTTGACTATGCATTAAGAACTGAACAACCCCTACCTCTCAATGCGAAAAGCACTCCTGATGCAAAGAAGGAGCATGAGAAGTGGGAGCGTTCAAATCGCATGAGTCTTATGATCATTAAGCGCGGCGTTCCGGAAGCCTTCAGGGGCATAGAATCCGAAGGGATTACTAAGGCTAAAGATTTCCTTGCCGAAATTGAGAAGCGTTTTGCTAAAAACGATAAGGTAGAAACAAGCACGTTTTTAGCTCGCTTGATTTTGATGAAGTATAAGGGCAAGGGAAACATCAGGGAGTACATTATGGAAATGTCTCATATTGCTTCAAAACTTAAGGCACTTAAACTCGATCTTTGTGATGAGTTATTAGTGCATCTGGTTCTGTTGTCTCTTCCTGCACAATTTAATCAATTTAAGGTCAGTTATAACTGTCAAAAGGAGAAATTGACTCTAAATGAGCTCATTTCATACTGTGTGCAAGAAGAAGACAGGTTGAAGCAAGATAAGACAGAAAGTGCTCATTTAGCCTATGCTTCTAAGGATAAGGGCAAGAAAAGGAAGAATGATAAGGAAGCTGCTAATGGTCCAGTTGAGAAGAAACAACATAAGGATAATCAGGGTTGTTTCTTCTGTAAGAAGCCTGGACATGTAAAGAAGGACTGTACAAAATATCACGCTTGGCGTGATAATAAGGGTACGTTCCTTTCTTTGGTCTGTTCTGAGGTTAATTTAGCTTCAGTACCTAGAAACACTTGGTGGTTAGACTCTGGTGCTACTACTCACATAAGTGTTTCTATGCAGGGTTGCCTGAGCTACCGAAAGCCAAGTGATGTTGAAAGACACATCTTTGTGGGCGACGGTCAATCGGTAGATGTAGAAGCAATTGGGCATTTTAGGTTGCTATTAGGAACTGGTTCTTATTTGGACTTAAAAGATACTTTTGTAGTATCGTCTTTTAGACGGAATTTGATTTCAGTTTCTGTATTGGACAAATCAGGTTATTCTTGTTCATTTGGAAACAATCAATTCAGTTTATATTTTAATTCAAATGTTGTGGGAACCGGTTATTTGAGTACTTATGACAACCTATATTTGCTTGATACAATTGCTTCTTATAATGAATCCTTGCATGTGGAGTCGCGTGGTACTAAGCGTAAATTAAATAAGGAAAATTCAGCGTCATTATGGCATAAGCGCTTGGGTCATATCTCAAAAGGTAGAGTTGAGCGTCTTGTGTCTGATGGTATTTTGGATTCCCTTGATTTTTCGGACTTCGACGTATGTGTTGAATGTATCAAGGGAAAACAGACCAAAGTTAAAAGATTAGGTGCCAACAGATCTTCGAATGTCTTAGAATAGACTGTAGGCTGTCTAAAAAATCACAATAGATAGCTTATCCCCCATCAAACATCGATGATGGAAGTTACAATCTGACGACTTCCAGAAGACTATAATTTGAAGACTTTCACGTAGATCGCTGAAGGTTACAATTTGACGACCTTCACGACAACTGATGAAAGCTCTAATCAACAGCCTTCACAATCAACATCGGGAGTTACAATCTGACAACTCTCATATTTTCGAGCAGCCAAGGTGAAGATCACTCAACAATGGTCTTCACAACGCTCTACAGAAGAGGTTACAAGTCAACCAACTTCTTCTAAAACGCGGAAGTCATCCCCGCGTTATAATTCTGGAAGTGCACCCGACCTCAGCGTTTCCAAGCTACAACAAGACAAACGCGAACGACCTTCGCGTTCTTAAGGTTCAACCAACACCCGACCTCAGTGTTTCCAAGCTGCAGCAAGGCAAACACGAGCGACCCTCGCGTTCTGGATGTTCAGTCAACATCCAACCTCGCGTCTCATTTCTAAGACGTGAGTTTAGGGTCCCGAACGCCAACGTGGCGTTTGACTCGTTCAAGCATGAGCTGAACGGTTACAGGAACCGTTTTCCCCACGATCTGAGGAAATCACGCCCACTTAGGAGCGGATTTAGAGGGCAGTTACACCCCCTTGATCCCCTATATAAGCGAGTAAACTCAACTGAGTTCGGCCTTCTTTTCGGTTGGAATTTCTTGGCTGGGATCGACCATTGAAGGGGCATTTTCTCGGATCTGGGACTTGGCAGCAATAGGAGAGATCTTTAGGCGAGCTTTTGAGGAGATCGGCATCATCCCTCAACGAAGATCATCTTCAACTGCAACAACAGAGCTTCTTCGGCCTTGGCTTACAACCAATTTTCCGTTCAAAACAACTCTTTTACAGAGTTCTTCAAAACTCGTTCAGAGTTATCAACTCATTAAGAGTTTCAAACTTGCCACGCAAGTTCTCCACAACGTCAAATCGTGAGGAGGAGATATCGTTCCAGTGAATTAAGACATCGGATCGTCAACGGAGAGCAAATTCGACGCAGGCAATCGAAGGAGGCACTCCATCGCCACCGTGAAGAACCCAGAATTAAACAAAGGAGAAAACCAAATTCGTTTTCTTCTCTTTTGTAATCAAGTTGTAACCGAGATTAAAGGAATTCAATTCAAACTTCTTTTGTTCTCTTTATTGCAATTTTCCTACATACAGATACATACGGATATGTTCGCGGGAAAAATCGAGTCTTTCTTCATTGATGTCATTGCTATCTCAGTTAACAACTTTATGCGTTACAAAGATCCGGTCTTTTTATAAGATCCGGTTACAATGAAAATCAAAAATAAGAAAAGAAAGATTACAATTTGTTTCCTTTTATGTCGAACGAATCGCGAGCTCCTGTTTTGCGGTCACTCGCTTTGTGTGGGTTCTTTGCCTGCGCCGGGGTTATTTGCCGTGGACCACCGCGTGATCTCGATCCGGTCGGATCTACACGATATGACGGGTATTATCTCACGAAGAAAATAATAGCCGAGTGGGGTACTAATTCACCAAGGAAATAGTAGCCCAAGTGTCGAAATCGACCAAGCGAATTCGAGACTCTTCTCGGGATCTAAGAACCAAGCTTAGATCCGGAGGAAAATCGTGTAGATCTCAGATCCGATCCTCTCGAACTCCTGCCTTGTTTGACGTTGACGTTCACTGAGCACCAGATCTGGAATTCCAAGTCTCCGAAGCCTTCAAAGTTTGGATCTTTGTTTAGATCTGAGTCTTCAATCCAGCAGGGCTTCGCCTCCTCCAAAATCCAACCCTCGAAAAGTGAGGCCTAAGGCTTGTATTTATAGGCTCCAAGGGGTTTCGGGCGGTTAAAACCATCCAAAAAACAACTTCTGGGCCGAGACACCTCTGGGTGGCTCGGCCAGGTCCGAGACACCTCTGGGT
>BQKN01001020.1:323565-393612 GCA_022839385.1 Asparagus kiusianus
CCCCCCCCCCCCCCCCCCCCCCCCCCCCCCCCCCCCGGAAGGAGATGTGTTATGAAAGAGGAGAAATGAGGAGTCATGACCATTAGATTTAGAGAGAAAAGAATGGAAGAGATGAGAGCATTTTGGATTTTTTTATTTTTTATTCTCTTTCTATGCTTAGTTGGTAGAGAATAATTGCTAAAGAAGGGCTGCAGCACATAGATCTCCAATTTAAGGGCTGCAGCACATGAAAAAAAGTTACAGCACATGAAGTTATTATTTTTGGGACCTTGAAATAATTTTCCTTATAAATTATGACTCGATCCCTTAGGATTCCACCGCACTTCCATTTTGAGTGGCACTACAGGCACACCCCCAACTACACCTTGGGTCACACCCCCTCTCTCAGCTACAGTGCACGGGACCCACTTTAGATTTTTAAAAAAATCTAAAGTGGGTCCCGTGCACTGTAGCTGAGAGAGGGGGTGTGCCCCAAGGTGTGGTTGCGGGTGTGCATGTAGTGTTTTCCTTCCATTTTATAGTACAAATATATATGTATTGACTTACTAGTTTAGTTAGCATAATAAGCCTTATTACTCTTTGATCCGCCTATCACTTTTAAGCCCAAGGTGGGCCCACCAATCCCAACTGGATAAAACTGGTCAGATCACGGCGTTCTATCCTCTTTCCCGCCGCCGCCGCCGCCTCCTCCCCTCCCTTTTTCCCCGCTATGGCCGCCGCCGCCGCCCTTACCTCCTCCCCTCTCCTCCCATCCCCGATCAAACACAATCCCTCTCTTCTCCTAACCCCTAAAACCCCTAGCTTTCGTCTTCGCTTTCGCTCTATAACAATTCGCTCCGCGGCCGCACAAATCGCGAATGATTCCGCCGGCGACGGCGGATTCGTGCTCGATGACGTCCCTCATCTCACTGATCACCTGCCCGATCTACCGGTAATTTGAAAACATACAAAAAAGATTTGTTTTTTTTTGTTTTTTGGTGAGATTTTTTTTGAGGTTGATTTGTTAGAAGTTTTGAAATTTCAGGCGTACGCAAGTCCTATTCGAAGTAGTCCGGCGTATGCGATTGTGAAGTGAGTCAGATATTACTGGAACTTTTAGTTTGTTTAAATTTACAGAAACTCCTACTTGAAGTTTAGTCTCTCTGTTTACTTTGCCTCACATTTTATCAGGATTTGAGGGATTAATTAGTTGTAGGAACTTGGAATATTAGGGTAACTACTGAATGAGTGGGTGAAGGATTGTGAAAAAATTAATTTTTTTGTGTGAAAATGAGAGCTCCAGCTACTTATTATTATTTGAATTGTATAATTTCAGTCCCTATGTGTAATTTGCAGTTGATTACTGCAGCTTGGAGTGTATGTTGGTCAAACTCAAAAAAAAAAAAAAAAGATTCTGAGTTGAAAAGAGGCTAATTTTAGATGTTTAGGCTGCCAAAATATCGGACATTTTGGCCAAAAGGGTCATATGGGGATCACCTAAGTCATTCGTTAATGGAGGCAAAGTGACATAGACAGAAAATTTTGAGAGGGTTTTCTGCAATATATGTTTTTCACATTGTTAAGAAAAGCTGATATATGTTGTTTTGAATCAATAGGCAAAACTTTGTTACCTCGGAAGATGTGGTTGCTCAAAGGGTTGGTTAAATTATTCAGGTTTTTTGACTGTCGGAGTTAAATTCTTCTGTTTATGGTTTTTGTTTTATGATCTGGATTTGCTTTATTCTATTCTCTTTTGGGTTTCACAGGTTGTTGTGCAGAAGAATAGTCCTAAAGGGGTGCACTTTCGGCGTGCTGGACCAAGGGAACAAGTATACATTATGCTTCTAAATCCGTGCTTTGTGTTTTAGGGAATTTTGATTGTTTTCATTTTGTGCCCTAAGGTTTACTTTCGTCCAGAAGAGGTTTGCGCTTGCATTGTTACATGTGGTGGTCTATGCCCAGGGATCAATACAGTGATCCGTGAGATAGTTTGTGGTCTAAATTATATGTATGGAGTCAACAACATTATTGGAATTGAGGTACGTTGTTGTTAGCTTTGACCTTACACAGTTTCTATTGTCAAATGACCCTTCCACTGCACCAAAATTCTGGATTTGTGATGAGGATTGAGGGTTACAATTTTATATTCTAAATGACAACACAGATTAAGCACCCTTTTTATACTCTAAATGACAACACAGATTAAGCACCCTTTTTATGGGCCGAAACTTGGATTTACAAAACTTTATTCTTTTCTAAATCAACTTTAAATTTGTGGACAATATGATTCAATACAGTGTGCTATCATATGCCATATCAGATGCGCCTTTACTTCATGAAAACTCTGAAGTTGTGATGAGGGTTGAGGCTTGAGGGTTACATTTTTATTCTTGTTAAAGTATATAGAAAAGAAGTGATGTTTGTTACAATTTTGTTCGCCTGAAAATGACATTAAATGCTTGAAGTGCAGCTGCGGTTCTCCAGGTTATGAGTCTGTACCTGTTTTAAATTTCAAGTTTCAACTAAAATTCTGCTTCTCTTTGTTCATTTTTTAATGTTTTAAGGTACTTCAATTTGGCAATCACACACATGAACCATTTTCTGCGATGCTATTATATCCAAACTTTCATTTGTATTCCATCTTCCATGCTTTAATTTCATCATTTGAGACTTATCAATGGCAAGAGATTAATTAAGCTGGACAGCAACACAATCTATCTTAATCTTTTATTTGGCAATTTTCACAATATCTTCTGAGACTATAAAATTAAATTTGTACCTATCCAACTTTGCTCTTGCATGCGATATATAGCATGCACAGGTTCCACTGAGTGATATCTAGAAAATGTAATTGGTCAAAAGGCAAAATTAATTTGTAAAAAGTTAAAACTTAAAGCAGAATTATTGTTCTAATTTACCTGCTTTGGGTTCTATTCATATACGTAGGTTTTCTTGTTCACTATGGTTTTTTGATTACTGGCTTTAGAGGTCAAACTTGATGGCTCTTGCTTCTCGTGAATTGTCCATTGGCCCTGGTAGCTCTATATCCTTGACTACAATCATGAATTATGAAAATTGTTATCCATTGGTAAATCTCGAAATATTTGGATAACTTATTCTAATATTTTCCATCGTTTCTCATATTTTCTGTCGTTTAATTTAAGCATACTGATTTTTTAGAGCATATATACAACTGAAAGATCCTTTAACACAAATTACTAGGGTTGCCATCTGATCCTTTTTTCCCATCTAGTGCTCTATTGAAGGTTACGTCCTGTGATAAGTTGCAGCTATCATTACCTTTGTTTTTTTTCTTTTTGGTTTGGCGAGGGAACTTCCCCACGATCCTTCAGCTCATGGGTATCAAGCCCACGAGCGTGGCTAAGGGGCACCCCCCAATGCACGGCCTCAGGCATTCCACGAAATTAAATCCGTGTGGGTGCTCCTGAGACCTTGAAGTACTACTCATAGGCAGCTTACCAACTCGGCTAGACCCCATTGGGTCTCATCATTACCTTTGTTTTATTTTTAGCTTTTTTATGCCTCTTTATTTTACAAGTTGCAGATATCTTTCTATATACCCATGCTGATTGTTTACTCTAGCCTAATTATAATAATATTCACAGGGAGGATATAGGGGCTTCTACTCAAAAAATACCATTACACTGACACCAAAGGTTGTCAGTGATATTCACAAACGTGGTGGCACCGTCCTTCGTACATCTCGAGGTGGTCATGATACCGACAAAATAGTTGATAGTATCCAGTATCGTGGAATTAATCAAGTAGGACCCTTATTCTTTTTTTTAGAATACCAATATGGCATTGGTATAACATCATTACATAAGGATCTTTGTTGATCATGGTTCTAGGTCTACATTATTGGAGGTGATGGCACTCAAAAAGGAGCAGCAGCCATATATCAGGTTACTATTTGTCCCTATAACTCATAATAAAAAAACTTCATCCAATTTATTCATGTCAGTTATATGAATACATCATTGTCCTTTCCTTCTGCTAGAATCTAAAGTCTGTCATCACATAATATCCAACTTTTACTGAATCCTTCACACCAGTTTTGGCACTATGCTTTCTCTTTATGGCTGCCTCCTGGTCTTTTTCTGGATAAATGTTAATTTGTTGCTTCATCACTTTCTTCTTTCTTCTAAATGTAGCTATTTTTATCAATCTCTTATAATTGTTGCTTTCATAGCTCTTTCTCTTCAACTCAATGTTCCCATCGACATTAGTGAGGACTAATGTGCACATGATTAATATCTTATATCATCATTGTTTACATAGAGTCATACACATCATGTATGCATACCAAACTATGTACATACGGTATGACATCACTTTTTTGTTATGTCTATGCAGGTAATTAGTTATGATTCTTCTTTTTTACTTTGCTTCTTTGTTTGTTATCTGCAGGAAGTTGAGAAACGTGGTCTTCAAGTGGCAGTTGCTGGAATTCCTAAGACTATTGATAATGATATTGCTGTATGTTTTATAAACTTTTGACCGATCAATTAAATGGTGATTCTGATTTCTTTTGGATTGGCTTATCATTATTTGCTTATTACCTCTATGCATTAGAATTTGGATTATTTTTTATTTTGCTTTTTTTATCTTGTCAAACCTTGCTTAAGTATTTAAACTGATACTTGAGGACTTGATAATAACTTGTCAGAGGATGTTATAGAAAATTTTCATATCATAGGTATAAACTAGTACTAACCAAAAAAAGATATAAACAAATATGTTCAAGTTTTAGGACCTAGGGCTGTTTCCTTAATAGATAACCCCATTTCATGGATGCATTGCATCTGATTCAGATTAGAAATGACTCTGAAGTTAGAGTGTGGTTCTTTTTCTACAGGGTCTTTACTTCTGGCTTACATATCCTTATATTTACTGCAAATAACAGTTTCCTTATTGACTTTTCATACTTTCTTATTTGACCTTATATTCTTGAGTTGAATTTTATCCGGACCCTTCATGTACAAGATTAAATCATTTGATGGTCATAAAGTATGCTTTACTTCGTTATGGTTTTCTCCATTTATTCATCTACGCAAGAATCACATCTTTGTGCATTAAGGGTAACACCGAAGTGGGCGTGTCAAAGAAATATCGTTAAAGATCATAATTTTGAGCTGCTTTTATCTTATAATTTTTAAGTAGCATAAAATATGCATACATTATTAAAATTTAATGTCAATGGAGCTCGAGATATTATTTCTTGAAGAAATAAGGATATATGTTTAAACCAGTTTGTGAATGGATTGAGTAAATTATAAGAAGAGAAGTCTATTATGGCTACCTATAATCCAGTAAACTATGGGAAAATAGGTCTATTTGGTACTTTCTCTATTCTTCTTACTCATGGCTTGCTACGAAACAGTTGTGCAGGAACTCATCTGCTACATTTAGGTTTACCATATGTTTGTAGATTTTACTTTCCTTAATAGAATGAATAATTAGAGAAAAGGTATTCCATTGATAAAGTAGCCAGGATATACTATGTTTGATGGAGGAGGAAGAAATAAGCTGAAAGATTCTATTCTTGAAGCATAAGCCCACATATTTGTGTCAGGGTTATGCGTGTAGTGTATCACATTACATTTTCTTTTATGCTTTTACACAGTTTTCTTGTGGAAAGGTGGATGAGTTCTTTGGCGGTTTCAGGTAATAGACAAATCTTTTGGTTTCGATACTGCTGTTGAAGAAGCACAGAGGGCCATAAATGCTGCGCATGTCGAAGTTGAAAGTGTAGAAAATGGTGTTGGTATTGTAAAGCTCATGGGCCGCTACAGCGGTAAGCTGGCATTCTTGACGTTTTCCATTATTACAACAATATCTCTCTTTTAAATGCTTCTTTAAATCTTGTTTTCTTTCACTTTGAAGTTGAAAACTCAGTGTCAATCAATCTAATTCTGGGGCAATTCTTGTATTTGCTGCAGGGTTTATTGCCATGTATGCTACTTTGGCGAGTAGAGATGTGGTAATAACTCCATCAAACTACTTAAAAAAATGCAGAAATTTAATTCTACATGCTTTTCAGGAAACCTCTATCTTTCAGCTGCGGTTGGTACTATGAAAGAATTATTAGTTATTACTCTGCATTAAGTGTTCAATGACAAAATTAAACGCTTAGTGGAAATAAAAACCCACAGACATGACTGTATTATGCATGCATGTGGAAATACCTACATAATATGTTTATGCATAAATACTGGCGGTGATGATATGTGCTACCTGCAGATCCATTAGTTACCACAAATTGTATGCACATTCATAGGCCTCAACTCCTTCGGAGGTTTAACAGAGCGCATATCATCAAACCCCCATGCACCCACATGGAGCACAATCGCAAATACTAATACAAGCCCAACATTATCTCAAAGTTACAATCTTCAGTAGGAATTATTTTCCTATGCTTATTTATCAGCAAGTTCACCCTTTGCTTAACTATTTATGTTAATTCTAGAACTTAGTTATTCTGCAACAGGATTGTTGTTTGATTCCGGAATCCCCATTTTATCTGGAAGGCCCCGGTGGTCTTTATGAGTTTGTTGAACAACGACTTAAAGAAAACGGTCACATAGTTATTGTGGTGGCAGAAGGAGCAGGACAGGACCATGTAGCTCAACATGTGGGCATTATCAATGAAAAGGACGAATCTGGAAATCGCCTTCTTCTGGATATTGGTCTATGGCTATCTCAAAAGATAAAGGTCTGTGCTAGGTATAGTCGCTAAAGTTATATTTTATTGCTGTTTAATAGAAGTTGCAGAAAATTAGTGAATCTTATCAGGTTTACTGCTGTTTCTAAATAAATCATTTGGGTTTTATTAGTTTATATCTGGAAAACCACTATCATTTTCAGCTAATAATGCTTGAATATCCTTGTTCAGTCTTTTAATAAATTTTATTATGATATAAGTTTTAATTTTCTTATAAACAAATCTAATACATTTCAGTATCATATAAATTACTTCTTTGTTAATATATTGGTGTAGCGTGTGATTTATACTTGTGATGTGTTCATCCACAGCTCTTCTTGCTGCTGTGATATTTTTTCTTACTGAAGTTAACAATCAAATTTGCAGGATCATTTCACAAGGGACAGGAAATTACCAGTATATCTCAAGTATATAGGTAGTTCTAGCCCCCTCTTACTAACCACTGCTTGCCTGGAATTGCATAATTTGAATAATATGTAGAACTATATTTTCATCATTACTTAAAAGAGGCTTATTCCTGGTGGTTTCCACTTCAACGTTTGGTAGCAGAAGTGTATATTCATATTGCTAAAGTGGAACATTATCTTGGTTAGTAAGAAGAATAAAGTCCATGCTTTCTAGCATCGTAAAATGACTGTACAATTGGGAATATTCTTTCTTCTTTGACTACATATGCACTTTTGAAGGTAGTACCTTTCATCAGTTAATGGTGTTTGAAGATAATATTCGTTAAACTTGTCAGACACAGTTTCCTATGTTTTTTATGCTGTGATCTTGATTCCATTGGTTTACATAGTTGCAATGAACTTTAAAATAATATCGAACTATTGGATATGTCAGAAAATTCCTGGAAAATGCACTCTATGAACCAAATATACTGATTAGCCGACTTCCTACCACCGCAGTCCACGAAGAAAAAGAGAGTTTCTTATTAGGATTTTATGGGACACCGCATTCATATATATGTGATTACGTCAATACGTCTGCTTTACTTTTTGAGACCAAGAAATCACCTGTTTTTAGTACAAAACTAGAATATCTGATTTCTTGTTTCTGGTTAAATGTGATTTCTATTTCCTTTGAAGATCACAAGGAATTTTTTAATTTTTAATTTTATTTTTCAATTTTGCAATATATAGAAAGAGAAAATGTGTAACAGATCTATTCACAGCACAATTGGCTCCTGTTATATTGACATGATCCTGAGATGTTCTCAAATTGTCAATTGTTATTAATAAACCTCTACAGACGTATTGTACTGTTGAAAAGAGAAAGACGAGAATACATTTGGTATAATATAGTTGCTAAAACCTACAGTATCATAAAGTGAATTTTAATGTATTAGAGTTCTTTGCAGATCCTACCTACATGATCCGAGCCATTCCAAGCAATGCATCCGATAATGTCTACTGTACACTTCTCGCACAAAGTGCTGTCCATGGAGCCATGGCAGGGTACACAGGTTTCACAGTTGGACCCGTAAATGGCAAACATGCATACATCCCAATTTCCGTGAGTACATTTCGTCTATAACTTAAGAGTTTTAAATTTATTATCGTGTTCTCGTATGTGAGAATTGCATATATCCCAATTTACTCGTGTATTATTATTATTATTTTTCAGAGGGTTACGGAGACTACAAATGTCATCAAGGTAACCGACAGAATGTGGGCTAGGCTTCTCGCCTCCACAAACCAACCAAGTTTCTTTAGCAATGATGAGGAGGTGAGGGAGATGGTCGACAAGGAAACCCTTCAATTGATTGATAACATGAGGATCAACTCATTGTGAAAAAATGTGGCTTCAGCTGGTTTTAAAGGATCTCGGAGTTTGCTTCAGTTTTAAAATTATACTCGAAGAACCTGAAGATATTCCAATAAAGGGCTTCCAGTTCTCTCTTATTGTGCTTTGTAGCACTCTGATGCAATCAAAGAGTTCTTAGTTTATCTTTGAGAAATCTGATAATTTATATGATTATTTTAGTAACGAGGGTGTAATAGCTTGGAGTTTACACAGATATTGTTCAAACATTTTCTTACATATTTTCATCAATAACCACTTAAAACTGCCATTTGCATATCAGATAGCTGCTTATGGGCTAGTAGTGATGTTGAAATGTGATTGAGCAATGGTCTCTAAATCAGATCGAGTTTCAATCAGAAACCAATGATTTTTTTTTAAAAATTTCTGATTCACAATCTATCTATGTATTATTGTGTTGTCCTAATAAAACAACTGTCATTGTTTGAGAGAATACTCCATTAAAATTTAACTTCCTAGATTTTCGATCATATCATTTTATTTAGGTTAAATACAAAGCCAAAGTTAGACCCTCCTCTTCTCATCCCATGGCCGTAGAGGGACTAATCTGTAGTAACTTATATGAATGCAGGGACTAAATAGCAATTTCAATGAATTGTGAATGTCCTTAAAAGTACGAAAGATTTAAGGGACCAGTATCTAAAAAAACTAAAGAACCCTTGGATAAAATTAGGCTGCGCCTCCACCCTTCGACTAAACTCAAGATGTGACTTTTAATCCCATCGTCCCCTCAAATCCCAGCAATCAATGGAAGCCTTGGCGGTCACTGATGCAGATCCCATGGCCATCGAATTGGCAGCTGAGCTTAGCTCTCTCCTCTTCACGTTAAGTCCTAATTTCTCCTCTTTTAGCTTCAAAAAATAATTTTTATTTTCTTTCGATGTAAATATTGTCCATAAAAAGATTCGAATTGGATGGACTAGTTTTCAATTTCTTTGGAAAAAAATGAAACTGCTTCCACTTGGCTACCATCATGTTGGACATGCATGCTACTATCATAGTTATGAATGATGTACGGTTTTATTAGTTACATACCTTGAGACAGTTTTTAGTTTTTGCATGTAGAAAACTGCTTCCTCTGTACATGCATGCATCAGCTTTGTAAATTGTACAGGGTGAAGCCTGTTACAAATTGTACAGGGGATTGTAATTCATCTACGTACTGAATAAGTGATGAATTGAGTTGTGTTCTCATTGCAGGCTGCCCTTGTTGCCTTTTCCCTTGAGTTTATTTTCAAATTTAGTCGCGTCGAAAGTTGCGACGCCACCCGTGAGCTCCCCTGTGGTTCCCATAATTAGCCAAGGTAAGGGGTCGAACACCGGGCTCCTCCCTAACACCAGCAGCAGATCCACGTTCGAGAAAGTGGAGTCACGTGATCCCACTTTGCTCGGCGCCCAAACCCCATCACTACTAAAAACACCCAAGCAAATCACCCACATACAGGGGCAGATACTCGCCCTCCAGTCCGGTTTCTTTCCTATTAATATTCCGACATATTTCCTACTAATATTTCGAATAAATTGATTTATTCACTACTCTTGTTGGTTTCTAAATTTTCGTTTTGACACGACGTGTTAATTTTGAAGGTTTAGCCTTAGTCAAACAAACAGAAAATGCAGCCAGTGACAAGAAGGTGATACTACAAGATTTTCTCTAGGCTTTTCTTTTGTTCAATTAATCGTGACAGACTAAATTTGATGCTCTGAAGCAATGTCGCTCAATCGTTTGCACTATAATTATTATATATTCTTTCTAGATGATGTTACGTTTTGCCATTTGCCCCTGTAGCACGCAACTGTTAGCATACATAACAAAAGCATCAGTAACGACTGCATTTTTGAATCGGTTTGCTTTGTACCATACTGACATATGAGCTTCATTCTCGAGACCAAAGTATTTAATTCTTTTTAACCACCAAGAATAGCTTTTTTGCAATGAAGTTGAAAAAAAAAGCAAGCTGCGGATGAAAGGAGTGATAATTGGCTCAATAATTTTTGGTGACATATATTGAGAAAGATGTGTTTGATAGTGTTACTGATGGTAAGATCATTTTTTTAAAAGTGTGGAAACTCGTCATGTACAGCTGTAAAGATTTTTTTAATTATTAATTATCCACTGACACCATTATTTAGAAATCCTAGATCCGCCACTTCCTGATAGCTGATAGTCCCAGCCAAGGTGCCTCGCATAAAAGAAGAAAAGAAAGTGTCGACACTTTTGAGAGGTGGAGCATAAACCTAAATTTCTCAATGCATAAGGCTTAAAACCTCGTATTGTACAGGCCATGTGTATCACATTGCAAGTGGAGGCCTTCTCATTCTAATCCTTATTGCATACGTCAGTTTTCTGTCGCATTTGATTCTTGATGAGCATATCATATTTGGTGTTACATAGCGATGTCACCCCTCTATAGATGGTTACAGGTCAGACAATAAAAGACACTAGTCTTTTAGCCCGTGCTAAGAAGCACAGTCGTATTTCAAATCACCTATATTTTGTCGTGTTTCAATCACTCGTAAAGGTGTGGGAATGGCCGATTGCGTATGTACGTTATTTCAAATTTTTTTTATCTGATCTGGTGTTGATAAAAAGAGAAGGTGATCAAAAGTTATCTGAGATTTGGACTGGGAGTTTGCAGGTAAGTTTTAGATCAATTTGAACAGCTCTTTCCTTTATTGTGTGAAATTGCTTCGTCATTATATGTAATTTTGAAAAAAATTACATTTTTTTGTCGTAAAAATTTTCAGTGTTGTTGTTGTTTTTATACAAATTACTTTTTATTTTTACCGATTGGATTTTAGGGTTCTTGATCAAAAGAAGCAGCTACGGTCTATTCCTTTTCTCCAAAAGTGAAATATTTGATGGCCATGGCTGCAGGAATAACTTGGTAAGGTCTTGAATTCAACCTTTTTTTAATTCTTTATTCGGATAATAGTTGAAGTTGGGTGTTCAAGATGCTGCTTTTGTGGATTAATATCAGTATCTTTGACCTGTTGTCTATGATTATTGGATTTTCGTTCATGTATTATTGGATCTTTTAAACGTGAGGTTTTTCCCAGTAGAAAGTCAGTAAATAGACAGTGAAGGTGGAAATAGTCAAACAAGAGTTTTCTTTACCAACATCGGTGATAAAATTTGAATTTACATGAAATGCTAGCAGAACTCTTGATGGAATTTAGCAAATTGAAAACTCGTCATGCTCAAGTTAGTGCATTGTCGAACTTTTACTTTGTTACTTGAAATAAAGATGTAAAAATTTAGTACTAATGAAGTCTAAGAATGGACAAAAAGTAGTTAGAATTGTGAATTGCAGACTGGTTAGGAACGTAGTCGATATGTTAACAAAGGCTTCTATTTTTGTTCCGTTCAACCAAGACTTTGCATTAAGTGGAGATTAGTAAGAATAATCCGAAAAGAGTGTATTAAGTGGTTAGAAGAACTCAACTAACTTTAAACTAATTCACATGGACTTATGGCTTAAATAAACAAAGAACAATTCTTTGCTCAAAAAACAAAGAACAACTCAAATTCTGTTTGAGTTTGAAAGCTGCTTTGAACGTATTATCTTTTGGTAACATTTTCTAAAAATTAATTCAAAACTAGAGACGACTTCTATAAGTGACGATATTCAAATATGCATTCTACAGTGTGGACATGAATAGTGAATTGCACATATAACTATCGCTAAGGTGTATTTTCTTCAACCTAAGGATCCACATGAAAGGGCCCTTCCTCACTTTCTTGCTAAAGTCATCGATAAAGTGTACTTGAACATATAACTATCGCTCATTGTAGTATGTTCTTATTTCTTGGATGTCTAATTTCTTTTTCAATGTCATTGCTTCATTGAAAATCATATAGATATTAACTTATCTTCAAACTATTAATTCTCGCTTATGCAATGATGTGACAGGCTTTAGTTTTTTCTCTTCTTACTCTACAAATTTAAATACTCTCAATTCATAGTGGGGTGTTAAGGATGTGTTTTCTTTTTCAGTGTTACTTCATTGTACCATCTAAGAAACAAATAGTTTATGCTTAAAGCATTTTAAACGACAATAGGTCTGTAAAGACTAATCTTTTATATTCTGTAGTGTGTTTGAGCATTCCACATGTTGTTTTTGGGGAACAGAGACGACCAAAACTCAACGAAACAAGCAAAGAAAAACTTGGCATTGTTGAATGAGAAGTTAAAGGGACAAATATTCTTTGCACGACATGCCATCGATTGGTAGATGTTACAACAAAGTATGTTGCCTTCAGACGATGCATGAATGGTTTAGTAATTGCGTTAAAGAATAAGAAATAAAGAGAGTCTGATTTCTGCAGTAACTGGATATTATCTCATGTGTTAATCTATGTTGATGGAAGGTCTTTGTTTTTTTTTCCCCATGCTATAAACAGAAATTTTCAAATTTCCTTTCAACACTATCACTATAGAGATGAAACCGTTCAAGAGAAATGTGTCTTCGATGTACTTAAATTGAGCTTGATTTCTTTGCTTTCCAGCTATCTCATTTCAGATCCTGAACCAGTAACTGGATGAATGCATGCATAGAAAATGGCCCCCCCTTTGTTTCTCCTCTACACACCCCAATCCAATTGCCCAATTTCTTTAGAAAGTTGGATTTTTTTTTTTATTCACAAGTGATTGCTACTGCAAAGGGCTTAAATTATGGATTCTTTGACGAACACTGGTGATTTCCATATAGTCAATTGGACGGCCATTTTATTTTTAATTTCTTATAGAGGATTAGTTCTTGGTTAATACAAGGCTTTGATGGAGAAAGAACGATGGCCGGCTAGCCGGCTAGGATCTATCTCAGTAGATGAACAAGTTTTGCACCAGTCACTCTCTCGTTCCTCTCATGTCAAGTGCTCCCTTATTGCAAAGCAAATCGATGTGCTATTTATGATGGAGCATTTTCATGTGTTCTCACATGACATATCCGTTCCTTTCGTCCTCTATAATCCGTAGTTCTCCATCAATGGAAATTCACCAATCTGTTTTCGTAGCATTGCATCTGATGCTATTATTGGTAACCTCATCATCGGCAGTGAAGCATAACAATATGTCCGACCTCTCGACGCTCCTGACCGTCAAAGCCTGGGTCATGGACCATGATCCAGGCAACATTGTGTCCACCAACTGGACCACCAACTCCTCCTTTTGCACCTGGATGGGCATCTCCTGCAGCCGTCGACGGCAAAGAGTCACTGCTCTCAACATTAGCAACATGCCGCTCTACGGCACCATCCCTCCTCACATCAGCAACCTCTCATTTCTGTCTCTGCTCTCGCTTTCCAATGATCGCTTAGCCGGAACCATCCCTGAATCTCTGGCTCGGCTGCCTCGACTGAAATATCTCAGACTTGATCATAATCAGCTTTCAGGTTCAATGCCTCCTGCCTTTTTCAACATGTCGTCGCTCTTTGAATTGCATCTCGGGCACAACAGTATTTCAGGGACCCTGCCCTCTAATGATAGCAACTTCCATCCATTGTGTTAGAATGGAGGTGTAGATCAAACTCACCTCCGGCGGTGGTGGAGCTCCGACGAGCTCCGGTTGTCACAGGCGGCGTGGCCCAGGCGAGTTTCGACCAGATGCAGGCGAACTCTGCGTTCGCACAGCTGTGCGTTCGAACCCACCCCGAACTCTGCGTTTGCCCCTTTGCTCTGCGTTCTTTTGGCGAACCCCACCTTTGCGTCAAGCTTCTCCGCTGGCGACAGGCTGTCGCCAGCTCTTCCCCCCGTCTATAAAAACCCCCCTCGTCGCCTAGGGTTTGAGTTGCTGATTTCTTCCCCCCTCCTTCGATATTTCTCTTTGGCGGCTGCCCTAAATCGCTGCTGCGATTTGTGATTTAATCCCCAGCTTCAACAGTTTAGTTGAGGGGGATTTAAGAAGAGAGAGAGGGGGCTTATATTGTGGGGGTATTTATTCTCAAGTTGAAAATTGAAAGGGTTCATACCCTTTGATTATTAACACTGTAGCTACAGTGTTTTATATGAGAAATCCCAGTTTAGGGATTTGATCTTAATTTGTAATTTCTTGTTTGAATAATAAGAAATTATCTGTGTGGCTCCCGAGGACGTAGGCAGTTGCCGAACCTCGTTAAACTTGGTGTACTGTTCTCTATTCCGCGTTTTTGTTGCATTAGGGGTTTCAGCGTTAAATTCCCAACAACTGGTATCAGAGCGTGAAACGATCTAGAGGAAGTCAGATTCAAGTGGGAGCCATGGCCGCAGATGAAGGAAAAATCAGACTTGAGAAATTTGATGGAACAGATTTTGAATTCTGGAAAATGCAGATAGAGGATTATCTGTATCAGAAAAATCTGTATCAACCACTATCGGGGAAGAAGCCGGAGGGTATGAAGGAAGAAGATTGGAATCTTCTGGACAGAAAAGCCCTCGGAGTTATCAGATTGACATTAACTCGCAATGTTGCGTTCAACATAGCGAAAGAGAAGACCACGGCGGGTCTAATGGCAGTACTCTCAAATATGTATGAGAAGCCATCAGCCTCAAATAAAGTCCATTTGATGAGGCGGTTGTTCAATCTGCGAATGGCGGAAGGTGTACCGGTAGCACATCATCTCAATGAACTCAATACAGTCACGACCCAATTGAGTTCAGTTGATATTAAGTTTGATGAGGAAGTTCGAGCGTTGATCCTTTTGTCTTCCCTACCAGAGAGTTGGAACGCTACAGTCACGGTAGTGAGTAGCTCATCGGGAAAGAGAAAGTTGAAGTTTGACGACGTTCGTGATCTGGTTCTCAGTGAGGAGATCCGACGGAGAGAGTCGGGTGAAGCTACAACCTCTTCAGTATTGCATGCAGAGTCAAGAGGTAAAAGTTCAACCAGAGGAAATGGATCATATGATAGGAGATCCAAATCCAGGAATCCCAACAGTTCGAAGGCTATCGAGTGTTGGAAGTGCGGGAAAACCGGGCATTACAAGAATCAGTGCAGGAGTGCACGGGAGGAGTGAGAGGCAAATGCAGATGTGAACATTGCCTCCACCTCAGGAGGAGATGATGCGTTGATATGCTCTTTGGAGAGCAAGGAGGAGTCTTGGGTGTTGGACTCGGGAGCATCATTTCATGCTACTTCTCAGAAAGAATTCCTCGAGAAGTATATCCCCGGAAACCTTGGAAATGTATATCTTGGTGACGATCGAGCATGTGCCATTATTGGCAAAGGTGTAGTGAAGATTAAGCTGAATGGGTCAGTATGGGAGCTGAAGGATGTTAGGTATATTCCCGACCTGAAGAGGAACTTAATCTCAGTAAGCCAGCTGGCTAGTGAAGGCTACACGACGACTTTCCATGGTGATGATTGGAGGATTTCGAAAGGCGCAATGACGATTGCCAGAGGCAGGAAGACTGGTACCCTGTATATGACAGCGGGTGCACGTTGTTCGATCTCAGTTGCGGCAGGCAATGAGACTTCAAAGCTGTGGCACCAGAGACTCGGTCATATGAGTGAAAAGGGGATGAAGGTTATGCACACAAAGAGAAAACTCCCAGGTTTACAATCAGTAGAGATTGATGTGTGTAAAGAATGCATACTTGGAAAGCAGAAGAAAGTTAGCTTTCAGACAAGTGGCAGAGCCCCCAGGAAGCAGAAGCTAGAGCTTGTTCACTCAGATGTTTGGGGACCAACAACCACCGCGTCGATTGGTGGGAAACACTACTTCGTGACTTTTATTGATGATCACTCTCGGAAAGTGTGGGTTTACTTTCTGAAGCATAAGTCAGAAGTATTTGAAGCTTTCAGGAGATGGAAAGCTATGGTCGAGAATGAGACCGGTTTGAGGGTAAAGAAACTCAGAACAGATAATGGTGGTGAGTATGAAGACACCAGATTCAAGAAGTTCTGCAATGAGCACGATATCAGAATGGAGAGGACCGTGCCCGGCACGCCTCAGCACAATGGTGTGGCTGAGCGCATGAATAGAACGTTGACAGAGAGAGCCAGAAGCATCCGTATGCAGTCAGGTCTACCGAAGCAGTTCTGGACAGAAACAGTCAACACAGCAGCTTACTTGATCAACCGAGGTCCATCGGTTCCATTGGAGCACAGAATACCAGAGGAGGTATGGTGCAGAAAAGAGGTAACCCTCTCACATCTCAAAGTTTTCGGTTGTGTAGCTTATGTGCATGGTAGTGATCAAGGCAGGAATGAGCCTGATCCCAAGTCCAAGAAATGCACATTCATCGGGTATGATGAAGACGAATTCGGCTACCGCATTTGGGATAACAAAAACAAGAAGGTGATCAGGTGCAGAGATGTGACATTCAACGAGAAGGTGATGTACAAGGACATGCACAAGACAGATGACGGTGACTCAGAGAGCGAGTCAACATTTGTAGATGCAGATGATGTCCCAGATAACCTCTCGGAAGAACCCAATGCAGAAGGTCCTCAGCCAGAAGAGACTGTTGGACAGAATGGTGCGCAGAAGCCCGACGCACCAGCTCCGATGTTGAGGAGAATTACTCGTCCTCCTGTGCCTAACAGCAGATACATGAATTATATGTTGCTGACAAATGGAGGAGAGTCTGAAAGCTTTGATGAAGCTTGTCAGAGTGGAGATGCGAGCAAGTGGGAGTTTGCTGCGAAAGAAGAGAAGAAATCTCTGATCTCCAATCAGATACGGGTACCATACCATCCTCTTTAGGTAACCTGACTAACCTGTCCAAATTAAGCCTTGGCAACAACAGCATCCATGGGAATATTCCCGAGGAGTTGGGTCGTCTCACGAACCTTGATCTTTTGGAGATTATTTACTGTGGTGGTATATCTGGTCCCATACCGATTTCCCTTTCCAATTTGTCATTACTCACACACCTTGAACTGAACGATAATAGTCTCACCGGACCAGTGCATTTGCAATTTGGGAACACGCCTAACCTTTCATACTTGAATCTACGAGATAACAAACTAACAGGAGGAGTTGACTTCCTTGCATCGCTTTCAAACTGCAGAGTTTTAGATACTGTTGAGGTAAGCAACAATGAGCTGGATGGCATTCTTCCATATGCCGTAGGTAATCTTTCGAGGACTCTAACAGTGCTTGGTGTTGAGGTTAATCATATTAAGGGGAAAATTCCTGTTGAGCTGGGTAACCTGTCCGGATTGACGCAATTATCATTGAGCAAAAATGAGCTAGTTGGAACGATACCGTCTGAAATCACGACCCTACAAGGCCTGCAGTCCCTAACTTTGCATAGTAACAGGATATACGGTTCTATCCCACATGAGCTCGGCCGATTGAGAAACTTGAAAAGAGCCTACCTCCATAAGAATGATCTATCTGGATCCATACCTGACTCACTGGGAAACATCACTGGACTAGAGAGATTAACACTTTTTGCTAACAGGTTATCCTCAACAATTCCTGAAATTATTGGGAGTCTGACTCGTCTACAGGTCTTAAATCTATCACAAAACCTTCTCACTGGATCGCTGCCATTAACATTGTGGAACATGCAGGGCTTATCTGCATTCGATGTATCACTAAATCAGCTGTCAGGTAATCTTCCAAGTCCTACAAAGTATCTCGAAATCAATCATTTAGATCTATCAAATAACTCATTCGACGGGCACATTCCCCAATCATTTGGTGATCTTATTAATCTTGAGCATTTGGACCTTTCTTGCAATAAGCTCTCAGGTGTTATACCTGAGTCCTTTGTCAAATTCCGACATCTCAGCGTCCTTAACTTATCTTTCAACAAGCTGGAAGGAAAGGTCCCAAATGGTGGTGCCTTTTTAAATGTCAGTGCTGTATCTTTGAAAGGAAATGCAGCATTGTGTGGAGCACCCAGATTAGGATTTTCATCTTGTAATCCGTTTGATTCTACAGATTCTAATTCAGGGAGGCATTTGCTAAGGTATATTTTCCCTGTTATTGCTTCTACGGGAATCCTTGTTCTCTGTTTTTGCATCTTATTAGGATTACGTAGAAGGAGAGCCAAGAGTCTAGCCCCTACTAGCATGCTCTCTCCTACTACGCATAGATTGATCCCCTACTATGAGCTTGTTCGTGCCACTGACAACTTCAGCGAGATAAACTTACTCGGAAGGGGTGCCTTTGGTTCTGTGTACAGAGGGCTTTTAGATGACAGCCTTCTTGTTGCCATCAAGGTCTTGAATTTGCAAATCGAAGGAGCTTCAAGGAGTTTTGATGCTGAATGTCGTGCTTTGAGGATGGTTCGACACAGAAATCTTGTTAGAATCATCAGCACTTGTTCCAACTTGGATTTCAAGGCACTCGTCCTCCAATTCATGCCCAATGGAAGTCTAGAAAGATGGCTATACTCCCATAATTACTGCTTGAGCCTACTCCAAAGGATTAATATAGTAATCGATGTAGCGTCAGCTCTAGACTATCTTCATCACCACCATCCTGAGGTTATACTGCATTGTGATCTAAAACCGAGCAACATCCTTCTGGATGAAGAAATGAGTGGGCACGTGAGTGACTTTGGCATTGCAAAACCACTGAGTGGTGTCAGCCTGAGCTTAACCTCAGCAAGCACGGCAGGAACAATCGGCTATATTGCTCCAGGTAATTAAATTGACAAGCTTTCATTTCAAATTTAATCCAATCGCAAATGATTTGTATTAAACCTTTGTGTTTTGCGGTGTAGAGTATGCATCAACAGGAAGAGTCTCTACAAAGGGAGATGTCTATAGCTTTGGAATATTGTTGCTAGAAATCTTTACAAGAAAGAAGCCTACTGATCCTATGTTTACTGGGGAATCAAGCTTGCGACAGTGGGTAGGCAAAGAAAATGCTACAGGCCTGTTGGATATTGCGGACCACAACCTCTTGGAAGATGAGAATGGAAATGAAAGGCCGAGGAATGACTTAATTTCACTGCAGGCTTGTCTATCTTCCATCATGGAGTTGGGGATTATCTGTTCAAATTACTTGCCTAGAGAAAGACTTGCTATGAAAGATGTTGTTCCAAAACTGCAGAAGATCAAGATGGAGTATATGTCAGTGTCTGGTATTGTTTGAAACATGACAACATTGTACTGAGGTATTATGCTACTTGTTACTGTTTCTATCGAGAATAGCTTGCGTATTGTGAGATTATGGAGTAACTATGAGAAGAATTTATGCGTTAATCTTTATTGCATGTATTTAGTCAATAATTTATGTTGGATATCTTTGATCAAAACCGCTTTTCAAAAATGAGTTTTCAAACTATGTATTTATTAACTACTGACATTTTTCAGAAATCCTTAGTAGCGTAGCGGAAAGTTAAAGTTTTGATATCTCAAAGGTCTTGTGTTCGAGGCTTGCCATCGGCTTACAAGCCGATAATTGTTTTTATTTAATTAATCCCTCTTAAGTTCTAGTGGGTTGTGAGCAGAGGATCGGGGCTAATCGGGCTGAGGTGCTAAGTGTCGCTTTGTTAGGCACACTTTGCACTTCGTACGGAGGCATCGGGGCTAGGTGGCGCCGCGCAGGCTGCTTCACAGCATACGGATGAGCCTCGCGTTCTCATGAGGGTGCGACCCTCGCGTTCACAAGAGGGAACGCGACCCTTGTGGCGTAGGATCGCGACCCTCGCGTTTAGACGTTACTGCATGCAGCAGTTACAGCATTTATGTTATTTGCTGTTACAAATATAATTATCATAATTGTTATTTTGTTTATAACGGTCAGCAGTTACAACATTTATGTTATTTGTCGTTACAAATATAATTATCATAATTGTCATTATGTTTGTAACAGTCAAATTAAATGAGGGTGACCTTTGAGCTGGTCTTAGAGGCCTATATATAGTGCCTCTTGGGGAGCTCTTGGGAACATGAAAAAAGACACAAAAATTGTAAGAGACGAAAATCTCTTTTGTGCTGTTGTGTTGCTGCTGCAGAAGTCTAAAAGCGTGCAAGCTTTATTCTGTACTCGAAGGAACATAGCCCTGAACCGAAAGCTTGTTCGAGATCGAAAGATCTTTTGCCTAAACCGAAAGGTTGTTTAAGATCGAAAGATCTTTTGCTTGAACCGAAAGGTTATTGAACCGAAAGGTTTTAACATATCAAGGAGATATTTACCTTGACTGAAAGGTCTTATAGATCGAGAAGATCTTGACAGTACTAGGTCGGTGCACACCAGAGTACTGTACTGCTGTTCCTAGAAGTAGTTTGGCATTGAGATCCTTGCACCGGAGTAGACCAAATATTGCTTTAAGCGCAGCATTTCACAAACACATAACTAACTTGAAAAGTTTTAAAATACAGCACTTCAGCTCTCTAGCAGATTAATCTATTTTTATTCCAGATTTAGCCACAAACTCCAACAATAAGTAATTTTCGGGATGCTTAACTCCTGAAAATCTACCATGTCGTTTTTGAGGAGAAACCCGACTTTAAAGAAGATTATGAGTCTGAAGCCTCTTAGACTAAAGATGATCATTTATGTAGGAGTTATCTCCTTAACTGTCTGGTTGATCATCTGACAGATGCTTACACCAATAAGCCCTCTGCAAAGGAAATCTGGAATACTTTGGAGGACCAATACAATGATGAAGAGAAGCTGTCCAAGTCTCACCTCATTGACAAGTTTCTAGACTTAAAATTCGAAGATGACACTGAAGTTTTACCTCAAGTTAAAGAGCTTGAAAAGCTTGTTATGAAACTGAAGGATGAAAAGATCAATCTTTGTCAAACCTTCATTTCTAGTGCAATTGTCAACAAGCTTCCTCCATCTTAGATGTTATTCTCCACGGACATTCATGTAGGCGTCAAAAATTACCTACGGGTTCCCACACGCAGCTTGATACGGAAAGAAGACGATGAACGTCGTTATCTAAGTCAATGAGGATTATCTGACATCGACAAGCAAATGAAGCGAGTCGACGAAATGCACGAGTCAACGGGACGACATAATAACGAAGAAATGATCCGATAGGGAATTACGTTTCACTCACGAAAGGCGAAGCGCCACTCGTGTCTCGTCCACTCCACGTATGATTCACCCATAGAAAATTGTAGATCTCTTCCCCAGCTTTCCGACCACTTTGAATCGTGTCATTCCGAGATCGGACGGGAAGATTACAGCGAAAATAATCAAGGCGCGTAAAATGGTGCCTCGGTCGAAAACCGAGACACTAGGAGTGTCTCAGCCAGCCGAGACACTTCCTGTGTCTCGGCCAGCCGAGACACTTCAAGTGTCTCGGCCAGGGCCGAGACATAGAGGTTGTCTCAGCCCCGAAAAAGCCGTTTTTTGCCGTTTCTTCGCTGTTAACTGCCCTGATTCTGGTAGATTGTGATCCAACATCCCTCCAACTGATTTGAACGTGATTTAATTGAAGATAAGAGGGAACCGGTCGTTCTTATCCGAAAACTGAGCTCCAAAACCTATAAATACAGCCCTAGGGCCTTCATTTGAAAAGATCCGGAATTCTCGAGCCTTGGCGAAACTCTGTTGAATTGGAGAGTGAGGAGCCATGAATTTCAGAGAGAAGAAAGAGATCTTGGTGAGTTCTTCGGCATAAAGAAAGAGAGTTCGATAGATTTGCAGCCCGGTTCATCTCTTTTCCTTGAGATCGTACCTAGCTGCAATTCTCGAGAAGAGTGGGTATCTCGCTTTGCCGAGATATTCGGTTTAATTTCTTGACTCCTTTGCGAGTCAACGAAATCCATACTTTGATCTGATCGCTCGGTGGTTCACGGATTAATCCCGGTACAGGCAAAGATCCCACGCAAACAGCGGGTGATAAACGTCCGTTGTGTGTGTTTGAAGAAAGTTATATTTTTTTTGTTTTCATTGTGTAAGGAGTCTTATAAAAAAAACTTCCTTTTGAGTTCATTGTAAATGCCCGAATTGTAATGAATTCCCCAAAGAAACCAACTTTCCACAAAAACAATTCGAAGAAGGAAAAGACAAGTGACTCTGGATGAGATTCGGACTTGCACAAAGAATGAGCTCATTGCTAAGCAAAAGTCATCTGCTAACATGGTGGCTGCTAACTCTGAGAATGGTACTAATTCTTCTTCCAAGAAGAAGAAGAAGTCATTTAACAAAAAGAAGAACCAAAAGCCGAAGAATCTAAATGTTTAAAAGAAAGATTTCAAGAAGAGCGACAAATGCTTCAACTGTGGGAAGCAAGGACATTTTGTCAAGGACTGCAAAGCACCAAAGAAGGAAATAACACATAATGTTAATCAAGTTGACAATTGTGTGGCTCTACTCTTCCAAGTGACAACTCCCAACAACGTCTCTGGTTGGTGGTTAGATACAGGTGCTACCTGTCATGTCTGCTCCAACAGAGATCTGTTCTCTTCTTATGTTGCTGCCAAATAAAACATATTAATGGCTGATCGTTCTATGGTTCTTGTTCTTGGAACAGAGACTGTGGTGCTGACTCTCTCTTCAGGGAAGACTCTCACATTGAAGGATGTGAAACATGTTCCCTCAATTGCCAAAAACTTAGTCTCTAGAAGCCTGCTGTGTGACGTGGGCATGAGGTTAGATTTCCAAGGAGGAAAGACAGTGTTATCTTGTAAGAAAATGTATTTTGATAATGCATATCGTACCAATGACATGTATAAGATCAGTACTATTGTACCCAACTCAGTTGTAAATGAAGTATCATATTCTGCTTACTCCTCTGTGTTATGATATAATAGACTGGGACATGTAAATTATAAAAAATTGTCTAGCATGGAGAAGTTAGGATTACTTCTAAAATATGGAGGTAACAAACCTGAGAAGTGTGAAGTCTGCGCGCAAGCGAAGCTTACAAGGAAGTCTTTTCCAAGTGTCACAAGGAGCACCAACCTGTTGAATCTGATTCACTCAGATACTTGTGATTTCAAGAGCTTCGTCACTCGAGGCGGCATGAAGTATTTTCATCACTTTCGTTGATGATCATTCTCGCTTCTGCCATGTATACCTGTTGAAATCTAAAGATAAAGCTTTCAGCAAGTTTGTCGAGTTTTGGACTCGTGTGGAGAAGCAGCTTGGACTTCGGGTGAAAAGACTCAGGATCGACAGAGGAGAAGAGTACCGATCTAGGGAGTCAGAAGCATACTTCAAGGAGCATGTAGTCATTGCTGAAACTTCTGCTTCGTATTCTACGCATTCTAATGGAATTGCAGAAATGAAGAATCGCACAGTGATCGAGATGGTGAATTTAATACTAATCACATTTGGTCTACCTATCTGTTATTGGGGAGAGGCTTTGCTAATGACAAATTGGATTCTGGACAGAGTGCCCTATTTCAAAACTGATAGTACTCCTCATCAGTTATGATTGGGATATTCAGATTCTTTTGGATAGTCTCAAAGTGTGGGGGTGTCTCGCATATGTTTGAGTTCTAGATATCAGAAGACCTAAGCTCGGACCAAAGGCTAACAAATGTGTGTTTCTTGACTTTGCTGAAGACATCGATGCTTACAGGTTCCTGGACCTTGGAACCAACTCCATCATGAAAGCTCAGGATTTGCAGAATTCTTTGAGGATAAGTTTATCAAAGATAAATGATTATTGCTCAAAGATATAGTAGAGAATGCTAGTACGTCAGATGCACGAAAGGAGCCAGTTTTACGAGAAACTGAAAGTGTCAATGATGAAGAAGTTACCGAACCATCTTCCAAGTGTGTCAGAAGACAAAAAGATTTTGGAGATGACTTCATCACCTATAATGTGGAAGAAGATCCACAGACTTTCCAAGAAACAATGCAGTCATCAGGCGTTCTTCTGCGGAAAGAAGCTATATATGATGAGATTGATTCATTGATCCAAAAGCATACTTGGGAGCTGGTGGATGTACATGAAGGTGAAAGGCCTATCGGTTGCAAGTGGATCTTCAAGAAGAAGCTTCGTCCTGACGGTATTATTAAAAAGTACAAAACAAGACTGGTAGCGAAAGGATTCTCTCAGAGAGAAGGAGTAGATTTATTTGATATCTATACACCAATTTGCAGAATCACTACCATTAGAGTGCTTATCGCATGGGCGGCGATTAAAAGGTTCGTCATACATCAAATGGATCTGAAGACTGCATTTCTCAATGGAGATCTCACAGAAGAGATCTACATGGAGAAACCAGAAGGACTTGATGCTCCAACTGGTAAAGTTTGTAAACTTGTTAAGTCTCTATATGGACTTAAGTAGGCACCAAAACTTTGGCATGAGAAGTTCGATGGGGTTGTTCGCAACAATGAGTATCAAGTCAGTGAATTTGACAAGTGCCTAAACATCAAGGTTGCTGAAGGAAAGGTGGTGGTTATCTGCCTCTATGTGGATGATATGCTCATCATCAGGAGTGATTTGGAGATAGTAATATCTACCAAGAAATTTCTATCAACACAGTTCAGCATGAATGACATTGAAACTACAGACGTAATTCTTGGAATTAAAATTATATACTCTGAAGAGGGTATTGGATTGTCCTAATCTCATTATGTTGAGATCATGCTGAGAAAGTATGACTACTACGATCTGTTAGAACTGTTAGTGCCATATGATTACAACAAGAAGCTTCGACCGAACACTGAAAGACCACTAGAGCAGCTAAGGTACTCAAAGATCATTGTGTGTCTTATGTACGCGATGAGATGCACAAGGAAAGATGTAGCATTCGCTGTAAGAATTTTTAGTAGGTTCACAAGTAATACTGGAAAGCTTCATTGGGATAATGTTCAGAGATTGATGAGATACTTGAAAGGAACTACAGGTCTGAGCCTATTCTACACTGGATATCCGGATGTAATCAAAGGCTATTCAGATGCGAGCTGGTGCTCAGAACCAAATGAGTACAGATCTCCTGGAGGATTTGTCTTCACTATGGGTGGAGCTGCCGTCTCGTGGAAGTCTAAAAAGCAGACTATGATTTTACAGTCATCGATGGAATCTGAGTTCTTCACGCTCTGTGCTGCAGGAGATGAAGCTGAATGGCTCAGCTGTTTTCTCTGAGACCTTCCATTGATAGAATTGCAAGGCACAATTACTATCTATTGTGATAATCAGGCGACGAGTGTTGTGACAGCGAACTCGATGTTCAATGGAAAGAAGCAGACCATTCGTCTAAAGCATGACTATTTGAGAGAACTCATTTGCCAATGAGTCATCTTTGTGATTGACGTCCAAATACCTGGTTCAGTTTCTCCGCGATCCCATTCTGCTGTGGTGTAGATTTAACTGTCTAGTGTCTAGTAATGCCCTCCTGATCACAAAACTCTTTGAAGGCACCATCTGTGTACTCTGTACCATTATCAGATCTCAGCGTCTTCAATTTCTTGCCCGTCTTGTTCTCAACCATCGTCTTCCACTTCTTGAATGTCTTAAATATCTCATTCTTATGCTTCAGGAAATAAACCCAAGCATACCTTGAATGATCATCTATGAATGAGACAAAATATTTGGAACCATCTTTGGAAGTTGTCGAAGCCGGATCCCAAACATCCGTGTGCACATAATCTAGTATCCCTCTGCTCTTGTGCTTGCTCCTCAGAAACTAGACCCTGTGCGCCTTTCCATACACACAATCCTCGTAAAAATCCATGCAAGGTTTCTTCAGATTCTTTAGCAAATCCTCTTTGCCAAGCAAATCTAGACCCTTCTCTGACATGTGCCCAAGCCGCCTATGCCATAACCGTGTGTGCTCACATGGGTCTCCACCACTTCCTTCAGCTCCAACCGCTGCATCTCCCGTCACCGTCGTACCCGAGAGATTATATAGATTACCGTGATGAACACCCTGCATCACTGTTAGGGAACCTCGAACAACCCTCTTCACTCCGTTCTCTGTTACAATCTTGCAACCCCCGGAGTCCAAAGCACCGACTGAGATGAGATTCTTCCGCAAGTCGGGAACGTGTCGTACGTCCGTCAGGATTCGAACCACTCCATCATGCATCTTGATATTGATATCACATAGCCCACCATTTTACAAGCATGGTTGTTCCCCATCAATACGGTTCCACCATCAATGTTCCTGTAGGTAGTAAACCACTTCCTATTTGGACACATGTGGTAAGAACAACCAGAATCAAGAATCCACTTCCCAGAGGTATCTTCGCTACCCGTGACGACATAACATTCCTTATCGCTCCCTTCCACTGAAACGTAGCTCGCCTCTTCCTTGCCTTCTCGTCTTTCCGTCTTGTTGTTGTTCTTCTTCCCACATACTCTCTTGTTAAGACAATCGACCTTAAAATGCCCAACTTCACCGCATTTGAAACACGCTCGTCCCGCAAGAGGTCTCAATTTAGATCTAGACTTTCCTCCATTGCCTTTTCCTCGCTCATTGCCTCTTCCTCTGGCAAACAGTCCCTGCGCTTGTTCTTTGTTACCACCAGTGGCCATATCACTAGTTGCAAATTTTCGAAGATCATCCGCTAGAAGCGCCGTTCTAGTCTCATCCATCGACAAAGTATCACCCACAAACATCAGTGTTTGCACCAGGTTCTCATAGGACTTCGGCAGAGATAGCAGTAGTAGAAGCGTCTGATCCTCGTCTTCCACTATCACCTCAATGTCTTTCAAATCCGATATGATCCTATCGAACTTATTGATGTATTCCCGGATTGACGAGCCTTCCTCCATCTTGCAAGTATACAATTTGGATTTTAAATAGATCCGGTTCGTTAGACTCTTCGTCATGAAGGTGCTTTCTAACTTCAACCACACGCCCGCAGCCGTTTTCTCCCCGTCTACCAAGAAAGCTACATCCCTCTCAAGGCATAGGATAATCGACGCTCGTGCTTCCAGATCCAGCTCCTCCCAATCCTCATCAGACATATTTTTGTGCTTCTTTTTTCCAGTCAAAGCCTTGTGCAAATTTTGCGAAATCAACGAATTTTTCATCTGCATCCTCTAATAGGAAAAATCATTTTTCCCATTGAATTTTTCAATCTCGTACTTTCTAATTTTATTTGTTTTACTTGTAGAAGCCATTCTCCGCTTGTATTATGTCAATCCGCTTCTCTCAGGAATTTTAATAAATTCTTTGTGTTCACCACACAATAGTCAACAACCACCTCAGATTAGTAGCTTAACCACCGTCAATTTGAATAAGAGCTCTGATACCAATTGTTGGGCGCAGAGTCACGCTCACCGCCGCGGAGGCGATATCACCTGAGAGAGAACCCTGACTTTTATTGTCACAAAAGCACAAGTCAACCTCTATATTCTTGTTTCTCAAAGGAAACTAGAATAGATAATGAAATTCTTATTTCTCAAAGGAAACAAGAATCGAAAGTGATATATTTCATCAAAGTGAAATATACACTCTTTCTCTCATCAGTTTAAGACCGAAATGTTGAGGGAACCTACAAGCTATGACAAGATCACAAATAAGACAAATGCAAACACGAGATTTACGTGGTTCGACTAACTAGCCTACGTCCACGGGAAGGGGTTTCACTATGAATAAAAAAACCCAAACTTATACAAGTTCTCTCTTCCTCTCTTTCTTTTCTCTCAAAAGAACAACCCACTTATTTTCCCCACACAATAACTCCTCCAACCCTTCTCTATTTATAGAAGAGCAAGGGGGCAAGGCTGAAAAAATTTGGGCGGGCAGAACGAGCGCGCGCGGGAAACGAACGCGGAAAAAAAAAAACTCCTGCGCGCGGAAACCGAGCTCGAGTACGAGCTCGAGTGGGCAGACCCACGTGGGTGAGCCCCCCGTTCACACAATCCGATATCCCATTTTCTTTAGGGAGTCGTTGAATTCTTTTATTCACAAGTGATTGCTACTGCAAAAGGCTTAAGTTATGGATTCTTTGACCGAAGGCTGGTCATTTCCATAGTCAAGTCAATTGGACGTATCCTGGGCCATTTTATTTTTATAATTTTCTTATTGAGGATTAGTTCTTCGTTAATACAAGATCCACAGGGCAAAGTCCAAACAATCCCAGCTTCCTTGAATTGCCCATATTCCTTTCTTTTATCCTTCACTTTCATACACCGTGAAGGCCCCTGTGCAATTTTATTGGATGGAGAAAGAACGATGGCCGGCTGGGAGATTTGGATCCATCTCAGTAGATGGAGAAATTTTGCACAAGTCACTCTCTCGTTCCTCTCATGTCAAGTGCTCCATTATTGCAAAGCAAGTCGATGTGCTATTTATGTTGGAGCATTTTCATTTGTTTTCACGTGACATATCCGTTGCTTTCGTCTTCTATAATCCGTAGTACGTTCTCCATCAATGGAAATTTACCAATCTGTTTTCGTAGCATTGCATCTGATGCTCCTATTTTTCACCTCAACATCTGCGGCGAAGCATGACAACATGACCGACCTCTCGGCGCTCCTGGCCATCAGAGCCAGGGTCATCGAGCATGATCCAGGCAGCTCTCTGTCCGCCAACTGGACCACCGACGCCTCCTTTTGCACCTGGATGGGCGTCTCGTGCAGCCGTCGAAGGCAAAGAGTAACTTCTCTTAACATCAGTGACACACAGCTCTATGGCACCATCCCTCCTCACATCGCCAACCTTTCGTTCCTGTCGGAGCTCATCCTTTCCAACGATGGCCTGGTCGGACCCCTTCCTGAATCTCTGGCTCGGCTGCCTCGACTACAATACCTCCAGCTCGATAGCAACCAGCTTTCAGGTTCAATACCCCTCGCCTTTTTCAACATGTCATCGCTTTCCGAGTTGATTCTCGGTAGCAACAACATTACAGGGACCCTGCCCCCTAACGATACTAGTTTTCGTCCGTTGTTCCCCGAGTATTTGTATGTATTTGAAAACCAGCTCACTGGCAGCATCCCGTCCAGCCTTTTCCTTGCTCCTACCCTTCGGGAGCTTAGCTTGGTTGGGAACCAGTTTAGTGGAGACGTACCGCCCGGGATTGGAAACATGAAGCGTCTTACTCGCCTGTACCTTGGAGGTAACAATCTAACGGGCACAATACCATCCTCTTTGGGCAACCTTACTAATCTAGTTGACCTGAGCCTTTCAGAGAACAGCTTCCGCGGAAATATTCCTGAAGAGTTGGGTCGTCTTACGAACCTTGCTTTATTGCAGATTAATCACTGTGGTGGTATTACTGGTTCTATACCGGTTTCCCTTTCGAATATGTCATCGCTCCGAATCATGGACCTTGAGGACAACAGCCTCGATGGACCGGTGCGTTTGCAATTTGGGACCATGCCTCTTCTTATATCCTTGTTGTTACCCGGAAACAGACTAACCGGAGGGTTGGACTTCCTCGCATCACTGGCAAACTGCAGAGCTTTAGATTTTGTGGAAGTTAGCGCAAATGAGCTGGACGGCATTCTACCAAATACCATAGGTAATCTCTCAAGGAACCTAGCATTCTTTAGTATTGAGGAAAATCATATTAAGGGGGAAATTCCTGCTGAGTTGGGTAACCTGTCAAGATTGGTTGAGCTAATCTTGAGAGAGAATGAGCTAGTTGGAACGATACCGTTGGAAATCACAACTCTAGAAGGCCTGCAGAGCCTAACACTGTCTAGTAATGGTATATACGGCTCCATCCCAAATGAACTCGGCCGATTAAGAAACTTGAAACAACTGTACCTTGACGAAAATAGTCTTTCTGGATCCATACCTGACTCTATTGGAAATATCACTGGACTAGACCAATTGACGCTTAGTGCTAACAGATTATCTTCAACAATTCCTGAAAGTGTTTGGGGTCTGACTCGTCTACTTTACTTAAATCTGTCACAGAACCTTCTCTCTGGATTTCTACCTTCAGCATTGTGGAATATTAAGGACTTGAACACATTTGACGTGTCAAGAAATCGGCTATCGGGTAACCTTCCAAGTCCTCCGAAGTATCTCGAAATCAATACGTTGTACCTATCAAATAACTCATTTGATGGCCACATTCCTGAATCATTTGGGGATCTTTTTAATCTCGAGGGTTTGGACCTTTCTTGCAATAACCTCTCAGGTTTCATACCCGAGTCCTTGGTCAATCTCCGACATCTCAACATCCTAAACTTATCTTTCAACATGTTGGAAGGAAAGGTTCCAAATGTTGGTGCCTTTATGAATGTCAGCATCGTGTCTCTGGAAGGAAATGCGGCATTATGTGGAGCACCCAGATTTGGCTTTCCATCTTGCAATGTAATTGATTCTAGAGTTTCTAATTCACGGAGGCATTTCTTGAGATATATCCTCCCTGTTATTGCTTCTGTCGGAATCCTTGTTCTCTGTTTTTGCATCTTATTAGGATTACGTAGAAGGAGAGCCAAGAGTCTAGCCCCTACTAGCATGCTCTCTCCTACTAAGCATAGATTGATCCCCTACTACGAGCTTGTTCGTGCCACTGACAACTTCAGCGAGATAAACTTACTCGGAAGGGGTGCATTTGGTTCTGTGTACAGAGGGCTTTTAGATGACGGCCTTCTTGTTGCCATCAAGGTCTTGAATATGCAAATCGATGGAGCTTCAAGGAGTTTTGATGCTGAGTGTCGTGCTTTGAGGATGGTTCGCCACAGAAATCTTGTTAGAATCATCAGTGCTTGTTCCAACTTGGATTTCAAGGCACTCGTCCTCCAATTCATGCCCAATGGCAGCCTCGAAAGATGGCTCTACTCCCATAACTACTTCTTGAGTTTACTTCAAAGGATTAACATAGCCATCGATGTTGCTTCAGCTACTGAGTACCTCCATCATCACCATTCTCAGGTTGTGCTGCATTGTGATCTGAAGCCGACCAACATTCTTCTTGATGAAGAAATGACCGCACATGTCAGCGACTTTGGCATTGCAAGACTACTGAGTGGTGATAACCAGAGTGTAACCTCAGCGAGCACGCCGGGGACAGTTGGTTATATTGCCCCAGGTAAATAAATTTACAGGCTTTCGCCTAAAATCTAGTCCAATCACGTGCAATCTGTATTAACGTTTGAGTTTGCGGTGTAGAGTACGCTTCAACAGGAAGAGTCTCCACAAAGGGAGATGTCTATAGCTTTGGAATATTGTTGCTAGAAATCTTTACGAGAAAGAAGCCTATTGATCCTATGTTTACTGGGGAATCAAGCTTGCGACGATGGGTAAATGATGCACATCCTGCCGGCTTGTTTGATATAGTGGACCGCAACCTCTTGAGAGATGAGGATGGAAATGAAAGGCCGAGGAGCGACTTAGCTTCAATGCAGGCTTGTCTATCTTCCATCATGGAGTTGGGGATCATCTGTTCAAGTGACTCGCCTAGAGAAAGGCTTGCTATGAAAGACGTCGTCCCAAAGTTGCAGAAGATCAAGATGAAGTATTTGTCAGTGTATCGAGTTGCTTGAAACGTGACTGTAACATGTTATGGATGTACTACTTATCACAATGTTTGGGAGTTTAGTAATGAAGGGGAAGGAAAAGCAAGGGAGTGTAAAATAGGACAAGGGATGGTTTCCTTTTATGAGAAGCATTTTATGCAGTTTTTATTTACTAGATTTTGTAGATAACAGATGGGATTCCGTTTAGTTTCTCTCACTTTGCTGTAGGTAGGCGTCCAGAATGAGCCTACTTCCACTGGACAAATAGTTCACGATCAGCTTAAAGCTTGATTTGGCAGCAAGCCTTAACATTTTATTCCAGCGTTTGATTTTTATTTTAGCTTTCCAAAGAAAGTGGAAAAAAATTAATTTAAATATAATTTTAAAAATATGAATACAAAGTTTCATAGATTAGAAATGAAAAAAATAAAAATAAAAGAAGGTCGAAAAAACCTATGGGTCGAGCTATGGGCTGTGAGCCATGTCGATCCCGGCCCGCCCCTAGGCGGGTCATGTGCTGATCTGGGTCCAGTCCCAGATCTGGAATCAGAGAAGCAGACCCGTCCCATTCTGACCATCGTGGAACCCCAGAGTCTGGGTCACAGGCCTAAACCGGCCCACGCCCATGTTGCGCGCAGCGGAAATTTCGGCAGCACTTCGGCAGCACAACAAGAGAGTCAGATCGTAATAAGAATTCTTGTTCTCAAAGGGAACAAGAATCTGAAGCCTATATCCTATCAAAGTAGGATATTAGCTCTTCCTCTCGTCAGCTCTAGGACTGCGCGTCGAGGGAACCTAAAAAGCTATTACAAATCACACAAAAGCGATACAACCAATTTTTACGTGGTTCGGCAAATTACCTACGTCCACGGGGCAAGGAGGGGGGAGATCTACTAATAGAGGGAGAGAAAACAAATAGGGTTTACAATCACTCAAACTAAACCCTCACACAAACTCTCAAATCCCTCACACAATATCTCTCAACAAAAGGATGCACAAAACCCTAGAGAGGGGCTGCTCAAACACAAAGAAACAAAACAAGATGGGGACTGTTCTCCTGCTGCGATTTTCTCTCACAGCTGCAAATCAAAAAGACCCCTTGCACCCGAACCCCTTTGCTGCAGCCGAAAAAAAAAAATTTCCAGCCGCAAAAAACTCCTGACGCACCGCCCTAGCTCCTGATTGAAGAGATATATATATCATGGGGATTATGGTTCGTGGGCTTCTCGTGGGCCTGTGCTTCATGCGGTTTTTAACCACGTTCCTCCATATCCTCTTCACGCGGCTAAAACCGCGTTCGTGAGACAACGCGCGTACCAATCACGTGGTCCCCCCCACGTGCTCACAATTCTCCACCTCGGCGAAGTTTTCCCAAAACTGAATCGACACCAAAGCAACCAAATGTCTCACTTGTTGTGTCCAGTACGAACTCAATCCACAACAAGTCGAGAACTCAAACGAGAGTCCAAACAATCTCACCCCCATCAACTAATCCAAACCGGCTGCATCTGAAAGACTGCCTACGTATCCTCTTGCCCAAGGAATCAAGCCGAACGTAGTTCACCCAAATGGCCGCCACGGCCTCAACAATTACGAATGTGCAACAAGTTTCGACAATGATCAAACTTGTTGCTCGGAACCACCTTAGTGAGCATATCCGCCGGATTATCCTTCGTATGGACTTTCACAATCTCCACATCGCCATCTTCAAGAACATCCCGAACGAAGTGATAACGAACGTCAATATGCTTCGTTCTCGCATGAAAAACCCGATTCTTCGCCAAATAGATAGCACTCATGCTATCACAATGAATAGTGACGGACCTCTGCGATATACCAAGTTCCTCCAAGAGTCCTCGAAGCCAAATAGCCTCCTTCACAGCCTCCGTAACTGCCATATACTCTGCCTCTGTCGTAGACAAAGCCACCGTCGACTGTAAGGTGCTTCTCCAACACACCGGCGCACGGGTCAAAGTGAACACATACCCCGTCGTAGACCGGCGCTTATCCAAATCCCCGGCATAATCCGAATCAACATAACTAATGCATAGCTGCCCACCTGTAGTATCCCGCTCATAAACCAAACCAACATTGAGCGTACCTCGAATGTACCTCAAAATCCATTTCACGGCGTCCCAATGACCCACTCCTGGATCGTGCATGTATCTCGATACCATGCTCACCGCCTGTGACAAATCCGGCCTCGTACATACCATCGCGTACATCAAGCTCCCAACCGCGCTCGCATATGGAGTCTTCGACATCAACTCACGATCTTCAACTGACTTTGGTGAAAGACCAGCTGAAAGCTTCAAATGGGCTCCCAAAGGTACACTAACTGGCTTCGTATCCATGCTAACATGGAATCGCTGTAGAACCTTTTTCAAATAAGCCACCCGTGTCAAACAAATTCTGCCCTTTTTCTTGTCTCTGCCGATCTCCATCCCTAGAATGCGCTTCGCCTCGTCCAAGTTCTTCATCTCAAACTCATTTGATAGTTGAACTTTCAACTCATCTATAGCCGACCTGGAACTAGAGGCAACCAACATATCATCGACATAAAGTAACAAATAGATGTATGCACCTCCTTTCAACTTACGAAAATATACGCAAGGATCAAACTGGCTCCGAGTGTACGAATGACCAATCATAAAACCATCAAATCGCCTATACCACTGTCGAGGAGACTGTTTCAAACCGTATAGCGATTTCTTCAATCTGCAAACTAATTTTTCCTTCCCTGCAGCTCGGAATCCCAATGGCTGAGTCATATAGATTTCTTCATCAAGATCACCATGAAGAAATACCGTCTTCACATCCAACTGATCTAATTCTAATCCATACTGTGCCACCAAAGCTAGCAGAATCCGAATCGAAGAGTGCTTCACCACCGGAGAGAAGACCTCATTATAATCTATTCCTTCCTCCTGTGCATAGCCCTTCGCAACCAACCTAGCTTTGAATCTCAATGGAGTGCCCTCAATGCCCTCCTTCTTTGTGTATACCCACTTGCAACCAATTGCCTTCCGCCCCTTTGGAAGCTCAACCAGCTCCCATGTATCGTTCTTATGAAGAGATTCCATCTCCTCCTGCATAGCCACCTGCCACGAATCAGCCTCCGAACTCTGCTCGGCCTCTCTAAATGTAGTAGGCACCATCTCATCGATACTCTCCACCGGAAGTGCATACGCAACTGTATCGGCATACCGTGCTGGCATCTGTATGTTTCTCCTCTGTCTCCGAACCGTAATAGAATCCTGAACCTGAGCCGTCGGTTCCTGATCCTGCACATTTGTACTCGTATCCTCCGTGTCACCGTCGTGCTCGCCTGGCGTCACCTCAGTCGGCACCTGCATGGATACTATACCATCTGGACAATGTGGAGCTGCATCGATCTCCACCATCTGCGATATCTCCTCCGTCGGGTCGCTCTCCACCTGATGAGAGATGGGAAGCTTCAAGATAGAAGCCTCATCGAATGTGACGTCCCTACTCAGCATAATCTTCTTATCAACTGGATCCCAAAGCTTGTATCCCTTGACACCACGCTTGAATCCTACAAATATGGCCTTCCTAGCTCGAGGTTCCAATTTATTAGTTCTAACATGATAATATGCAGGGTACCCAAATATCTTGAGCTGGTCATAGTCATGTGCTGGCTTTCCCGACCACATCTCCATAGGAGTTTTCCCCTCAATCGCAGATGAAAGCAGCCTATTAATGAGGTGGCTCGCATATGTAAGTGCCTCAGCCCAAAAGATCTTCTCTAAACCACTCTACGACAATAAACATCGGATCTTCTCCAGTAAAGACCGATTCAACCTCTCTGCCACCCCATTTTGCTGCGGTGTATGACTAACCGTGAAGTGTCTCTCTATGCCCTCGTCTCGACATAGCTGCTGAAAGGGGTCAGAAGTATACTCACCACCGTTGTCGGATCACAACGTCTTGATCTTTCTCCCAGTCTGCAGTTCCAATCTTTTCTTCCACTCCACAAACAAATCTAGGACTTCACTCTTCTTCGTCATGGTGTACACCCAACAACGCCTAGAATAGTCATCTACAAAAGTGACGAACCAATGTCGACCACCAAGTGATGCAGTCTTGGTGGGACCCCAAACGTCTGTGTGCACGTAGTCCAGGATGCCCCTCGTCTGATGAATGGCAGTCCCGAATTTCACCTTTGTCTTCTTACCAAGAACACAGTGCTCACAGAACTCAATCTTCCCACTCTTGGCTCCCTTCAATAGCCCCTGCTTGCACAATGCCTGCAGTGACTTTTCACCTGTGTGCCCCAATCTATAGTGCTAAAGTCTGCTCATGTCCGCTTCTGAAATAGCCGAAGCAACCTGGCCAATCTCGGTGCTTCCCTTCAGATAATACAAATTTCGATTGCGGACTCCCCTCATCACCACCAATGATCCCTTAGTAACTTTCGCTACAGCGTTTTTGAAAGTCACCTTGAATCCCTTCGCCTCCAAAGCTCCAACCGAGATAAGATTTTTTTTAATTGGGGAACAAATCTCACCTCCTTCAACTCACGGACTACTCCATCGTGCATCCTAACCCGCACGGTACCTATCCCACAAACGCCACAGGATTGATCATTTCTCATGACAACAACGCCCCCGTCGACTTTCTCAAAAGATGCAAACCAGTCTCGTCTAGGGGTCATATGAAAGGTAGCGCCGGAATCAAGCATCCAATCTGATGCATCCACATGGTTCACCTCCGGAGTAATCAGTAGAGAAAAGCACGAATCATCGGAATCATCGCCTTTAGCAACGTTCATCTCATTGGCCTTCGGGCCCTTTTTCTTGCCATTCTCCTTCTCCTTGAGCTTTGGGCAGTCTCTCTTCCAATGTCCCTGCTCCTTGCAGAATGTACATTGGTTCTTTGTTAATTGGTGACGGCCTCTAGATTTTGACCTTCCTCTATTACCACCTTTCGGATATGGGCTTCTACCTCTTGTCGACAAGGCCTCGCCTGAAGTGCTAGCACGGGAAGTCTCCTTGTCCTTCCTCCTCAAATCATAATTGGTCAAAGCGTTAGTCACTTCACTATAGCTGATAGAAGATCTCCCGTTCAACAAAGTGAGCACGAAGGTATCATACTCCTCATCCGGTAAGGAGCCCAACAAAATAATCGCCTTGTACTCATCCGATATCTTCTCATCAACATTCGCCAAGTCCGACAACAACTTAGTATGGTTGTTCACATGAGCCGCTAGCGAGGTGCCTCTGGACATCTGAAATCTGAAGAGTCTTCGCAGCAAGTGCAACCTGTTCCCAACACTCTTCGTGAGATACTTGTTGTTGAGAATTTCCCACATCTTCATTGCAGACGTCACACCAATCACATCATATTTCAGTTCCTATTCCAAACAGGACCTGATCACCCCACAAGCATTCCTATTCATTTTCTCCCATACCGCCTCATCATATTTAGGTGGCCTCTCGTGGACCATAATGGTCTTTTCCAAATTCTGAGCATTGAGCGCATCCTGTACGTCGCTCATCCACAAACCAAAGTTGATTTTTCCGTCATATTTCACCACACTAATTTTGGTGTTTTGAAAACCAACTTGTATTGTACTCGCCATCGATTTGCTGCTTTCACCTTCTTCTCCCATTGCGAACTAACTCCAAATTGTAGAGAGAACAAATTTGATAGAAATTAGGAACCACCCAACTGAACCCTAGATCGGATTCCAAATAGATCTCCTATCCACACGAGAAAAGCGAAATCTCCAACGGCAACTCCTAATGCTATCTCCACCGAAGCCGAGAACTCCAAGAACCAAGCTTCACACAAGAATCTTCCTCCACAAAAAAAAAACCCTAGATCTGAAATCTGGGCTCTGATACCACTTGTTGCGCGCAGCGGAAATTTCGGCAGCACTTCGGCAGCACAACAAGAGAGTCAGATCGCAATAAGAATTCTTGTTCTCAAAGGGAACAAGAATCTGAAGCCTATATCCTATTTCCAGCCGCAAAAAACTCCTGACGCACCGCCCTAGCTCCTGATTGAAGAGATATATATATCATGGGGATTATGGTTCGTGGGCTTCTCGTGGGCCTGTGCTTCATGCGGTTTTTAACCGCGTTCCTCCATATCCTCTTCACGCGGCTAAAACCGCGTTCGTGAGACAACGCGCGTACCAATCACGTGGTCCCCCCCACGTGCTCACAGCCCACCCCTAGACAGGACCGTGTTAAGTCAAAATAAACGGTGGTGGTAACTGGATGAGGGAGGGGTCAAGAGTCAAAGTAATCGGTTGTTGCCTTTCACTTCCACAAGCCTGCAAGACTTTTCTCAACGGATGAAGACATGCGCCAGTCGCTACCTCATCCTCTTTATCTCGGTTGACATCAGCCAATTGGTCTAATTATTGCAAGCAGCAAATCAAATGTGCCATTTATGTTGGAGCATTTTCCAGTTGTTTTCGCATAAAATATCCATCCCCTCTCCATAACCTTCACCGATGGAAACCTACAAATTTGTCTTCGTAGCTCTGACGCTCCTATTTCTCACCTCAACATCGGCGGCGAAGCATGACAACATGACCGACCTCTCGGCGCTCCTGGCCATCAAAGCCAGGGTCATCGAGCATGATCCAGGCAGCTCTCTGTCCGCCAACTGGACCACCGACGCATCCTTTTGCACCTGGATGGGCGTCTCGTGCAGCCGTCGAAGGCAAAGAGTAACTTCTCTTAACATCAGTGACACACAGCTCTATGGCACCATCCCTCCTCACATCGCCAACCTTTCGTTCCTGTCGGAGCTCGTTCTTTCCAACGATGGCCTGGTCGGGCCCCTTCCTGAATCTCTGGCTCGGCTGCCTCGACTACAATACCTCCAGCTCGATAGCAACCAGCTTTCAGGTTCAATACCCCTCGACTTTTTCAACATGTCATCGCTTTCCGAGTTGATTCTCGCTAGCAACAACATTACAGGGACCCTGCCCTCTAACGGTACTAGTTTTCGTCCGCTGTTCCCCGAGTATTTGTACATATTTGACAACCAACTCACTGGCAGCATCCCGTCCAGCCTTTTCCTTGCTCCTACCCTTCGGAAGCTTAGCTTGGCTGGGAACCAGTTAAGTGGAGACATACCGCCCGAGATTGGAAATATGAAGCATCTTACTCTCCTGTACCTTGGTGATAACAATCTAACGGGCACAATACCATCCTCTTTGGGCAACCTTACTAATCTAGTTGACCTGAGCCTTTCCAGCAACAGCTTCCATGGAAATATTCCTGAGGAGCTGGGTCGTCTTACAGACCTTAAAAGATTGCAGATTGGTCACTGTGGTGGTATTACTGGTTCTATACCGGTTTCCCTTTCTAATATGTCATCGCTCCGAATCATGGACCTTGAGAACAACAGCCTTGATGGACCGGTGCGTTTGCAATTTGGGACTATGCCTCTTCTTATATCCTTGTTGTTACCCGGAAACAGACTAACCGGAGGGTTGGACTTCCTCGCATCGCTGTCAAACTGCAGAGCTTTAGATTTTGTGGAAGTTAGTGCAAATGAGCTGGATGGCATTCTTCCAAACACCGTAGGTAATCTCTCGAGGAACCTGGCATTCTTTAGTATTGAGCAAAATCATATTAAGGGGAAAATTCCTGCTGAGCTGGGTAACCTGTCTAGATTGGTTGAGCTTATCTTGACAGAGAATGAGCTAGTTGGAACGATACCCTTGGAAATCACAACTCTAGAAGGCCTGCAGAGGCTAACACTGACTAGTAACGGTATATACGGTTCCATCCCAAATGAATTCGGCCGATTAAGAAACTTGAAACAACTGTACCTTGACGGAAATAGTCTTTCTGGATCCATACCTGACTCTATTGGAAATATCACTGGACTAGACCAATTGACGCTTAGTGCTAACAGATTATCTTCAACAATTCCTGAAAGTGTTTGGGGTCTGACTCGTCTACTTTACTTAAATCTGTCACAGAACCTTCTCTCTGGATTTCTACCTTCAGCATTGTGGAATATTAAGGACTTGAACACATTTGACGTGTCAAGAAATCGGCTATCGGGTAACCTTCCAAGTCCTCCGAAGTATCTCGAAATCAATACGTTGTACCTATCAAATAACTCATTTGATGGCCACATTCCTGAATCATTTGGGGATCTTTTTAATCTCGAGGGTTTGGACCTTTCTTGCAATAACCTCTCAGGTTTCATACCCGAGTCCTTGGTCAATCTCCGACACCTCAGCATCCTAAACTTATCTTTCAACATGTTGGAAGGAAAGGTTCCAAATGTTGGTGCCTTTATGAATGTCAGCATCGTGTCTCTGGAAGGAAATGCGGCATTATGTGGAGCACCCAGATTTGGCTTTCCATCTTGCAACATAACCGATTCCACAGTTTCTAATTCATGGAGGCATTTGTTACGATATATCCTCCCTGCTATTGCTTCTACGGGAATCCTTGGTCTCTGTTTTTGCATCCTATTAGGATTACGTAGAAGGAGAGCCAAGAATCCAACCCCGAGTAGCACGCTCTCTCCTACCAAGCATAGATTGACCCCCTACTACGAGCTTGTTCGTGCCACTGACAACTTCAGTGAGATAAACTTACTCGGAAGGGGTGCATTTGGTTCTGTGTACAGAGGGCTTTTAGATGACGGCCTTCTTGTTGCCATCAAGGTCTTGAATTTGGAAATCGATGGAGCTTCAAGGAGTTTTGATGCTGAGTGTCGTGCTTTGAGGATGGTTCGCCACAGAAATCTTGTTAGAATCATCAGTGCTTGTTCCAACTTGGATTTCAAGGCACTAGTCCTCCAATTCATGCCCAATGGCAGCCTCGAAAGATGGCTCTACTCCCATAACTATTCCTTGAGTTTACTTCAAAGGATTAACATAGCCATCGATGTTGCTTCAGCTATTGAGTACCTCCATCATCACCATTCTCAGGTTGTGCTGCATTGTGATCTGAAGCCGACCAACATTCTTCTTGATGAAGAAATGACCGCACATGTCAGCGACTTTGGCATTGCAAGACTACTGAGTGGTGATAACCAGAGTGTAACCTCAACGAGCACGCCGGGGACAATTGGTTATATTGCCCCAGGTAAATAAATTTACAGGCTTTCGCCTAAAATCTAGTCCAATCACGTGCAATCTGTACTAACGTTTGAGTTTGCGGTGTAGAGTTTGCTTCAACAGGAAGAGTCTCCACAAAGGGAGATGTCTATAGCTTTGGAATATTGTTGCTAGAAATCTTTACGAGAAAGAAGCCTACTGATCCTATGTTTACCGGGGAATCAAGCTTGCGACGATGGGTAAGTGATGCACATCCTGCCGGCTTGTTTGATGTAGTGGACCGCAACCTCTTGAGAGATGAGGATGGAAATGAAAGGCCGAGGAGCGACTTAGCTTCAATGCAGGCTTGTCTATCTTCCATCATGGAGTTGGGGATCGTCTGTTCAAGTGACTCGCCTAGAGAAAGGCTTCCTATGAAGGAAGTCGTCCCAAAGTTGCAGAAGATCGAGATGGAGTATTTGTCAGTGTATTGAGTTGTTTGAAACATGACTGTAACATGTTATGGATGTACTTATCACTATGTTTGGGAGTTTAGTAATGAAGGGGAAGGAAAAGGGAGGGAGTGTGAAATAGGACAAGGGATGGTTTCCTTTTATGAGAAGCATTTTATGCAGTTTTTATTTACTAGATTATGTAGATAACAAATGAGCTTACTTCCACTGGACACGTAGTTCACGATCTGCTTAAAGCTTGATTGGGTAGCAACCCTTAACATTTTTATTCCAGCGTTTGTTTTTATTTTAGCTTTCCAATAAATTAATAGCTTTTGTCATGACATTGTGCAAAATTCAACAGGTTTAAAGCAAGAGTTTCTCTTCGCTCAGTGTCCCTTAATTCCCCGGACAAATCGATTCTCATATCCATAGTTGCTAACAGGTTGTTTTAAGGGAGAGTTTTTGTGAGTCTTCAACAAATGATATTAAATTAACTATTTTTTGTTTCAATTTATATTACATTTTATTTAAAGGTATGTTGGATGTTTGTAGTGGATGTTGCGCATCTATGCGGAAGTGTGCTCGCACACCAAACGAATCTGTGATCACGGGAGAAGAGAACTAACCACACACGAGCACAATTCAATCCAAATACGACAAATCAAACCAAACACAGAGATATACGTGGTTCGGTAATTTGCCTACGTCCACTGGGAGAGGATGGAGAGATTCCACTAAATCAATGAGAGTACAAAGGGTTACAGTCTCACAAAATCACTCACACAAACTATAAACCAAATCTCTCAACTTGCTCACAAGTTCTCCATCTCAATATGCTCAGTACAATCTAAAATCTCTGTTTAGAAACCCTAAAAAACCGTGTTTCAATTTATATCAAAACATAAACCCAATGCGAACAGGAAACCAATTCAGGCCCATCCCGACTCATGGTCGACCGCAGAGACACGTGCGGTCGACTGGACAGAACGACAGAAACTGAAAATCATTACATGGTTTGGCCGGTCGACCGCCGCGCCAATTGCGGTCGACCTTGAAAAGTCCAGAGACTTTTCCAGCTTGCGTGCACGTTTGCGGTCGACCGTCGCACCACTCACAGTTGAGCGCCGGAAGCCTAAACTTGTTTTCTGTCGTTTTTCCTGTATTCTCTTCGGTGGACGCCCAAGTCAATCTTGGATCGATTCTTCTCATTTATGCTAAATTGCTGCATTTAAGCCTCTGTGTGATATCTGTCCTGCTCAAGGTGAGGGGTATGAGATTTTAATTTGAAAAATTCTGACAGCAATAGGAGGATTATGGCCCTATTGCGATATGAATAGTCAATTTGACGCATTATTTGGTTCTATTTTACTTTCTCTGTTGAGACCGGTGGATCTCGTTGCTTCAGTGAAACTGGATTTTCATCTCGAAATGGATATCAATTTACTAAGTCACAGTCAATGGATACCTAATAGATCGAAGAAGTCTGTTCCATATCCTGTTCCATATCTGTTGGTCTTGAGAGTGGAGACTCAAACCTAGAATCAAAACCAACAATTGCATGACAATTCAAGACAGGTCATGGGTGTGGCAGAATCTGCCCTGTCTTCCATGGGTGTGGTCTGCGCCACACCAGGGTGTGGCAGAGTCTGCCCTGTCTACCATGGGTGTGGTCTGGGTGTGGCAGACTCGTTTTAGAATCTTAATCTGTTTGGGATTGTGTTTTGTTATAAATAGAAACACGTCCCTTTAGGGTTTAAGTGAGAAAAAAGCACGAAAAAAGAGGGTTTTGAGGGCTCTTTGAGGTTAGAAATCTTAGAGAGAGAGAGAGAGGCTAATTGCAAGCATTGTAATCTTCTTCAAGTAATCAAAGAATTGTGTGGTGTGGCTCTCGAGGACGCAGGCATGTTGCCGAACCTCGTTAAATCTGGTATGTTCTTTTTTGTTTACTTTCCTACAAGTTTTTATTTTTGATTTGTGGCGAATTTCTTTCTTGTTCAACTCTCAAACACAAGATCCGGAAGGGTACGGATTTGATTTGATTATTTCGAATCCCCAACAACTGGTATCAGAGCTTCGTTCAGCAATTTGTGTGAAAGTCATGGCAGAGAAAAACAAATCAAAGATCGAGAAGTTTGACGGTTCAGATTTTGCCTACTGGAAGTCACAGATGGAGGACTATCTGTACCAAAATGACTTGTATCGCCCGTTGATGGGCAAGGAAAAGGGAAAGAAGAAGGAAGAGTCAGATGGTGATTGGGAGATACTGGATAGGAAGGCTCTAGGGTAAATCCGTTTGTCGCTCGCCAAATCAGTAGCCCACAATATTCTGAAGGAGAAGACGACGGTAGAGCTTATGGAAGCGATCGCGAAGATGTACGAGCAACCGTCAGCAGCAAACAAGGTGTATCTCGTCAAAACTCTTTTCAACCTCAAGATGGCAGAAGGACGGTCCTTCACGATGCACCTCAGCGAGTTCAACACGATTGTTGATCAGCTTATCTCTATGGACATCACGTTTGATGACGAAGTGCAAGCCCTATTGATTCTATCGCAGTTGTCGGATAGTTGGGCAGGTTGTGTGATGGCAATCAGCAATTCAGTGGGGAAGAAGAAGTTGAAGCTGAGTGAGGTTGTTAGCATGATTCTATCCGAGGATGTTAGAAGGAAATCGTCCGAATCAGAAGGTTCAGATTCAGCTCTAAACTTTGAGCAGAGAGGCAGAAGCCAGAAGAAAGGAAACCAGAATAAGAATCGGTCGAAATCAGTGAAGAAGAGGCCAAACTCGAAGGTTAGGCCTATCAAAGGGAAATGTTAGAACTACGGCCAGGAGGAGCATATGTCTTCAGTCTGCAAAAATCCAAAGAGAAATGCGGGTGAACAGGAGGCTCATATCGTGCAGGATGCCTTGATCCTTGCTATGGATAGCGACTCGGATTCTTGGGTCATCGATTCAGGAGCCTCTTTCCACGCCACTACTAACAGGAAACTCTTTTAGAATTATGTAGCAGAGGACTTTGAAAAAGTATATTTGAGGAATAACGAGCCCTGTAATATTGTTGGAAAGGGTGAAGTGCAGATTCAGATGAAGGGCTCTAAGTGGACCTTGAAGAACGTAAGACACGTACCGAAGCTGAAGAGGAATCTTATTTCGGTGGGATAGCTTGGATCAGAAGGCTATGTTTCGACATTCACAGGGGATTCGTGGAGAATCTCCAACGGTACGATGATAGTTGCTCGAGGCAACAAGTTAGGAACTCTCTACCTCACCTTACATGCGAGTGACACCCTCGTAATTGAAGCTGGCAAAAAGAGTACAGATCTATGGCACAACAGGCTAGGGCACGTGAGTGAGAAGGGGATGAAGATTTTGCATTCACAAGAAAAACTAACCAGGATCCACGCCGTGGAAATCGGGGTTTGTGAAAACTGCATCTTTGGGAAGCAGAAGAGGGTTAGTTTTCAGAAGGGTGGAAAGCCACCTAAGGCTCAAAAGCTAGAGTTGATTCATACAGATGTATGGGGTCCAGCCAGTGTGTCTTTTTTTGACGATTTAAGATATTATGTCACCTTCATCGACGATCACTCGAGGAAGGTGTGGATCTACTTCATGAAGCACAAGTCAGAGGTGTTTGGAATCTTCAAGAAGTGGAAGGGCATGGTGGAGAACGAGACAAATCTAAAGGTGAAATGTCTGAGATCAGACAATGGTGGAGAATACGAGCTGGAGGAGTTCAAGAGGTTCTGTGTTACCAATGGTATTCTCTTAGAGAGGACTACTCCAGGGACGCCGCAGCAGAATGGCATTGCGGATAGGGTGAATAGGACCTTAATAGAGCATGCCAGGAGCATGCGATTACATGAAGGTCTGCCTAAGAAATTTTGGGCGAATGCGGCACATACGGCAGCTTACCTTATTAATCATGGGTCATCAGTTCCATTGGATTTTGGGATTCCAGATGAGATTTGGAGTGGAAAGAAGATATATCTCTCACACTTGCGGGTATTTGGTTGTGTGGCTTATGTTCATATCAGTGACCATGTTAGGGACAAGCTAGAAGCTAAGTCACAGAAGTACACATTCATTAGATACAGCATTGTTCGGGTATCGTCTTTGGGATGAGAAGAACAGGAAGATCATCAGAAGCAAGGACGTGATATTCAATGAGGATGTGATGTACAAGAACAAGGAAGATGCCAAGGATAGCCAAAGCAGTAGGAGCAGCATTTCAGATACAGATGGATCTGAGTACATGGATATAGAGGAACTTCCAGACAGGGGAGATGATGTTTGTTCTGACCATAGAACGAAGGAGGCTCCAGGTGCAGAAGAAACTACCCAGTGCGTGGAGCTTAGGAGGTCATCTAGGGTACTCAAACCAAATCCTAATTATCTTTCATCTATTAACTACTTATTATTGACAGATAGCACTGAGTCGGAAAGCTACAAAGAGACAATGCAAGTGAGTGAATCTCAGCAGTGGGAGCATGCTATGCAGGAGGAGATGGATTCTCTACTCACTAATGAGACATGGGAGTTAGCCCAGCTACCTGCACAGAAGAAAGTCTTACATAACAAATGGGTCTACCGGGTCAAGTAGGAGAGTGATGGAAGCAAGAGATTCAAGACCAGATTAGTAGTGAAGGGGTTTCAACAGCGGGAAGGAGTGGACTACATGGAGATATTTTTCCCTGTTGTGCAACCATCAGAGTGGTATTGAGTTTGGTAGCTGTAGAAGACCTCTTTATTGAGTAGTTAGATGTGAAGACTGCTTTTCTTCATGGTGACTTAGATGAAGAAATCTACATGAAGCAGCCTGTTGGCTTCATTGAAGAAGGAAAGGAAGAGATGGTGTGCAAGCTCAGGAAGAGCTTATATGGTTTGAAACAGGCTCCGAGACAGTGGTATAAGAAGTTTGATAACTTCATACAGAACAATGACTACAGAATATGCAATTCGGACCATTGCTGTTATTTCAAAAGGTTCGAGTCCAGCTTTACTATTTTGTTATTATATGTTGATGACATGTTGGTAGCAGGATCATGTTTAGAGGAGATAAACAGTTTGAAGAAGCAGCTAGCAAAGGAGTTTGTAATAAAGGATCTGGGTGCAGCGAAGCATATTCTAGGGATACGAATCAGTAGGGATGAAGCTGAAGGGACATTGAGATTGAGCCAAGCTAAATACATTAAGAAGGTACTTCAGAAGTTCAACATGCATAATGCTAAAGTTGTTAGCACACCCATTGGAAGTCAGTTCAAGCTATCTGAGGAGCAATCGCCTAAGACAGTTGCAGATAGAGAGCATATGAGTAGGGTGCCATATTCTTCGACCATTGGGAGTCTTATGTACATGATGGTTTGCACGAGGCTGGACATCACCCATGCAGTGGGAGTTATGAGCAGATTTGCAAGTAATCCAGGGAAGCAATATTGGGAGACCGTGAAGTGGATAATGCGGTACTTGAGAGGGACAATGAACAAGCCATTATGTTTCAGAAGGAAGGAGTTGGTATTGCAAGGATATGTGGATGCGGACTTCGTCGGTGATCATGATACGAGGCGAAGCACTACAGGGTATGTTTATACCTTAGCGTTGATAGCAGTGAGCTGGGTCTCACGTCTGCAGAAGATTGTGACTTTGTCTACAACCGAGGCTGAGTATGTCGCGGTGACTGAAGCAAGCAAGGAGATGATCTGCTTGAACAGGTGCTAGGAAGAGTTGGATCTGAAGCAAGGAAGAAGAGTTCTTTATTGTGATAGCCAGAGCGCTACACATCTTGCCAAGAATCCAGTATATCATGCCAGAACGAAGCACATCGACGTTAAATACCATTTTATACGATTGCTAGTTGAAAATGGAAAGTTGCATTTGATAAAGATTTTGGGGAGTTAAAATCCGATGGACATGTTGACGAAGACAGTCACCATTGAGAAACTGCAGTTGTGCGCAACTTCAGTTGGCCTTCACGAGTAGAAGACGAAGGCGGAGCCACACTACAAGGATCGGCAAGATCGTCGGGATATTAATGATTGAAGAATGAATTTTTCAAGTAGGAGAAGATGCTTGCGAAGAAGGCGGAGTTCGGGAGAGCTCATTGATGGTGGTTTGATCTCCAAGTGGGAGATTGTTGGTCTTGAGAGTGGAGACCCAAACCTAGAATTAAAACCAATAATTGCATAAAAATTTAAGACAGGCAATGAGTGTGGTCTACGCCACACCAGGGTGTGGCAGAATCTGCCCTTTCTGCCATTGGTGTGGTCTGCGCTACACCAGGGTGTGACAGAATCTGCCCTGTCTGCCATGGGTATGGCGCAGACCACACCAGGGTGTGGCAGAGTCTGTCCTATCTGCCATGGGTGTGGTCTGCGTCACACCAGGATGTGGCAGACTCGTTTTAGAATCCTAATCTGTTTGGGATTGTGTTTTGTTATAAATAGAAACACGTCCCTTTAGGGTTTAAGTGAGAAAAAGAGCACGAAAAAAGAGGGTTTTGAGGGCACTTTGAGGTTAGAAATCTTAGAGAGAGAGGCCAATTACAAGCATTGTAATCTTCTTCAAGTAATCAAAGAATTGTGTGGGATGGCTCCCGAGGACCTAGGCACATTGCCGAACCTCGTTAAATCTGGTGTGTTCTTTCTTGTTTACTTTCCTACAAGTTTTTATCTTTGATTTGTGGTGAATTTCTTTCTTGTTCAACTCTCAAACACAAGATTCGAAAGGGTACGGATTTGATTTGATTATTTTGAATCCCCAACAATATCCTGTTCCATATCCAGATTCTTTGTGAAGTACTAGAAATTTGACACGAGCAAATGCACATGACATGAAAGTATATTGTTATTGTATATTTACATAAAAAATAAAATAAACAGACCTTAAGAAGTAAGTAAATAATGCAGTGTTTATTCTGACCCGGCCTACTGTAGACCCGTGGCCAAATAAGTAGGCCCGACACACTGTAGACGTGGCCCGGCCTACTGTAGACCCGACCCATCATTGGCCTGGTCCGGCCTAAGCCGGCCCGACCCGGCCCCGCTAGATTCAAGGTTAATTATAAATATTTATTTTTTTAGCAAAAAACAAATGTGCCTCACGCAGACAGGTATTTAAATCCGAATTGCATATATCTTTGTGTTTGCTATTTTTCTATGTGATGTTATATCTATACTAGGTTTTATGCACATGAAATGCACGTGGTTGAATACCATGATTAAGTATTTTTGATTTGTTTCCTTACTAAAATTTGTTCATTGGTTCCATTTTGATGGTTTTTTTACTTATGCATCTAAACTTTAGCATTGTGATTATTTATTTTCTTTGAATTTTGTTTAAATGAGCTACACCCAATTTAAATTTTAATATTGATAATTAAATTGATAGGAAACAAATATAATCCAAAACCAACTTGAATTATCATGTTATTTGGATCAACATGAAATCAAGCTTGACTTGAGAATGTATTGTAGTACAAACGTGAAAAACACTTGAAAAAATAGCTTTATAAAAAGAAGATGAACAAGTAAAACTAATAAGATAAGATGATTGGTTAAAAGTGGGATAAAACGACACAAAAGAGAATATGGAGTTTGTTCTTATACCTTGATAGACTTCAAAAAAATTATAAATTAAAGATTAATGCTAACTCTATTACAGTTCTATATGATAAAAGCACTCATATAAGCATATAAAAGTACTAAAAATTTTCATAAAAATCCCTTAAATTCCTAATTTACTTAAAAATAAAATATTCTAAAAAGTATTCAGAAAATAGTGTCTTTTATTTCTTCTGTTTTATTTTTTATTAAGCCGATATCAATCCTTCTCCAACTTTATCTTTTTCGATAAAATTAGCTACATTTAGATGCTAAAAAGGGATAATAAACCTTAAATTGAAAGTTAAATTTATATATCTTAGTTAAAGAATATCGAACAACTACTCTTTCTTTGCTAAGTTTTGAAATTTTAGTCTTTATTTTGTGATTTTGAATATTTGAGGTTGTGTTTTGCAAAATTTGAAAGTTTGATAGTATATTTTGAAAATTTTAAATTTGAAGTTAGATGTTTGTAATTTCCATGTTTCGTGAATTGTTGGTAAGTTTTCGAATATCAGGATATTTCTTACAACTCTAAAACTTGAAGAGTGTTTTTTGCAATTACTAAAACTTTGGATTGTTTTTTGTGAATTTAAAATTTCAACGGACTGCTGATAATTTCTAGATTTGATATGTACTGGTTATAAGTTTTAAAATTTTAGGGTTTCTTTTGTGATTTTTGTCTTCTGAAGGAGTTTTTTTTGCAATTTTTAGAAGTTTGAGGTTATTTTTTTTATAAATTTTAAATTTTCAGGTGCATGATAGTTGTTATTGGTGTTCCTATTCGTTAAAGTGCAATTCATTGCTAAGCAACGAGTATGTGCACTTCTGTATGCTATGCCCCAGTCAACTTGGCAGCCCAAGACCAACGAGGAGTCCGACTAAGCCGACTCGTCGAGCTGACATTCCTCAATGTCGACACGAAAGGAGGTACCACTTGACCCTCTTGTCGAAGACAACTCGCCACAAGTCCACTCGACCACTTGCCAGACGCCTTGCAAAGACGACTCGAAAGGCGTTACTTCTCGGCGAAGCTAAACGACAATTTCTACCTCGAGCCTATCCTCATTGGCAACGTGTCAACATCACATTTAATGCTTGGTAGGCGTCATCATGCCTCTGGCCTCGATAGCCTTCATGACTCATCGAACCACATAGGCCCTTCCATGCCGCCGATCACTTCCCATTTAATGCTGAAGTGATCCTTCCTCCAGTCGCTAGTCGACACCTATAAAGCAGAAGCAGACTTAGCTGTCAGCCCCCACTTTGCCACTGCCCTCCTTTGCTTGGCTAGAGTGACCAATCTGCCCTTATACCCTAGGTATAAATACATGTACTATTCTAACGTAAAAAAGGTTCACAAATCTGGATCTTCTTTGATCTAATCTAATCAGTAAAATTAAACCGCACACACTTACAAGAACTGACACAGTTCTTCTTTTTTCTCACTCAAGTTCATCAATTAACTTGGTCGTCAGAGGAATCACGGGGGACCTAAGCCCCGTCCTTTCACTTGTTCTACATGTGCAGGTTGTCCAGCAACCCAACTCAAGAATAGGACATAAAGTTAGGGAAGAAAACAGTCCCTCATCAAACTCTGACAAACTCATCCAAATATATATATATATATATGTGTGTGTGTGTGTGTGTGTCTATATATATATATATACACACACATATATATGTATATATATATATATATATATTAAATAATGAGGGTATAAATGGAAAAGAAAAAAGCCCCCCATACAGCTTTTATACAAGTATGTATATTGAATTTTCTTGAAATTTACAGATGACAACCAGCATATAATGTTTCTGAGAAAATAAAAGGAAAACTATATGTTATCAACAAAATCTAGTAAATAAAAGTTACTAAAATGCTTCTCATAGTTGCTTCTGAATTCATAATACACATTACTCTTGATATAACTGACAAGAAACCCGTATGCATATAAGTAAATTCATGTTTCAAGCAACAAAAGGGTCAGACATATACTTCATCTTGATCTTTTGCAATTGTGGGACAACGTCTTTCATAGCAAGCCTTTCATTAGGCAAGTCACTTGAACAAATAATCCCCAACTCCATAATGGAAGATAGACAGGCCTGTGTTGAAATTAAGTAGTTCTTTGGCCTTTCATTTCCATTTTCATCTTTCAGGAGATTGCGGTCCACTACATCAAACAGGCCGGTAGGATTTGCATCACTTACCCATCGTCGCAAGCTTGAATCCCCCGTAAACATAGGATCAGTAGGCTTCTTTCTCGTAAAGATTTCTAGCAACAATATTCCAAAGCTATAGACATCTCCCTTTGTAGAGACCCTTCCTGTTGATGCAAACTCTACACCGCAAAACACAAAGGTTTAATACAAATCATTTGCGATTGGATTAAATTTGAAATGAAAGCTTGTCAATTTAATTACCTGGAGCAATATAGCCGATTGTTCCTGCCGTGCTTGCTGAGGTTCCGCTCAGGCTGACACCACTCAGCAGTTTTGCGATGCCAAAGTCACTGACATGTGCAACCATTTCTTCATCAAGAAGAATGTTGCTTGGTTTTGGATCACAATGTAGAATAACCTCAGAATGGTGGTGGTGAAGGTAGTCAATAGCTGAAGCTACATCGATTACGATGTCAATCCTTTGAAGTAAGCTCAAGCAGTAATTATGGGAGTATAGCCATCTTTCTAGACTTCCATTGGACATGAATTGAAGTACAAGTGCCTTGAAATCCAAGTTGGAACAAGCGCTGATGATTCTAACAAGATTTCTGTGTCGAACCATCCTCAAAGCACGACATTCAGCATCAAAACTCCTTGAAGCTCCTTCGATTTCCAAATTCAAGACCTTGATGGCAACAAGAAGGCCGTCATCTAAAAGCCCTCTGTACACAGAACCAAAGGCACCCCTTCCGAGTAAGTTTATCTCGCTGAAGTTGTCAGTGGCACGAACAAGCTCGTAGTAGGGGATCAATCTATGCTTAGTAAGAGAGAGCGTGCTACTTGGGGTCGGATTCTTGGCTCTCCTTCTACGTAATCTTAATAAGATGCAAAAACAGAGAACAAGTATTCCCGTAGAAGCAATAGCAGGGAGGATATATCTCAACAAATGCCTCCCCGGATTAGGAACTCTAGAATCAGTTACATTGCAAGATGGAAAGCCAAATCTGGGTGCTCCACATAATGCCGCATTTCCTTCCAAAGACACGATGCTGGCATTCATAAAGGCACCAACATTTGGAACCTTTCCTTCCAACATGTTGAAAGATAAGTTAAGGATGCTGAGATGTCGAAGATTGACCAAGGACTCGGGTATAACTCCTGCGAGCTTATTGCAAGAAAGGTTCAAGACATCAAGATTAATGAGATCACCAAATGATTGGGGAATGTGCCCATCAAATGAGTTATTTGATAGATCTAAAACATTGATTTCGAGATACTTCGGAGGACTTGGAAGGTTACCCGACAGCTGATTTAGTGATACATCGAATGCATATAAGCCCTGCATGTTCCACAAAGCCAATGGCAGCGATCCAGTGAGAAGGTTTTGTGACAGACCCAATTCATATAGAAAAGTCAAACTCCAAATAGTTTCAGGAATTGTTGAGGATAACCTGTTAGCGTAAAGTGTTAATTTCTCTAGTCCAGTGATGTTACCCAGCGAGTCAGGTATGGATCCAGAAAGACTGTTGCTGTCGAGGTAGAGTGTGTCCAACTTTCTCAATCGGCCGAGCTCTTGTGGGATCGAACTGTATATCCTGTTACTATACAAACTTAGGTATTGCAGGCCTTGTAGGTTTGTGATTTCAAACGGTATCGCTCCAGCTAGCTCATTCTTGCTCAATGATAGAACCATCAATCCAGTCAGGTTACCCAGCTCAACAGGAATTTTCCCCTTAAAATGATTATCCTCAACATCAAGGTATGTTAGAGTCCTTGAAAGATTACCTACGGTATATGGAAGAATGCCATCCAGCTCATTCCCACGAACACCCAAAAACTCTAAACCTCTGCAGTTTGAAAGCGATGCAAGGAAGTCAACTCCTCCTGTTAGTTTGTTTCCTGATAGATCCAAGTAGTAAAGGTTAGCCATGTTCCCAAACTGCAAACGCACGGGCCCGGTGAGACTATTATCGTTCAGTGCAATGAATGTGAGTGATGACAAATTGGAAAGAGAAATTGGTATGGGACCAGTAATAGCACCACAGAAAACAATCTGCAATTGCTCAAGGTTCGTGAGACAACCCAAGTCCTCGGGAATGTTCCCATGGATGCTGTTGTTGCCAAGGCCTAATGCGGACAGGTTAGTCAGGTTACCTAAAGAGGATGGTATGGTACCCGTTAGATTGTTAACTCCAAGATACAACATATTAAGCTGCTTCATATTTCCAATCTCAGGCGGTATGCTCCCGGTTAGCTGGTTGTAACTCAAGCTCAGAATTTGAAGAGTACGACTACTGCAAAGGCTAGACGGGATGCTGCCAGTGAGTTGGTTAGCAGATATAGCCATAACAGGAGGGAACAATGGATAAAAGTTGCTATCATTAGAGGGCAGGGTCCCTGAAATACTGTTGTACCCGAGTTGCAATTCAATAAGCGATGACATGTTGAAAAAGGCAGGAGGTATTGAACCTGAAAGCTGATTACCATCAAGTCTGAGCACTTTCAGTCGAGGCAGCCGAGCCAGAGATTCAGGGATGGTTCCGGCTAAGCCATCATTGGAAAGCCAGAGCAGAGACAGAAATGAGAGGTTGCCGATGTGAGGAGGGATGGTGCCGTGGAGCGGCATGTTGCTAATGTTGAGAGCAGTGACTCTTTGCCTTCGACGGCTGCAGGAGACGCCCATCCAGGTGCAAAAGGAGGCATCAGTGGTCCAGTTGGCGGATAGAATGCTGCCTGGATCACGTTCGATGACCTGGGCTCTGATGGCCAAGAGGGCCGAGAGGTCAGTAATGTTGTTATGCTTCACCGCCGATGATGAGGAAAACAATAATAGCATCAGATGCATAACTAAGAGGACAGACTGGAAGGTTTCCATTGATGCCAGTAAAGAAAGATTATGGAGGATAAAAGAAATTGATACTTCACGAGGGAAAATGCTCAACATAAATAGGCCAGCTGAAGTTGATACTGAAAGAGTGGATCAAGTTACAAATTATATATATAACGCACTACCCACGTTTACTTGTGGACTTTACCTAACGCGCTACAAATTATATATACAAACAGTCCTACGCCATCCCTTTCATTTGGAAGTCATCAGTCCTACATCAGAATATTTTCCATGATTGAATAATATATCCCTTGATATGAAGATCTCGTGAGGATGAATCAAGTATTAACAGCTTCCCTATTCGGATTAAAAATATTAATATTAGAAGGAGAAAATTTTTTGTGTCCTCACCTATTTGGACTTGAATAGTCTACACTTGACCAAATTGTGCCAGTGAAACAAGAACTTAATCATGCAATAGCAGATCTAAAAAACAAACGTCTGGTTGTTATTGTAGTCGAAATATAAAAGTAATTGCTATCGGGATTAAATATGATTCTTTAAAGAGGCTTGCTTTGGTGCTCCTAAAATAGAATTTCATTTAATTTTTAGTTAAAGAGCAAAATTGTAATTTTCGATCACCATCTTCTCCCCAAGACCGCCCGACCCATGTTTTACAACCTCTGCTATTAAAGTCCTGCACATCTTTATGAACAAGTGCAGAAATAATTGGGACATCATCACATCAACGAGCAGATAGCGAAAATTAAAATTAAAATTAAAATTAAAATTTAATCAATCAAGAAATCTTTAAAGGTCTTCAAATTCTTTTATTTTCAAAATTGATAATCTACTTTTCTAACCTTTTAATACTCGATTGAACTCTTACGGAAGAAACTTTTCAACTTTTTTCACATACATTACTAAGTTCTTTTAAAATTGGATAGACAAAATAAAAAAACTAGTGAAAAAAAGAAATGGTTTAGATCAAATCAATGGAAGAAGAAACAGGATATGATATTGGAGATGTCTGTGCCTATCATGACCCCAACAAATGGTTAACTGCCTTATTGCTTCGGCTTTGATTCTACTTTTGAAATTATGTGGCGTGTTAACGAAGAAGATATGGTGAAGTCCTATGCTGCGGTTCATCGGCGATAAACTGTAAAATTAATGAGTGTTAGGATAAGAGCTTGGTTCGGTTTTCGATTCTACTTTTCGCTTACCGTATATCGTTGGATAACAATGGCGAAATCAAGGGGAATTGAGGTACAGGAATATAACTACCCCTCAAAGCCAAGATAATTACAAATATGGTGTGGAACTTCACGAAACGGATCGCGGTGTTGGATAGCAGGTTCCTAATTTATTTTGGTAACAAGTTATTGGGATTACTAATTTGTTTTGGTAGCAGGTTATTGGGATTCCTAATCTATTTTGATAACAAGTTATTAGGATTCCTAATCTGTTTTGATTTTGGTTTTAGAATTCCTAGTATGCTTTTGGTTTTAGGATTTCTATATATATGGAACATTTTAGAAGAGATAATTGGGAAAGGTTGAAAATGGGTTGTTTTGAGCACAGAAAAGAGGTATTTTCTGGAGCTATTGGTTAGGGTTTTGTTGGAGAGAATTAGAGATTTGTTGGTGAGATTAATTGGTGTGTTTGAGTGATTTGTAATCTCTGTTTGTACTCTTCTTCTCTATTAGTAAAAACATCATCCCCTTCTTGCCCCGTGGACATAGGCACACTTGCCGAACCATAATAAAATTGGTTGTTTGTATTTATGCTGTTATTTTGAATTGTTTGTGGCCTTCTCTCTCGGCGTTTGTATTTGGTTCTCGAAGCACATTGGTTGTTTGACTTCCGTCTCGCACAACAAGTGATATCAGAGCTTGGGTTACGCTTAGGCTATTTGGAGGAGAAGATCGCTTTGGAAGTTCGTCTAGGGCTTCAGTTGGTGATAAATATGGGATTTTTACTATTGGTGATCTTGTCTACCGTCATGTGAGGGTGAGATCTTTCGGAGGCTCTAGTTAGGGTTTCAGTTGGAGGTCAAAATCTCTCTTTTCAGTTTCGATCTATTCTTCATTTGTTTTCGTAGTGTTTTGGTGTTTTGAGATAGATGGTTGAGAAAGAAAGAGTTATGGGTGGTACTTCCTGTTGGGGAATCCGAAACAATCAAATCTGATCCTTGCCATTCCGGACCTTGTGTTGAAAGTAGGAAAGTAAAAAAATCACCACAAATAAAGATCTAACCTTGTAAAAATAGTAAAGAAGACGAACACACAGATTTAACGAGGTTCGGCAACGTGCCTACGACCTCGGGAGCCACACCACACAATCCTTTTATTAATTGAAAAAGAAATACAAGCTCTCAAACTAGGGTTTAATCTCTCTGAGATTCTCTCTCTCTCTCTCTCTCTCTCTCTTTTCAGTCAAAAAGCTCTCTTTTTTCGTGTTGTACAAACCCTAAAAACGTTTGGGATATATATAGAGTCCTGGTTGAAACAGATTCCTAAACAGTTCAAGAAACTGTTTGACTGCGTCGCGGTGGACCGCGACGGTCGACCACGTAAATTCCAGAGAGTTGAGCGATCGACCGCGACGGTCAATCGCGATCAAAACCCGAGACCAGAAATCCTACAGGGTTGGCGGGTCGACCGCCGCGGTCGACCGCCATCAGCTTCAGCTCCTCTCAACTCTTGTGCACGTTCGCGGTCGACCGCCACGGTCGACCGTGGATCTTCCAACCTGTTTTTCTTCGTTTTGATTCCAACTCTTGTCTTGACTTTGGGTCTACACCTTAGACTAACAATCTCCCACTTGGAGACCAAAGTACCTGCATTGAGTTCACCCGAACTCTCCCCTTCTTCGCATGTATCTTCTCCCCCGAAAAACATTCTTTCTTCAATCAACAATATCCCGACGATCGTGTCGATACTCGTAGTGTGGCTCCGCCTTTATCTTCTATTCGTGAAGGTCAACTGAAATTGCGCACAACTCTAGTTTCTCAATAGTGGCTTCCTTCGTTAACATGTCCGCCGGATTTTGACTTCCCAAAATCTTCATTAAATGTAACTTTCCGTCTTCGACTAGCGAGCGTATAAAATGGTATTTGACATCGATGTGCTTTGTTCTGACATGATATACTGGATTCTTAGCAAGAAGTATAGCGCTCTGGCTATCACAATAAAGGACTCCTCTCCCTTACTTCAGATAGAACTCTTCCAAGCACCCGTTCAACCAGATCATCTCCTTGCTTACTTCTGTCACCACAACATACTCAGCCTCGGTTGTAGATAAAATCATAATCTTCTGTAGACGTGAGACCCAGCTCACTGCTGTCGATGCTAAGGTATAAACATACCCCGTGGTGCTTCGCCTCGTATCATGATCACCGGCGAAGTCCGCATCCACGTATCCCTGCAGCACCACCTCCTTCCTCCTGAAACATAATGGCTTGTTCGTTGTTCCTCTCAAGTACCGCATTATCCACTTCACGGCCTCCCAATGTTACTTCCCTGGATTGCTTGCAAATCTGCTCACAACTCCCACTGCATGGGCTATGTCCGGCCTCGTGCAAACCATCGCGTACATGAGGCTCCCAATGACTGAAGAATATGGCACCCTGCTCATATGCTCTCTATCTGCATCTGTCTTAGGCGATTGCTCCTCAGATAATTTGAACTGACTTTCAAGGGGTGTGCTAACAACTTTAGTATTATGCATGTTGAACATCTGAAGTACCTTCTCAATGTATTCAGCTTGTCTCAATCATAATGTCCCTTCAGCTTCATCCCTACTGATTCGCATCCCTAGAATCTACTTCGCTGCACCCAGATCCTTTATTGCAAACTCCTTCGCTAGTTGCTTCTTCAAACTGTTTATCTCCTCTAAATACGGTCCTGCTACTAACATGTCATCAACATATAATAACAAGATAATGAAGCTCGACTCGAACCTTTTGAAATAGCAGCAATGATCCGAATTACATTTTCTATAGCTATTGTTCTGCATGAAGTTATCAAACTTCTTATACCACTGTCTTGGAACCTGTTTCAAACCATATAAGCTCTTCTTAAGCTTGCACACCATCTCTTACTTTCCTTCTTCAATGAAGTCAACAGGTTGCTTCATGTAGATTTCTTCATCTAAGTCACCATGAAGAAAGGTAGTTTTCACATCTAACTGCTCAAGAAAGAGGTCTTCTGCAGCCACCAAACTCAACACCACTCTGATGGTTGTGAGTTTCACAACATGGAAAAATATCTCCGTGTAGTCTACTCCTTCCCGCTGTTGAAACCCCTTTACTACTAATCTAGCCTTGAATCTCTTGCTTCCATCACTCTCTTATTTGACCCGGTAGACCCATTTGTTATGTAAGGCATTCTTCTGTGTAGATAGCTGGGCTAACTCCCATGTCTCATTAGTGAGTAGAGAATCCATCTCCTCCTGCATCGCATGCTCCCACTGCTGAGATTCACTCACTTGCATTGCCTCTTCATAGCTTTCCGGCTCACCGTTATCTGTCAATAATAAGTAGTCAAGAGATGAAAGATATCTGCGATTTGGTTTGGGTACCCTAGATGATCTCCTAAGCTCCACGCCCTGGGTAGTTTCTTCTGCACCTGGAGCCGCCTCCGTTCTGTGGCCAGAACAAATATCATCTCCCCTGCCTAGAAGTTCCTCTATATCCATGTACTCAGATCCATCTGTATCTGAAATACTGCTCCCACTGCTTTGGCTATCCTTGGCATCTTCCCTGTTCTTATACATCACCTCCTCATTGAATATCACGTCCCTGCTTCTGATGATCTTCCTGTTCTTCTCATCCCAAAGACGATACCCGAACTCATCATTGTCGTATCCAATGAATGTGTACTTCTGTGACTTAGCTTCTAACTTATCCCTGACATGGTCACTGATATAAACATAAGCCACACAACCAAATACCCGTAAGTGTGAGAGATTTATCTTCTTGTCACTCCAAACCTCCTCTGGAATCCCAAAATCTAAAGGAACTGATAGCCCGTGATTAATAAGGTAAGCTGCTGTATGCACCGCATCCGTCCAGAATGTCTTAGGCAGACCTGCATGTAATCGCATGCTCCTAGCACGCTCTGTCAAGGTCCTGTTCATCCTCTCTGTAATGTTGTTTTGCTGCGGCATTCCTAGAGTAGTCCTCTCTAACCGAATGCCATTCGTAGTGCAGAACCTCTTGAACTTCTCCAGCTCGTATTCCCCACCATTGTCTGATCTCAAACACTTCACCTTCAGATCTGTCTCATTCTCCACCATGGCCTTCCACTTCTTGAAGATTCCAAACACCTCTGACTTGTGCTTCATGAAGTAGATCCACACCTTCCTCGAGTGATCGTCGATGAAGGTGACATAATATCTCGAACCGCCAAAAGATGATACACTGGCTGGGCCCCATACATCTGTATGAATCAACTCTAGCTTCTGAGCCTTAGGTGGCCTTCCACCCTTTTGAAAACTAACCCTCTTCTGCTTTCCAAAGATGCAGTCTTCACAAACCCCGACTTTCACGGCGTCGATCCCGGTTAGCTTTCCTTGTGAATGCAAAATCTTCATCCCCTTTTCGATCATGTGCCCTAGCCTGTTGTGCCACAGATCTATACTCTCTTTGCCAGCTACAATTGCGAGGGTGTCACTCGCATGTAAGGTGAGGTAGAGAGTTCCTAGTTTGTTGCTGTAGGCATCAAAAATTGCTCATAGGTCTTCACAAACAGCTCAGTGTTAAAGAACGACGATGAACATCACTATCCGATCCACAGAAGTTCGATTAATATCGATGAACGGTTGAAGTGAATCGACGAACTACGAAGGCACTGGCTAATCGGGAGCCCCGTGATGTTTACAAAAGGAACAACACCCCTCTTGCCTCGATTATTTTACAAACAATCCAACCAATGGAGCTGATAGAACTCTTCGTCCGGCTTCCAACACACTTCAAATCACTAAAATCCAAGTTCGGACGAAGAATTTACAGCAGAAACGGACGAATGTACCTCAACGGAGCGTCTCGGTTAATGTGAGACACCCCAGGGGTGTCTTAGATTTTCTGAGACACCCCAAGGGTGTCTCAAATTTTCTGAGACACCCCAGGGGTGTCTCGGATTTTTCGAGACACCCCAAGGGTGTCTCGGAATTTCTGAGACACCCCAAGGGTGTCTCGGAAATTCCGAGACACCCAAGGGGTGTCTCGGAAATTCCGAGACACCCCAGAGGTGTCTCAGAATTTTTGAGACGCCCTAGGGGTGTCTAGGCTTTTCCTAAACACCCCACACCCCCCTTGCCTATAAATAGCAACCTTAGGCCCTCATTTTGGGGGATCTGGATTTTTGGAGAGGATTGGCGAAGCCCTGCTACAGTGAAGAGTGATCGTGCCCTTCAACAGAGGAGAGTTCTTCATCAGATCTTCATCACCCGCACCTGTTCCTTAGCATTACCCTTCGCCGGTAATACTAAGAAGAGCAAATATCTCGCTTTATCCGAGATAGGCGCTTCAAGCTTCTAGATCTCCTCACGGATCGACGAAGCTCTGCCCGATTTTCTCGGATCAGATCTGACTGCCAGGTGGTCCACGGATATCGACGTCCCTGTCACAGGCTAAAGACCCACGCAAGCAAGAGACCGCAAAACAGGATCTTGTGTTTATTTTCGAGAAGTTGTAATCTTTATTTTCGTTATTTGAATTTCATTTGTAACGTTTGAAGTTTATTAATGAAATCAATGATGAAGGCAACTTTTTCCGAAAATAAGCTGGCGACCACAGTGGGAGCCAACAGCATCGCTGCCGAGGCTGTCGTGACGCAACCGGCATTCAAGATCCGGGTGAATAAAGAGATTGAATACGAGTTCGATCAACAAAAGTTTGAAGAGTACCTCTCTTCCTCCTCCTCCAGATCCGCCTCTCCAAACAGGCGCAGGAAGGCCTCTTCTTCCAAGAACGCTCGCGGGACCTCGGGATTGAAGACCTAAGATCCCATTGCCGCCGCTGCACCCGCACCACGCAACGTCCCCGCGTCGTCCAGCGTGGTCGAGGCTGCAGATCCAGATCTCCCTTTCGCCACAAAGGTAACTGCTGAAGGTGCTCCAGTTTTGTCGAAGAGGGCGCGCCAAAGACGTCGTCAACGCCTTGCGTGACAAATGGCCAAAGCCGCAGAATCGATGGATGGGGTCCGCTACAATGAGGATCTGAAGTCCAGACAGCGCCAAGAGCAACAACGACAAACAACCAACTCCTCCTCCAAGACAGAAACAAACGAATGGGTTCGTGTTAAGAGGACTCGCTCCACTCTCGAAGAGCGAATCAAGAAACGCCGCGCATTGCTAGCGCAGGCCCGGATCCTTCTACAGAAAGCGGAAGAGATGCAGAAAGAAGAAGCGGTCAAGAAGCCATCTACACATAAATGGGTTTGGGTGCCAAAGTCGAAACCGGCACCTAAGACAAAAGTGGGTGGAGTTATCACCCAAACCTCGTCAAAACCAGATGTTGTTCCTCCTGTTCCGGCACCTCTAATGGAGCCAGGTAAAAACGTGGGTCCTTCAAGATCCAGGGTTCCTTTGAAAGATCGCCTCGGTCCTTTACCGGAGAACAGAGGTAAAGCACCTGTCAAGAAGCGGTTGTGACCATTGAAAGGTCCCCAAATGACAAATCCGACTGGGGGTCATATCAATCCCCTCAAGAAAGATAATAGAGGGAAAGTCCCTGTTACCGACCGTATTGGATTGCGGGTCGAAGTGCAAGAGCCCGTTAAGTTTTCACGCTCGTAAAAGCGTAAACTTGAACGCGCGACTGTTGAAAACGCTAATAAAGCGTCGCATCCCCAGAGGGAAGCACATTCATCTGATGATGATGGTGTTATACCTGGGAAGTCATGCCAACACTCTATGAGTTGCTCCAGTTATCAAACTGACGAGTTGTACTATAGAGCTGGGGGTATGGATAAGTCTCGAAAGAGATACGCTCAAGACACGGAGTCTCACTGTCCGTGTGCCAACATCATCAAAGCGGTGTTATCAGAATCCTGCTGTTCTCAAACCCCAAAGAGAGTCTCGGTGTTCGAGAGAATTTCCAAGCCAAGGCGTTTTCATGGGAAGAAGTTCGTTCGACAAGAGGACGAATACCTAGAAGTGTCTGCTAATGTGACAGGCAGAGGGAAATCAACGCGACACTTCAACCCAGACCGGCTTGCCGGAGTATCCCAGCGTGTGACTCGATCGCGATCAGGGATCAATACGCGAAAGAATTACCAAAGGATGCAAAAGGGACTTCCTTTAGAAGAGGAGGTGTCGGACGCTGATTCAGATTCTGGCTCGGCTATGGCGTCCGATGATACGGCTTCTAGTACGGGACAACCTTATGAATCGCTTATGATCAGCGCTGAACAAGTAACCAAGATGCTTGAAGATGCCCTGAATAAGCAGAAGGAAACTTTTAAGTTTGAGATGGAGATGGCCATGCAACGGATGAGAGAGATGCATGACCAGCAAATTGCGGCACTGACAATCCACCAAGGAGAACCCGGTCGACGCAATCAAGAAGAGAATGAACGGGAGGAGGATAATGTCAACATAACTATCCCTCCTGTCAACAACAATAACGGAGGCGGTCCCTCGGATGATAATGCGAAAGAGGACCATGTTTCCTCTCCCCGAAGCCACTCGAAGACAGATGCGAGTGAAGACAAGAAGATGAAGGACTTGGAGAGCAAAATCAACGCGTTGATGAATGCTCAAGAAGTAAAGAGGTCCGGCATACCATGTCCATACCCACGGGAGTGGGAATCAATTCCGTATCCGGCAAAGTTTAATTTAATTAACTTTACGCCGTTTGATGGAAAGGGTTCCCCCACCCAACACTTAATATATTTTAAGTCTCATTTAGGAATCATTTCTGGGAATGAACCTCTTATGGTGCGGTCATTCGTCGGCACTCTTCGCGGGACAGCCTTCGATTGGTATCGTCGCCTTAAGCCGGGTAGCATCAGCAGTTGGGACGATATGGAGGACATGTTTCTGACGAATTTCTTCGATGACGACACCGAGATTTTGATCGGCACGTTATTCGATGAGAAGCAGAAAAATGGTGAGACGGTCGAAAACTTCGTGAAGAGATTCCGAAATAAAGCGATGAATTGTAGGGATCCGGTCAGCGAAGATTTTATTCTCGAGACTTGTCATAATAATCTGTCATTAGACATCCTCGAAGCCATGGGAATGGCACCGCCAAAGACCTGGAAAGACTTGAAGGTGCGAGGAGAGCGAGCCGAGCGATTCCTTAAAAGGAAGAAAGCAGAAAGGGGCCAAATAGCAAATAATACCCCACAACAGAACTTTGTCCCTAAGGGTAAAGGAAAAGCACATGCGAATGCTGTGGACGCAAACCAAATATTCGAGGTGCAAGCACACCCGCAACAGCAGCAACAAAAGGCGCCTCAATAATCAAGGTGGCAACAACAGCCCCAAAAGCAAAAAGCCGCGGAGCCGAAGTTCCCGAAGGTCTACTCATTCAAAGAGGACGAAGTTCCCGGTATTTTTAAATACCTTATCGAGAACAACAAGATCAAGTTGCCTCCGATACAGGATCAAGAAGACGCCAAAAGAATTAATGATCCAAAGTATTGCGCATTTCACAGAGCGGTGCATCATCCTACCAAGGCATGCTACGCCCTTAAAGACAAGATCCAAGCCCTAATCGATGTCGGGGTCATCACTATGAAGTAACCCAAGGAGAAGAAAGTGGGTGCGAATGCAGTATCGATTAGCTTCGGGTCTGTTCCTTTGAACTGGTTCCAACATGAACCAGTAATAAATGCAGCAGTGAAGACGGTGAACGATGATCCTCACAAACAGCGCCAGAAAGGACTGGTACCACATACAGCCCCGAATGGCGAGATTCTTTGGGTCCATCCGGATTTGATTAGAGATGAACAATGGACTGGAGCCTCTTCCAAGAAAAGGTCAAAAGGAAAGGGTAAGTCTTGTTATGGAGCTTCTGCTATTCCAGGAAAAGATGACGAAGAAATTCCCGCCTTCCCGCTTTCTGAAGACGAACAAGAGGCCTTTACAACCCGAAGTGGGAATGAGTATCACTACAAGTACCCGGATGCTTCCGAGCAATTGGGCGCCAAAACCGCTCCTTCCAAGACATTGGCAGAACTGGGAATTGTAGCAACTCCCCCAGCACCTGTAGCTACGGAGAAAGTCCAGCAGAAGGAGAAAGGGAAAGAGCCTTTACGCCAAGAAGCCCAAAACCCGAGGCAGTCTCGATTCAATCATCCGATTGGGAGAGACAAACCGGGAAATACAAGCTCTCCGCCCCATTTTGACATCATGGCGCAGTTGGCCAATATCCCGGCTAGGATAACCCTATACGAGTTATTACGTCTTTCAAAGGATACAAGGAAAGCATTGCAAGAAGCCTTGAACGACTCTGAAGCTTTCCTGACCCGAATCAAGCCATCTTCTGAAGAACCGGAGTCGTCAGCTCAACACTGCAATCTCGCGGCGCATCATTTTCCCTGCATCTCTTTCACCAAAGAAGACATGCAGACGAAGAACTCAAAGCATGATAGGCATTTGTATTTCGCCGGGCACATTGGCTCCAGCATGGTCAACCGAATCCAAGTCGATCCGGGCTCCGCTGTTAGTATCATGCCATTCCGATTGATGCATCATCTCGGGATTCCGACTAGCAAACTAGCCTCCACTGGCACTACGATTTATGGATTCAACACCAGTGGGTCCAGACCCTTGGGGAAGATTCGAATCAAATGCCAGATCGGGGATTTGAAGTCAGAAGTTACTTGTTATGTGATTGACGCGGAAACATTCTATAACTTACTGTTGGGTCGACCTTGGATCCACGGTAACCTTATAGTCCCGTCAACTCTGCATCAATGCCTCAAGTATGTGGATGCAAATAATGAAGTTAAGACGGTGGTCGCGGATAAGCAACCGTTTAAGGGATTGGAGAACTATTTTACCGATTCCCTTTTATACGGCGCCGAATCCGATACTGAACCATCGGCCCAAGGAACGGACAGCGGAGATGAAGCTGATACCGAAGCTGGGTTTGATTATGATGGTGGTTTTGTACTTAATGATATTGTACCCATTGTAATCAATCTTGACGATGATAAATCATCGGAAAGTAGTTGTAATTGGCAACTTGCCGAAGAACTATCAATAAACGATGATTTAGAGTACTCGATGTGTCTTGATAATGTCACTAAAGAGCTTTATGATAACCCTGACTTGTATATGCCTCTTCAATCATTTTGCTTGACAAAAAGCAGGTACACGACCCGTGCAGAACGACGCTTGTCATCCCCGCAGGGACAGGGGGTGGAAAGGAGGTCGTCTACGACAAAGGAAGAAAATCTCCGATACCCGACCACTTCTTGGAAGAGGAAGACGACAATGATAAACCTGCCCCTCATCTGTTCAGATATGATGCGAAAGCGCACAATATGATGGAAAAACATGGATATGACTTCAAGCTCGGGGAGGGTCTTTGCTTTGGTCGAGGTCCACGGGTTCCACCTCGGATGGCCTATGTACCAAAAGGAAAACCCGATGATTATTATCGCCACAAAAGAGGTTTAGGCTATGTCTCATCGGATGACGAGTGTTGTTGGCAAGTCATCGATCAAATCGCTAACAAAGCTAGAAACGAATATTCTTCTGACTCTTCGGCTTGGGATTCCGGTGCTAGTCTTGGTGAAATATTTAAAAAGTTGATGTCGAACATGGCTACGGTTGATCCAGCGACAATAGAAGAAGATGATCAGATGCCGACATGGGAAGATCCGTGGGTTCATCACTTAAACATGCAGTACGGCGATAGGTTTGAGCAAAGAGAACCTCCTACCGAAGATCAAGTAGTCCAAGTGAATATGGAAAGTGAGGAAAATCCGAAGCCGATATTCATTAGCGACAGCCTCTTACCCGAAGAGAAAGAAGAGTTAATCTCTCTTATCAGGGAATACATCGATGTGTTCACCTGGAGTTATGAAGACATGCCAGGGCTTGACCCAAACGTAGCGGTGCATCGTCTCAACATTAAGCCGGATGTTAAACCTGTCAAACAACAACAAAGATGGTTTCGTCCGCAAATGATGGAGGCGATCGAAGCTGAAGTTAAAAAACTTGTCGACTCGGGCTTCATTAGGGAAGAGCAACATCCAGAGTGGCTTGCCAATATCGTCCCGGTTCTTAAGAAGAACGGGAAGATCAGGGTTTGTATTGACTTTAGAGACCTCAACGCTGCTTGCCCAAAAGATGATTTTCCCCTTCCCATCACGGATGTTATCATCGATAATACGTGCGGGTTCGAGAGGATGTCTTTCATGGATGGATTCTCTGGTTATAACCAAATAAAGATGCATCCAGATAATGAAAAGCATACCGCATTTAGAACGCCTCTCGGTGTCTTCTGCTACACGGTCATGCCCTTCGGTTTAAAGAACGCAGGTGCAACATATCAAAGGGCCATGTCGAAGATTTTTTAGGAACATCTTCGGAAGACTGTCGAGTGCTACGTGGATGATTTGGTCGTGAAAAGTCGTGATAAGAAAGATCACATTAAGGACTTAAAGACCATGTTCGACTTAATGCGAGCTCATCAATTGAAGATGAACCCTACCAAGTCTTTCCTCGGAATGTCTAGTGGTAAATTCCTGGGATTCGTCGTCACCACCAAAGGTATTCACATCGATCCTGATAAAGTGAAGGCGATTAATGAATTACAACCGCCGAGAAACCTCAAGGAGCTCAGAGGATTGCAAGGACGGTTAGCTTACATCCGTCGGTTCATCTCGAACCTTTCAGGAAAATGTCAACCGTTCTCCAAGCTCACAAGGAAGGGCGTGTCGTTCGTGTGGGATGACGCTTGTCAAAAAGCATTCGAGAGTATTAAAGAATATCTCTCAAAACCTCCCGTACTCGTCGCACCGAAATCGGGCAAACCGTTCTTGATTTATATCAAGGCGACGAGCCACTCATTAAGTGCATTGCTTGCACAAGATGACGATAACGGTCATGAGCAGGCGGTGTATTATCTAAGCCGAACCATGGTAGGCGCTGAATCTCGATACCCCATGATCGAGAGAGAATGTCTCGCTTTGGTGTTCGCTATTCAGAAGATGCGGCATTATCTGGTTGGACAGACCATTTATGTTATCTCTAAAGTTAACCCAGTCCGAGTGTTCATGACTCAACCAGCTTCCATGAATTGGCGGTTAGCAAAATGGGCCTTACTCTTGTCCCAATATGATTTATATTTTAAACAACAGAAGTCAGTAAAAGGGCAGGCCATCTGTGATCTCCTGGCAGCTAATCCAACTACGGATACCGCCGAGATATATGACGACCTACCTGATGAAGCCCACGAAGTCAACGTAACTTTGCACCAACAAGTATGGCGTTTGTACTTCGACGGCGCCTCACGAGCAGCTAATATGGCAAGTGCTACTGGATGTTCTAAGGTTACCTCCGGAGTTGGAGTTGTGTTAGTTTCTCCAGGAAAACATGTGATGCCGCGAGCTTACTCATTAACCGAGCCATGCTCGAATAATGTAGCAGAGTATAACGCACTGATTATAGGACTCAATTTCGCTAAGGAGCTGGGGGTTGAGTATCTCGAAGCTTTCGGTGATTCTCAACTAATAGTTAAACAAGTCCAAGGGGAGTATGAAGTCCGAAGTCAGGATTTACTACCATATCATAAGATGGCTGTGGAGATAGCGGAATCATTTGAAGGATTCTTCATCGAGCACGTTCCACGGTTACAGAACACCTACGCAGATGCGTTAGCAGCGTTAGCCGTATCTCTGGCACAGCCTCCCGGGATGGAACAATTTGTTACGGTAAGAACTCACCAACTCCTGGTGCCACTCTACGATGAAGAGGACAAAGAGGAAGAAGTTCAAGAGGTGCACGCTACTCAAGTCGAGTTCAAACCACGAGATTGGCGTTTCCCCATCATCGACTACGTCTTGCATGGAATCTTACCAGAAGATGTGAAGGAAAGAGAGTCAATCAGACGAAGAGCACCAAGATTCTACTATAATACGGAGAATCGAACGCTATACCGCAGGGGGTACGATGGGTTGCTAGCACGTTGCTTATCAACCAAAGAAGCTGAAGAAGTCCTTAGAGAGGCACACGAAGGAGAGTGCGGTGCACACCAGCCTGGTCCCAAGCTTTATGATCGCATCAGAAGAATGGGATATTTTTGGCCTTTCATGATGAGTGATGCAATCACATACGCCCGAAAGTGTCACGCATGTCAAGTACACGCGAATTATATGCACCAACCTCCGGAGCATCTGCATCCTTCGGTAACGTCATGTCCATTTGAGACTTGGGGAATGGACATTGTTGGTCCTATAAATCCCCCGTCAGTCAAAGGTGACCGGTTCATACTGGCAATTACCGATTATTTCTCCAAATGGGCAGAAGCAGTTCCACTCAGAGAAGTTAAAACGAGCAACGTCATTGCATTCATCAAGCACCATATCATCTACAGGCATGGTGTTCCAAGACGAATCATACACGACAACGGTCCTCAATTTGTCAGCAACGCCTTCATAAGGTTCTGCGAAAAGTTTAAAATTCAGGATATCTCGTCAACAGCTTATAATCCCACAACAAATGGATTAGCTGAAGCCTTCAACAAGACTATCATAAAGCTCTTGTCAAAACTTGTGAAGAATAATAAGCGGGATTGGGACGACAAGCTCGGCGCGGCTCTATGGGCCTATCGTACTACGGTACGTACACCGATCGGTACAACCCCATATTCATTAGTATACGGATGTGAAGCCGTCCTCCCTTTGGAAATCCAAATTCCGTCTCTTCGGATCGCTCTTGCAACCCAGATGACGACCGAAGAACAACATCAGAAACGCCTCGAAGAACTTGAGATGCTCGATGAAAAGCGCATGGAAGCTCAACAACATATTGAGTTTTACCAAGCCAGAATTTCTCGAGCCTTCAACAAAAAGGTCCGACAAAGGAGTTTTAAAGAAGGAGATTTGGTCTTAACTGAAAGACGGCCGATGATCCTTAACTCTAAGAAAAAGGGCAAGTTTGAACCCAAATGGGAAGGGCCATTCGTAATAGAAACAGTTTACTCGAACGGTGCATATCGCTTAGTTACCAAGGATGGTGACCGGCTTATGATGCCAATAAATGGTAAATTCCTGAAAAGATACTATCCGTAGTATCTCCAGAAAAACTGATGTATCGGGAAGTTCCCGGAAGAATACCACATGGGGTATTCTTAGGGATAACCCAGCCAATGTAGAAGAAATGAATAAGAAATTCACGTTCGAGCTCCGAATGTCGAAATGTTTCTTATTATTGTCAAAATCCTAACTTTCATGAGTTATTCTTGTGAGACGAGATCTAATCTTTTGATAGATTAATCTTCCCTCACCAAACCATCCACTGATCAGATCAATTGACGGTGGATCCACCAAAATTCCTATCTGCCAGTCATTGGTAATTCTCAGACTCAACAGGTCAGATCCTAATCACTTAACATGGGAGTCTCCCTTTGAGTGATGGTACAAGTGGGCATTCTTATTGCTACCTGTATCTCACTCTCTTTGCTTTCAGGTCAAACCTATAAAAGTTAGGACCAAAGCCAAATTCCCCTCTCGATTCTTCCCATGGACGAGAGGTCCACTTGTAATTCGAACAATCAAACCTATAAAAGTTAGGGTTGTTCCCCAATCTCATTTAGTCGAGCTTACAAGTAGCCAGGGCTAAAACTGAGTCATTCCTTTTTGATAAACGAAAATTCGCCTTTGTTCCTTTTTTCACCAAACCTATAAAAGTTAGGGTCGAAACTGGATTTTCTCCTCAATGAATGAGGGATTCTGTTAATTCAAATGACCAATCCTATAAAAGTTAGGGTCGTTTGAACCTTTCGATTCTCGGAGTGGAGATCCCACTTCTAGTTTCATCTTTTCGGATTCTGGGGGTGGAGATCCCACCTCGAGTTTCCTTTCCAGCTGTAGGTAGAATATAAAATTCTCCCTCTTCAGCACTGGGAGACAGAATATAAAATTCTTCCTCTCTCATGTTCTAGCCTGTCTTTGTTCTTAGAAAAGACATAATTCTCAATCTCCAAGCCGCGCAATTTG
>BQKN01001020.1:399959-418045 GCA_022839385.1 Asparagus kiusianus
AACCCTCGGGTCAACGCCGGTCAACGCGTAACCCTAGGTCAACGCCAGTCAATGCGTTGCGACCAAAAGTCAACATACGGTGATCTGAAACCCTAAATCAGTACAACGTGACGAAGATAGTCAGTTCTAAGTCAACTCAATGACACGAGCCAAACTCAACTCACTGGTGGTAGACTCGAGACTCCGACGACGGCCAGGCGATAAACGCAGAGCCGGAAGAACTTCGGTTATTCGTCAAAGCATCGAACAAACCGAAAATCGAAAGAGTCGAGAGTCGAAGCTAACTACAGGTCCTTTACGCCGACTAAAGGTTGGACCAATCACATCCAAAGTATTCTAGCCTCTTCTATAAAAGAAACGAGGCTGGAACGCTTTGGAGGGGGTATCTGTAGGCATCGAAAATTGCCCATAGGTCTCCACAAACAGCTTAGTGTTAAAAAACGACGATGAACGTCACTATCCTATCCACAGAAGTTCGATTGATATCGATGAACGGTTGAAGTGAATCGACGAACTACAAAGGCACGGGCTAATCGGGAGCCCCGTGATATTTACAAAAGGAACAACGCCTCTCTTGCCTCGATTATTTTACAAATAATCCAACCAATGGAGCTGATAGAACTCTTCGTCCGGCTTCCAACACACTTTGAATCACTAAAATCCGAGTTCGGACGAAGAATTTACAGCGGAAACGGACGAATGTACCTCAACGGAGCGTCTCGGTTAATGTGAGACACCCCAGGGGTGTCTTAGATTTTCTGAGACAACCCAAGGGTGTCTCAAATTTTCTGAGACACCCCAGGGGTGTCTCGGATTTTCCGAGACACCCCAGGGGTGTCTCGGAAATTCCGAGACACCCCAGGGGTGTCTCGGAAATTCCGAGACACCCCAGAGGTGTGTCGGAATTTTTGAGACGCCCTAGGGGTGTCTAGGCTTTTCCTAGACACCCCACACCCCCCTTGCCTATAAATAGCAACCTTAGGCCCTCATTTTGGGGGATCTGAATTTTTGGAGAGGATTGGCGAAGCCCTGCTGCAGTGAAGAGTGATCGTGCCCTTCAACAGAGGAGAGTTCTTCATCAGATCTTCATCACCCGCACCCGTTCCTTAGCATTACCCTTCGTCGGTAATACTAAGAAGAGCAAATATCTCGCTTTATCCGAGATAGGCGCTTCAAGCTTCTAGATCTCCTCGCGGATCGATGAAGCTCTGCCCGATTTTCTCGGATCAGATCTGACTGCCAGGTGGTCCACGGATATCGACATCCCCGTCACAGGCTAAAGACCCACGCAAGCAAGAGACCGTAAAACAGGATCTTGTGTTTATTTTTGAAAAGTTATAATCTTTATTTTCATTATTTGAATTTCATTTGTAACGTTTGAAGTTTATTAATGAAATCAATGATGAAGGCAACTTTTTCCGAAAACAGTTACCTCGAGCAACTATCATCGTACCGTTGGAGATCCTCCAAGAATCCCCAGTGAATGTCAAAACATAACTTTCTGCTCCAAGCTATCCCACCGAAACAAGATTCCTCTTCAACTTCAGTACGTGTCTCACGTTCTTCAAGGTCCACTTAGAGCCCTTCATCTGAATCTGCACTTTACCCTTTGCAACAATATTACAAGGCTCGTTATTCCCTAAATATACTTTTCCAAAGTCCCCTGCTACATAATTCTGAAATAGCTTCCTATTAGCAGAGGCGTGGAAAGAGGCTCCTGAATCGATGACCTAAGAATCTGAATCGCTGTCCATTGTAAAAATCAAGGCATCCTGCACGATATGAGCCTCCTGCTCACCCGCATTCTTCTTTGGACTTTTGCAGACTAAAAACATATAGCCCTTCTGACCGCAGTTCCAACACTTCCCTTTGATAGGCCTAACCTTCAAGTACGACCCCTTCTTTACTGATTTCGACCGATTCCTGTTCTGGTTTCCTTTCTTCTGGCTTCTGTCTCTCTGCTCAAAACTTAGAGCTGAACCTGAATCTTCTGATTCGGACGATTTTCTTCTAACCTCCTCGGATAGAATCATGCTAACCACCTCACTCAGCTTCAACTTCTCCTTCCCCGCCGAATTGCTGATTGTCGTCACACAACTTGCCCAACTATCCGGCAACTGCGATAGTAACAATAGGGCCTGCACTTCGTCATCAAACGTGATGTCTATGGAGATAAGCTGATCAACAATCGTGTTGAACTCGCTGAGATGCATCATGAAGGACCATCCTTCTGCCATCTTGAGGTTGAAAGGAGTTTTGATGAGATGCACCTTGTTTCCTGCCGACGGTTGCTCGTACATCTTCGTGAGTGCTTCCATAAGCCCCAGCGTCGTCTTCTCCTTTAGAATATTGTGGGCTACTGATTTGGCGAGCGACAACCGGATTTGTCCTAGAGCCTTCCTATCCAGTATCTCCCAATCATCATCTGACTTCTCCTTCTTCTTTCCCTTTTTTTTGCCCATCAACGGGCGATACAAGTCCTTCTGGTACAGATAGTCCTCCATCTGTGACTTCTAGTAGGTGAAATCCGATCCGTCGAACTTCTCAATCTTTGATTTGTTTTCCTCTGCCATGTTTTCACACAAATTGCTGAACGAAGCTCTGATACCTGTTGTTGGGGAATTTGAAACAATCAAATAGGATCCTTGCCCTTCCGAACCTTGTGTTGAAAGTAGGAAAGTAGGAAAATCACCACAAATAAAGATCTAACCTTGCAAAAATAGTAAATGAGACGAACCACAGATTTAATGAGGTTTGGCAACGTGCCTACGTCCTCGGGAGCCACACCACACAATCCTTTTATTAATTGAAGAAGAAATACAAGCTTTTAAACTAGGGTTTAATCTCTCTGAGATTCTCCCTCTCTTTTCAGTCAAAAAGCTCTCTTTTTTCGTGTTGTATAAACCTTAAAAATGTTTGGGATATATATAGAGTCCTGGTTGAAACAGAATCCTAAACAGTTCAGGAAACTGTTTGACTGCGTCGCGATCGACCATGCAAATTCTAGAGAGTTGAGCGGTCGACCACGATCAAAACCTGAGACCAGAAATCCTACAAGGTTGGCACGGTCGATCGTCGCGGTCGACCGCCATCAGCTTCAGCTCCTCCCAACTTTTGTGCACGTTCGTGGTCGACCGTCGCGGTCGACCGTGGATCTTCCAGCCTGTTTTTCTTCATTTTGGTTCTAGCTCTTGTCTCGACTTTTGGTCTACACCTTAGACTAACACTTCCGGCGTGAAAACCGTCCAAAGTTTGAGTATCCACTCTATGAAGATTGACATGGAGAAGTTTAATGGCACAAATAATTTTGGACTTTGAAGACGCGAAGTCTTGGATACGCTCAACGTGCAAAATTTAGAGGATACATTAGAGTTGGACGGGAAACCGGACGATATTGAGGAAAAGGTTTGGAAGAAGATGAATAGAACAGCGTGTGGTGTGATTAGATCTTGTTTGACTCAAGATTTGAAGTATGATGTGATCAATAAGATTTCGACTAAGAAGATTTAGGAGATCCTTGAGAGCAAGTATTTGACCAAGAGTGTAGAAAATCGCTTGTATTTGAAGATGATACTTTATCGCTTCCAATTGAAGAAAGAAACCTCCATTGGTGATCACATGAACCACTACATGAAGATTCTTACGGATTTTACGAATGTAGATATGATGATTGAAGATGAGGACAAGGCGTTATTATTGTTGAGTTTTTTACCTGACAAGGAATATGAGACCTTCGTTCTTACTCTTATTAATGGGAAGGCATCTCTTTCGTATAGTGAGATCACAGCTGCACTTGTAAATTATCAGCTTCGAAAGAATGATAAGGAGACTTCAGTGAGCCGGTAGCGGGGCCATTGGTCACAAGAGTAAAGAGTCCAAACCAAAATAGGAGGTCGCAGTCTAGAGGGGCACATCTTGGAGTTCGTAGGAAGCAGTGTGCCTTTTGTAAAGAGGATAGACATTGGAAAGCCGAATGCTCAAAGTTAACAGATCGAACCGGGAAGAATAAGGGGAAAGCTATTCAAGCTTCAGAGGTAAATGTTATCAAGGGTAGTTGCAACAATTCAGATTCGAATTCTTCGGGCTACTCGTTATCTGCACTACCGTCAGTTTGTATTGCCGACTCCACAGAGTGGATGTTGGATTCGGGTGCTTCTTACCATATTTACCCTAGGAGGGATTGGTTCTCTAGCTTTCAGGAGTTGGAAAGAGGGGATATCGTGCTTATGAGTAATGATCATGAATGCCCTATTGGTGGTATCGGTATCGTTCGTATTAGGATGTGTGACGGGGTGATTCAGGAGTTGGATGAAGTGAGGGTTGAAGAAGAACATCATTTCACTTGGAGTTTTGGAGGCAACAGACTATAGGGTGACCTTAGAGGATGCATGTTTGAAGGTTATATTTGGGTCCATTATTATGATGAAGAGCGTCAGGAGGAAGAATTTGTATTATTTGATTGGGAGCACGGTGAGTGGTAGAGAGCTGACGACTTCTTTGGATTTGGCTAGACTGTGGCATTTGTTGATGCTGGGGTATTTAATTGGTTATGTCATGCATGGTTTGTTGAGGAGTGCTTTGAACTGCAGATTGAAGTGCTTTGAGCACATTGGTATGAGCAAGGAGACCGAGGTGGAGTTTGACACTTCTATCCATTGTTTGAGGGGTCTTTTAGATAGTGTTCATTCAGACATTTGGGGGCCTTCCAAGGAGGCATCATTGAGAGGTAATCGATATTTGGTTTTCGTAGTTGGTGATTGTTCTAGGTGTTTGTGGGTTGCAACCAGGTCCCGCTAGTTTGAAGTCCTAGAAGTCAACAACAGTTGGAGGAAGTGTATTGACAGAAAGGTAACCCATCGTTTTGATTTAGGTAGGGGTTCTTTCTTGCATTTGTGCCGAGTGTAGGCATCAAAAAATACTAATAGATATCTAAACATCGAGAAGATCACTCAAAAAATCACAAGAATTGATCTCATATTGTTTTGGAAAATCAAGACAAATATGAACTGTCTCGCAGCGAGACAGTATTTACTGTCTCCCAAGCGAGACAATCTTTACTGTCTCGCAGCGAGACAGTGTTTACTGTCTCGCCAGTGAGACAGTGTTGAAATGGTCAAAAGACCACCTTGATAACTGCTACACACGTGTCCATTAACTGCCAAGGGACGTGGGAAACATCGTGGGCGAGAATCACGTGAATAACTGCCAAAATAACGGAGTTTGGAACATGGGAAGGCAGTTACAGCAAAAACTGCCAAGCAGTTGAGTTTTCCGAGACAGCATTTACTGTCTCGCATGCCGAGACAGCAAACACTGTCTCGGCCGCCGAGACAGTAAACACTGTCTCGCAGCCTTAACGTGTCATTTTGTTGTATTTTGTAGTTTTGTCCCAGAGGTTATAAATACCCCCCTAGGGTCATTTCTGACGGGGATCGAGCATTTGATTGAGCAATTCAGAGTAGAGAGAGCAGAGAGAAAAGTTCTTGGAGCAATCCCTTGAGATTCGAGCTTTGACTTGATCTTAAGAAGAACGATTGTCTTACTTTGATAAGATCTTCGTTTCAAATTCTCACTTCAATAAACAAAGGAAGAATCACTAAGCCCCCTTCACGATCTGTGATTCGGCGGTCCACGAGTCAAAGCACTCCTGGCACAGGCAAATTCCCACAAAACAAGAATTGATAGACGATTTTTGTGTTATTTTCTCAAGAGTTGTAACTTTCATTTTGTTGTGTAAAAGAAGTCTTATAAAAAGACTATTTCTTTCGAATTTATTATAATCGACCGAAGATATAATGAATTCAACGACAAAACCAACTTTTGACAAAAACACCGAGCTCATGACAGTTGGAGACACTTCACTGGAGGGGAAACATTAGGATGACGAGATGAGATGACAGTTTCAATGGGTCGTTTCTTACTGGAAGAGGATCGGCGTTTGATGTCGAGCATTGGTTTTGGTATTCGGGCTTCGATATATTTGGGCCATCTTAGTTATTAGTTGCCGACTGTTGGGTTTGGAGATTTTGGATCTGGTGGAGCTGCTTTAGATTTTGGATTGTGTCGGATGTTTGGTTGTCCAACATTTGGTCACATCGAGGATGTGAGATTTGATCAGATAGCACATTTGGGATTCAGAGGCCTGATTGGTCAGGTATTGCACTTTGATTTTGTTCTGAGCAGGTATGTCACATTTGACTCTCGGCAGGTCGAGAGTGTTAATCAGATCAGTAGGATATCATAGTGGGTGGAGGGTGATGTTACTCCACATTAGGTGGAGATTACTCCACATACTCCAGATCATACTGTATCGTTTGAGATTCCGGCTGAGGTGACACGGTTTAGGGATCATTTAGATTTGGATGTAGATGATGAGTTAGTTGGTTCGAGTACAGCTGATGAATATAGCTTGGATTTGGATATGGCCGTTGGTTCACCTCAGATGGAGGTGTTTAGATTGCTTCACTTTGGGGCCAGTGGGTGTGCTATCAGTTACAGATTCGTGGTGATGTTGGATAAGGGTTGTGAACTCTTTTAGTTGATTGAGGGCTTTAGGAAGCCATTGGGTGAACTACGTGAGGCTTGATTCCTTAGGCAAGAGGATACGTAGCCAGTCATTTTATGATGCAGCCGATTTGGTGAGTTGACCGACATTTGGAGTTTGTTCGCATTCTTGTTTGGGTTCCCGGCTTGTTGTGGATTGAATCCGTTGTCGTGGACTTGTTCCACTTCGTACTGGACGTAACAAGTGGGATGTTTGGTTGGTATTGGTGTCGGCTCAGTTTTGGAAAACTTCACCGAGGTAGAGAATTGTTGGATAGCAGATTTCTAATTTAATAACAAGTTATTGGGATTACTAATCAGTTTTGATAGCAGGTTATTGGGATTCCTAATCTGTTTTGGTAACAAGTTATTAGGATTCCTAATCTGTTTTGATTTTGGTTTTAGAATTCCTAGTATGCTTTTGGTTTTAGGATTTCTATATATATGGAACATTTTAGAAGAGATAATTAGGAAAGGTTGAAAAGTGGTTGTTTTGAGCACAGAAAAGAGGTATTTTCTGGAGCTATTGGTTAGGGTTTTGTTGGAGTGAATTAGAGATTTGTTGGTGAGATTAATTGGTGAGTTTGAGTAATTTGTAATCTCAGTTTGTACTATTCTTCTCTATTAGTGAAAACATCATCTCTTTCTTGCCCCATGGACGTAGGCACACTTGCCGAACCATGTTAAAATTGGTTGTTTGTGTTTGTGCTGTTATTTTGAATTGTTTGTGGTCTTCTCTCTCGGCGTTTGTGTTTGGTTCTCGAAGCACATCAGTTGTTTGGCTTCCGCCGCGCACAACAACCTTGAGCGAGACAGATCGATATCATTCGGAGACCAAAAAAAAGAAAAAAAAGACTGCAATATTAGCATTAAGTGAGAAGAATCAATCAAAGATAGCACATTACCTTTTTCTCTAGCCTCATCTTTGTCGATCTATGCCTTTTCCACCATCAATAGAATAAAATGTTAATGATTGCTACCTGATCAAGCTTAAGCAGCTCACGAGCTGCTTGTCCAGTGGAAATAAGCTCCTTATGCTGTGTGCCTACCAATGGCAAAGAGTATGAAAACATAAAGAAGACCATACATTATCAACAAAATCTAGAAAATAAAAATTATATAATATGTTTCTCACAATTGCTTCCTTACCTCATAATACAAATGTTATTCTTGAAATAACTAGTAAGAAACCTTTATTTATATAAGTACATCTGTAATACATTTGTCAAAGTTCTAAGCAATACAATACGCTCACATATACCCCTCCATCTTGATCCTCTGCAACTTTGGAACCACATCTTTCATAGCAAGCCTTTGTTTAGGTGAGCCACTTGAACAGATAATGCCCAACTCCATTATAGAAGATAAACAATCATTTCCTTTCTCATCTTCAAGAGATTGCAGTCTCCACAGTATCAAACAGGCCGGTATGATTTACATCGTATACCCATTGTCGGCAAGCTTGATTCCCCAGTGAAAATAGACATCTTCCTTTGTGAGATTCTACATGTTGATGCATACTCTATTCCGTACAAACTGAAAGAATTGGTTTAAATCATATGTAATTTGATTAAATTTCAGGTTAAAGCTTGTAATTTCAATTATCTGGAGCAATGTAGCCAACAGTGCAGTAATTATCTAGTAGCCTAAGTAATTAGTGCTTTGAAATTGGATTAATGGAGAAAATAATTTCTAAAATAAAGATTAGGGAAACTAATTGAGGGGTTTCTTTGGAATTTCACCCCCAACTCTTGATTAACTACCACGTAAGTGTTTTAATGACTAAAAGTCATTCGATGATTTGGGTGGCACCTCCTCAACAGAGGAATAAAACAGAAAAAAAAAAACCCACGAAAAAATATACCCTCTCATCCTCAACCAAACTCTCTGGGAGCTAGAGAGCTCGTGAAGGGAGAAAAGAAGACCAAGACAACAAATCAGTATCTCAATCATTAAGGTATAACCCACTTTCAAATTGCATAGTAAATTCTAGTAATTTGAATCAAAATAGAATGAGTGAGGATGATAACTTGTTATGATTATGAAGCTAAAAACTAGAATTTGCAAAAGAGAATTTTTATGTGTTTAAGATGTATGTGATGGACGGGAAATAAAAGAAGAAGAAAGAAAAGAAAAACTAACCCTAGATCCGACGGGGGTCTTGCCGTCGGCCGCTCCTGGTTGTCGGTGGTTCCCTGTCGCCGTCCTACCGACATGGCGAGAGAAAGAGAGACGGGGGGGGGGGGGGGGGGGATGCCTCAGACGGAGCCGAAAAAAAGAGAAAAGAGGAATGGAAAAAAAAAGAAAGAAAGGATGAAGGAGGAAGAGGATCAGGTATAAAGCAATATAAAGGAAGGAAAATTTATCAAGACTCCCTAAGTTATTTTAGCTTTGCTAATAAACCCTCTTGAGTGGAGGATAGAGAGTTGTGACATAAGAATTCATTCTAAGTCGCTAAAAGCCACAAAGATTTGTAAATAAACCCTAACATAGAAATTTAGGATCATATATGAACAGGATAATTATGTATAGACCCCTATTATTTACTCTATTTGCAAACAAGTCCAATCCGATGAATAAAAGATAACTTTTGGGTTTGATTAATTACCTATAACCCCTTACCTTATCATAAATTACTAGGAAGTCCAAAAGCTGGTATATGAGAGTTATAAAATTTTGATAAATTGCTAAAGTTGGCAATAAGTTCATATGTACCCTATTTATATATTTTAAATGTTATTGATTATATTTGAAATTATTGGCTCTAGATTATGAATTGATTAACCTATAATATGTGTTGTCATGAATTAATATTAGCTTTATATCTTCATATTATAGGTTCTGGTTGATATTCAGGAGAATAATATTTTGAAGAAGTCGTGACCACTAAAGGTGAGTTCATTTCTCACTAGTATTTTATAATATGAAATTGCATGAGTGTTATATTTGATTTATCTTGTGATCGAAAAATAAATAATATATCATTTTCATGTATATAAAGTTAAAGGTGATTTGATCTACTTCTGTTGTGGCCTAAGCCATAATACGATGTTGATTTCGTACAGGATATAAAAAAATCAATTTGATTTTATATGAACTATGAAAAGTGAATTTGGTTCTCATGCGATTTTAATAATTTTGGGTATTGCTTTATTTGAAAGCTTTTTGAAGAAAAGAAATATTTTGAACGTGTTTCGATAGTTTAATGGATTCAAAGATTTTCTGTGGCTTAGTATCTGATAAAAGTAGAGAAAAGTAAAATTCGTGAACTATTTTAATTAAGGTTTAAGATGATGAGTTCACACTCGTCCACTTGATTCAAAATGTTTAGCAAATTCTGATAAGTGATGTCTTTCCGATTTGACAAGTGATTCTCGATATTTTTAAACCATAAAAAAAAGTCCACTATGGAATGATTTTGCTTGTAATATGGTGAATGCATCTTTATTTGGCCCTTTTGTATTGGCCCTTCCGAAATGTTCTGGCCCCTTTGTATTTGGCTAGTAACCTATAGCAGTGATAGGTGTATTCGATTCCCAGGAATTATCTGTTATGTGATGCGTTTTACGCATTCCCATGCTACTGGGCTATAATTCGTAGCCTTAGTGACCCATTAAGTGATTTTCATATTTACGAATGACTCATCGAGATTTAAGATTCTGACAATTTACTGTGAAATTGAGAAAATAATAATCCTCTGGTTTTATACAAATTTAGTAGTTCTTTTTCTTTCTTAATGTTTACCTTGATTCAAAAAGGGTCTGATTCTAGAAAATATTACAGTATATTCAGTTGCACATAAGAAAGAAAAATATAACTGTTGTATTCTTTCTTGAAGATGAAAATATTATGATATTTGGATCGTATTTTGCTATTTTTGAATTTCTGGTACAAAACTTATAATTCATTATTTCTAGGAATTATTCGTATTATTATTTTGTTAACTATCTAGGAACTCTTGTGGGAAATGTTCTCACTGAACCCTAGCTCACCCCATTGTTTATTTATTTATTTTTTAGATCTTGCCTAGCCATATTGTAAGCTGAACTTTTGGTTGTGGCACGTCGCTGAGAGGCGTTATAAGAAAAATCTCCTCTTTGGTGTTTCACATAGTCAACAATATGCTTTATTTTGTGAAATGTTTGTAATGTGAGCTTGTGGGTTGTAAGTACTGATTACATATATATAGTGGCTCTAAACTTCTATCATCAGCAAGTTTATATATGTTTTGAGATAATCTCTATGATATGAAGTGTCAAGCTTGACTCATGCTCGGGACTTTGTCTCGTGCACGGGTCACTGCTGTCACGTAAACCTTTTGTATGAATTTCCGCTACAAATTCGAGGCGTGACAGTAAGATGGTATCAGAGCCTAGGTTCGACGTTAGAAGCCTTTTTAGGCACGTAGGATAGTGTATATGCGCTAGATAAGTGTTATCGTATGGATCAATTATGTGACATATATATTTGTATACATATGTACATACATGTATGCATATAAAAGTTTTATAGTAAGGCCTTTTACATATTTAAGGAGGGTACATATGGGATTTAGTTGACCTTATTTTATTTTAGAATTTTCTAATATTTCTTAATACCTATTTATTTTATTTTATTTTTTTTATTTTTTGTCCTTTTATTTTAGTATGCAGGTGGATGGTCCCCCTTTTGTAGGATGGCGGGGACACATTCATCAACCAGTTTCTCAGACACTCATTCTAGCTATACAATCTCAATAGACAACTCTTGGGAACTCAGACAAAAAGACTGGGAGTACGATTCTGACGAGATTGACCCAGAGGAGATTTTGGCTGATAGTGAGATGACATATTCCTCTGATATAGAGTCTGTAGAGATCATACCAGTAGATTCTTCCGAGTCCGAGACTAATCCCTTTGATAAGGATGAGCCAATGGTAGAAGTTATTCCCATAGAGTCCTCGCCCTCTGAAACCATTATGATTTCATCCGACCCCTCCCGTATGGAATCTCATGTACCCAAGATTTCTAATGATGACCAAGGACTTGCCTCCTCCGAGGGTGAGTCGAATATCCTGGGTATTGGTGCAGACTTCGATCTTGAAGGATGGGGGACTAGTCACTACAACAAAATACATCATTGCCGACAAAAGAAAAACGTCGGCAAATGTTTAAAAAACATCGGGAAAAAATCTTTCTTGATGCAAAATGCAACGTCATAACGTGTCACCAAAAGTGCGTTAAGGAAAATTTTTGGCGACGCAAACACACTGCGTCGGCAAAAGTCAACACTTTTGGTAACGCTTGATGCGTCGAGAAAAGTACAACTTTTAGCGACACATAACATTTTGCGTCGTCAAAAGCATGCAGTATTTTTTCCATATGCGGGACAACGTCGGTAAATCTTGCACTTTTGGTGACGTACTTAATGTCAGCAAAGGGCAATGCGTCGGCTAAAGTATACTTTTGCCGACGCAGAATGTAGCGTCGCTAAAAAGCTTATCTTTGGCGACGCATGATTGCGTCGGTAAAAGTGTAGCTTTTAGCGACGTAGAATAGAGCGTCGCTAAAAACTACATCTTTGGCGACACAAGATTGCGTCGCTAAAAGATATTACTTTTGGTGACAAAATATCTCATCGGCAAAAGTGTTACATTTAGCGACGAAATATAACGTCGACAAAAGTGTTACTTTTACTAACGCTTATCAACACTAATTTGCATCGCCAAAAGTAATATATTTTCTGTCAAATACAAGCCTACACTGAATCTGAACATCCACAAAAAATTTGCTCATATTCACATCAACATAAAAGTCTATTTTTCCATTTCCCCTTGAGCGCTAAAAACGTTGATTTACAAACTTCCTCTTGCATACCCAAGTATATAAAGTCTCTCAAAAACAGATTACATCAAGAAAACTAAAAACAACAATCTTAAATTTGTATCATTAATTACAAATAGTTGATGGCAGAAGGTACTAATGGCGTCAAAGATTGACAAGCCTCCCGAATCCTTGAGCAATAGGACTTGTAGAGTGCTTGTCCATGAAGAGGAGGAATATCTGCATTAAGTGCCTGAAGAGACTTTGTTTTCTGCATACGAACAGCAACACCTGCATTAAGAGCATCGTTTTGGATAAGACATGTTGCAAATCATCATTTAATGCAAGTCCATGGCAAAGAAGATCTTCATCCCTAAAAGAATTTCAAAAGAGAGTAAAAAGTTTAAGTTATGCAAAACTTGGCAGGAGTAGATCATGCATGAAATAAATTGATACATCAAATCCCATCAAAGTAGAATCAACTATGGCTGTTTGGATGAGATAATTAATAGTTGACATGATATCTAGCATATGGCTATATTTCTATAATTACAAGTTGTTGCTACTCCGTAAACCATAACAGGAGCACTCCAACAGCTTTTTTTTCCTTTTTCTTTTTTGATATAACCTTGTCTTTTATACTATCATTATATGCTTCTCGTGTATATAATTGTCGGGGGAACCCTCCGCAGTAGTACTCTTTGTAGAATCAAGGCGAGGGGTTAATGAATCCTTGACCTACATTGATGCCACCAACAAATGTTTTGCCTTTTTTGGCTTTCATACCCTTGAAGCTTCAATCCCATTTCAAAGCAGAAAATACCTTCTTTAACACTACACGGGGGGTTCCTTGTTTGGATTTTTTGCCCGACGTACTAGTTCCCTTTTGTTAGGAGTTAAGTGAAAGTACCCGCATTCGAGATGGTTAAGTATAGATATTGCTATGTTTGATATCTGGGGATTAATAGTACGAGATGTGTACGGGAGTGTTTCCTTGTCTGGATTATCTCCTCTTAGTACTTTTCTCATATTATTAATCCCTAAGATACGATTACGGAATTTTGGGGACGAAATTCTTTTAAGGGGGGAAGAATGTAAAAACCCCGTGAAAAATTGAATCTTATTGTTGGCCTTCTTGTTTTGATGATGATTTAACAAATAATTTATATCTAATATTATTTGTCTAGTGTTTGTGTTTTGTTATTTATTATAGATAAATAATATGTTGGAGGATGGATGGAATCACGCTTTCACGATCATATCCAATGGAGGTTGGCGGAATTGTGGTATGAAGTCTTACAATTCACGCTGAAGATCCAAGTTCAAGCTTCATCCGCAAGTGTACCAAGTTGAGCTTAATGAAGATCAAGATTACTTGGGTAACTTTTAGTTTTGGAGTTTATATTATGTGTGTTGGTACTTTAAGCTCAATCATATACACACATACACGCTTTGGTTTTATATATATATATTTATATATATACATATATGTTTTTTGGTTTAGCTATATAGATATGAAACGATATATATCTTCATATACAATTTTTTATGTTTCATATTCTATTGTAATTTGTGAAAATATTGAGTAATTTGTTTATAGACTTCATAACAATATTTTACATCTTTCTTCATGTCTATAAAATCAGTTTATAGAGTTTTAAAATATGGTTTAGCCAAAATGTCAAAATTTATGTGTTTGTATTTTCATGTTTTGGATATATTTGAAAAATGATGAGATTTCTCATTTGGGAGATGCTTTTTGAAAACCAGTTTTTGTAACATGTGTACTATCATGTCTACAATCATTTTCCAAAGTTTTATATTTTTCTGAATTTATTTACTATTTTTAGCAGAGCATTGAAACTCACTTTCAAAACCATTTCAGGCTGATAACCTGTTATTAGTCGACTGACCAGTCAACTGATGACATCAGTCGACTGATGTGTCGACTGATGAAAGTGCATAGAATCTTCATTTTGCTCTCTGTTCTATTTTGGTCGACTGACTTCGACTGAAAATGATATTTAGTCGACTGATGAGCTGGTGTTTGAACACAACGGTCAGCTCATCAGTCGACCGACGCTTCCTGTCAGTCGACTGATGCTGTAATGGCTACTTTTTCAGCCTTTGTCCTGTTTTAGGTTTTTGGTCTTTTTGCCTTGATTTTCTTGCGTCTTGGGGTCTCTATAAATACCCCTCATACCTCAGACAAAAAATTATCTAAAAAATATTTTAACAAAGTTTTAACAAAGTTTTAACAAGGGTTTAAGTTTTGTTTAAGTTTATTTAAGAAGCTTTTAAGTATTTTCAAGTTTTGGTTTGTGAAGAGAATTTCACAAGAGAAAGTAGAGATCATCCTTTGGTGTTTGATCATTCACTCTTCTCCCTCTCTCTTGTTATCTATAGAGAAGTTTCCTTAAACTCAATTCTAGCTATTTATTATTTTGATTTTTATTTCCATAAGCTAGATTTTAATAGTGAGTTTAATTGTTTTATTGATACTTTTTGTTCACACACAACCTGTTGAGCTTATTGTATTTACATTCATAGTATAATTTAGAGTTGTGGGTTTGTGACATTGAGAGTGAGCTTAATTGAGTTCTCATCTTCTTAGAGAACAATTATTTATTGTTAGAGAGCTTAATTGTGAGGATTCACATTGTATTGCACTAGTACACCAAGAGGAGTGTGTGGTGAGAGACGGGTTCGTCCCAAGAGGAGTGGGGTAGGTGGTAATGCCTAGAGGTAGGTTATAATTCCTAATACTTGAGAGAGATATAGGCTAGAGACCAACACTTGAGGTGGTAGTGAGTGTGATTGCAAGAGTGTGAGTTGTGAAGTTTTTGGTGAACTAGAAAACCGAGTGTGAGTTGTAAACGTTATTCGGGTGAGCGTAGAAAACCCGGTTGTGATAGTAGAGATCTCCTCGAGGTGAGGAGCGGAGACGTAGGTCGTGGAGACCGAACTCCGTGAACATATCATTTGTTTGTGATTGCATTGGCGCACTTATTTTTATGTTCATATCTTATATCGCCATTGTGTATTGCTCATTGTTTATTTAACCCACTATCTAGTTTAGTTTGTTTACCCTTGTGTGATTTGTATGTACTTACATATATCTCATAGTATATCTCATTGCTAGGATATATCCCTTTGTTCATATTGCATATTCTTTCTCATAATTAGTTGTATATTATACTTGCAAGAATATATTTGTTAATTAGTTTTTTAATTGGCATAAAATTGGATTGGATTAGCATTAGACCCTAATCACCCCCCTATAGGGTCTAACAATTATGTGATAAATGATAATAAGTATGTTATATGGTGATAAATAACATATTCTAATGTTTGAACATGCTAGGAATTGATTTGAGATCAATCCAATGTATATACGTGAGTATAGATGGAGAACATGCACGAAAACATGCACAAAATCATGTTTATGGGCTATTAGTAGTCGACTACAACTCAGATTAGTCGACTAACCAGCTTAGTAGACGACTACTCTGGCAAATAGTCGACTATCGGGGCTGATTCCAGTTTTTATTTTTAGGTTTCGGGTTGGATTTGATTTATATCCGAACCTAGGTTGTTATGCATATATAAACACACATTTAAACCCTAATTTTAGATAGAATAATCGTGAGTTTAGCAGCCAACTCCCTCATCAAACCCTAAATCTTTCTTTGTGAGTTCTTGAGAGATTTTCGAGGTGTTTGCATGAGGAAGGCGGAGTTATGGCTTCAGGGATTAAAGGGAGATCTTGCACACACGTGGTAGAGGGCTACAGTAGCATCTAAGACAAGATCATCTTCACCCGTTCCTGCACCCTTAGTAATTACAAGATTTAAAGTAATTAATCGATGTTTTCATGCCTTTTCATGCTTTCATGTAATAAAAAGGTAGATTTTTGATAATTGATCTGTGATCCATGTTAGATCTAATCTTTTCTTAATGTTTATGATTAGAAACATGTTTATGACATTTAGGGAAATTACTAATTTCATTTTAAGATGTTAATCAAAGTTGATATCATGTGCAAAACCCTAATTTGTGTATAATTAGAATTTTTCTTGTAGACTTATCATGCTTAAACCTTAGATTATTAGATCACAAATGACATGAACATGTTTAGATCAGTTTTCTTATTAAAGTTTTAGTTATAATCATGCTCAAGTTTAATCATGTGTTTACTTTTTTATGTCTTATGAGAGAATATGAATAATTCACTTTGGTGGGTATGGAATGGAGTCCCACTCTCTCGGGTAGGGACACGGAATACCAGTCTTTTTTACTTCTTGGGCAGACATCAAAGCATTGATTTTGCTTTCCAAGTCTTTCATCTTAAGGTCTTCGCCTACCTCTCTCTTCTGGCGATTTTGAGGATGGACATTGGTGCCACCCCCAGTGTTGTTATTTTTAGTAGGACCATCCCCAGCGTTCTGGTCAACGGGAGGGTCGTCAGCATTGATATTTTCCTCCACTTCTGAGTCGCTATCTATTTGATTAGTGATCGGGCGACGACTAGATTCACCACGTTGGCTTGTCAACTGCTGGAGCTGTTGTGCATGTAAATCTTTAACGCGTTGTACAACCATCTCCATTTCGATTTTAAAATCTTCTTTCTGCTTTGCCAAAGCTTCTTGAAGAAGTTGAGCCATCTGTTCAGTGGTGATCATGAATGACTCTCGAGTCTGTCCCGTACTGGACACAGTGGCATCCGAAGCAATCGCATAGTTAGCATCCGATGCCTCATCGTCTGAGGACTACCCTCTTTGAATTCTGTTATAATCTCTGGGCCTAATAGCCCCGGTTCGCAACCGAGTCAATCGTTGGGATATTTGCGGAAAAGGTTTAGGACTGTAGCGTCGCGTGGATTTTCCTTTTTCTATCATGTTAATCGTGAATTCTGAAAGTTCACGTTCTTGAACGGCCGGCTTTCTTTTACGGAAACGTCTTGGTTTGTGTCTCACCATTTCTGTAGAAAGTCTTTCAAACACCAAAATCCTTTGTGAGGGGGTCTTGGAACAGTTATATTCCGACAGTACCGCCTTAATAAGTTTAGTACATGGACAAGGAGAATCCGTTTCTCGGGTATTTCTCTTTCGAGATCTATTCATACCCCCAGTCTGATAGTATAACTCATCGATATGATTATCGGAGCACCTTATCTTGTGTTGGCATGATTTTCCCAATTTAACATCGTCGTCTTCTGACGAATAAGGCTCTCTTTGAGGATATAATGCCTTGTCGTTATTTTCAAGAGTCGCTCGCTTGAAACCACGCCTTCGTGCGCGTGAGGACCCAACAGGCTCTTGGACTTCTACCCGCAATCCGAGTCGGGTGGTTACTGGTGGCTTCTCTGTAAGAGAGATCTTTGACTTACTGGGGAGTCGTGTATGACCCCCAGTCCGACGAACCATACTAGGTTCATCTTTATACAAAGGACCAAGACGATCCGTAATGCTTACTTTGAATCGGGACAGGTCCACACTGCCACAGGGTTCCATTGAAGGTGAGGAAGTGATTGGAAAAGGAACCGGGACTGTTGGAGACCCAAAAACGATCGCGGGAGATGAATTTTCTACAAACAGGTCACAGCTGGTTCGGAAGTGACGCGGGCCAGCAACTGGTGGCTCGGCCTTGGCCGAGCCAGTGTTTGGTGGCTCGGCCTTGGTCGAGCCAGGGTTCAGTGACTCGGCCTTGGCCGAGCCAGCAGCCGAGGACTTGGTTCTTTCG
>BQKN01001020.1:418055-440965 GCA_022839385.1 Asparagus kiusianus
GGGCCTTGTTTTGGATTTTGGCCTCCAAATTTGACGTGGTTTCGTCAGTTTGTCGTCTGGACCATCAGTTTGTAGCTTTCTGGCTTCTTGCACCAGAATTCTTGCGTGCGTAAGTAAAGCGTGGCGTTTCTTGATCCGTTCTTCAAGAGTTGAACGTGTCCTCTTAACGGGGATCCATTCATTCGCCGTTGGTTTGGACCAGTTGCCAGCTTGCTGCCGTGGCGGTTGGCGTCTTCTAGACTTCAGATCCGCTTCATAGTGGATTCCATCAACTGGCTCGGATGCTTTAGCCAATTGGCGTGCGAGGCGTTGACGCCTTCTTTGACGCGCCCTCTTGGATAAGGTCGGCTCGCCTCCGGTAGCAGCTTCAGCTTCGCAAGGTGTGCCTTGAGCTGCTGCGGGATGAGGTTCTTGGTCTTGAACCTTCAGATCCATGTGTCCTCGATCTTTCTGTTCGCGGGAAAAATCGTGCCTTTCTTCATTGATGTCATTGCACTCTTGATAATAGTTTATCGGTTACAAAAAATCCGGTCTTTTTATAAGATCCGGTTATAATGAAAATCAAAATACGAAAAAGAAAGATTACAATTTGTTTCCTTGTTTGTCGAACGAATCGCGAGCTCCTGTTTTGCGGTCACTCGCTTTGTATGGGTTCTTTGCCTGCGCCGGGGTTATTTGCCGTGGACCACCGCGTGATCTCGATCCGGTTGGATCTACACGATATGACGGGTATTATTCCACCAAGGGAGATAATAGCCGGGAGGGATTGTTTCACCAAGGAAACAACCGCTCGAATCTCGGGATCTAAGAACCAAGCTTAGATCCGGAGTGTGATCGTGTAGATCTGAAGATCCGATCCTCTCGAACTCCTGTCTTATTTGGCGTTGACGATTGCTGAGCACCGGATCTGGAAGTCCAAGTCTCCTAAGCCTTTGATGTTTGAATCTTGTTTAGATCTGAGTCTTCAATCCAGCAGGGCTTCGCCTCCTCCAAAATCCAACCTCTGAACCAAATGAGCACAAGGCCTATTTATAGGCACTCGAGACTGTGCCTTGGGCACAAAACAGGGCCTAGCCACCTATAGGTGGCCGGCTCTGGGCCTAGCCACTTATAGGTGGCTCGGCCCTTGGCCGAGCCACCTATGGGTGGCTCGGCGTTGGCCGAGCCACCTATGGGTGGCTCGGCTTTGGCCGAGCCCCCCCCTAGGTGTGGGCTTGTGTTCGTTCCGTTGTTCGGATTCCGTCGTTCGTGATTCGATTCGTTGTTGATTTAGACTTCGATTTGATTGTGTGGTTGACTTATTCTGAAACCGATTTGTTGATCCGATTCCTGATTAGGCAGTAAACCCACTTATGAGTTCGAGTCCGAAACCAATCTTGATTCGATCGTTATATCACCGAGTTCGCTCTTGTTTAGATGACTCGGTGATTTCCCGAAATATTGGTTTGATTCCGCGTGCGAGTGGATGCATTCCAATGCTTGGGTGCGATTTGTTGGCTTCGTCGCCTCGTTAACCTGCTCCGTTGCGTATGGCTTGGCTTCGGCGTTGGCGGGATAACGGTCGTGCTTGGATACGTCGCTCGATGGTCCGTTTGTTGAATTGGCGTCGTCGAGTTGTGTAACGGGACCTATAGGCAGTTTTATACGCCTACAAATACCCCCTCCAAAGTATTTCAGCCTCGTTCTTTTATAGAAGAGTCTGGAATACTTTGGATGTGATTGTCCCAACCTTTAGTCGGTATAGCGGGACTTTGGAATGGCTTCTGTTCTGGATTCCTTCAATTCCTTCAGGTCATTCAGTGCTTTGTAGAATGCCTGTGAGGATTCCGGTGCTGCATTTATTGTCTGACCGTCGTCGGAATTTTGAACTTGAAGTCGATTTTTGATTTCTTGATTTTTAGCTCGAGTTGGTTGCTTCAACATAGAACTGATCATCGATTGACGGCGTCGTCCGGCGTTTGAGCTTCATTGCGACGCGTTGTCCGGCGTCCAGGCTTCATTGTGATGCGCTGTTCGATGTTTGACACAGTTTATACTCGTACGTCTGCTGGAGTATGCACAGTTTAAGCTCTTAAGGTATTGGAGCGTGGCGGATACTCGAGTCACGAGACCAATCCATAGAATTGATGCGTCAATGACTCGTACTTATAGAATTTTTGGCAAATTCTCAGCCATCAACGGATTTGATGAGCCTTTACCGACTACCGTTTGAGTCGGGCTAGCATGCGGATTGTTTAAGTCCGTTCCGCATGTGACGTTAAGCTAAAAGAGTTAACCCTTTTAGTGCTACGATATTGAATACGTAGACTTCGTCTTTCTCCTGTGAAAAGACTAAACAGCAACGTGTATGAGACGTTGACTTAGGATTTTTGGTAAATCCTCAGCCTTCAACGGATTTGAGGTGCTCTTACCGATTACCGTTTGAATCGGGCTTACATGCGGATTGTTTTTAAATCTGTTCCGCATGTGACGTTGTGCTAAAGGAATGAACTCCTTTAGACTTTGTGCTATGATGTTGAATACATAGACTTTACCATTTGTCACGGGAATAGGCTACCCGGCGACGCGTGTGAGGCGTTGACTTTAGGGTTTTTGGCTAACCCCCAGCCTTAAACGGATTTGATTAGCCTTTACCGACTATCGTTTGCGTCGGGCTAGCATGCGAATTATTTAAATCCGTTCGCATGTAACGTTGCGCTAAAGGAATGAACTCCCTTAGACTTGGTGCTACGACTTCGAATACGTAGACTTCGCCATTGTTATGGGAATAGGCTACCCAGCAACGTGTATTAGACGTTGGCTCATCCCTACTTAGGCTTCGGGATAAAAATACCCTAGAATCGAACTCTGGTGTCTTTTTCAATCGGAAAAAGACTAAACCGGCGACGCGTGTTAGGCGTCGGCATATCCTTTCTTAGGATTCAGGATGAAATTCCCCATGCGTGTGAGGCATGGATTTCGGTGTTATTAATAACAACCTGCCACAATGTTGAATATGTGGACGAGTGTTTTTTTTAAACGGTCACGAACTAACCGGCGATGCGTGTTAGGCATCGACTTATCCTTACTTAGGTTTCAGGATAAAATACCCCGTACGTGTGAAGCACGGATTATGGCGTTATTAATAACGACCTGCCATAATGTGGAATATGTGGGCTTGTCTTTTTTAACGGTTAAGGACTAACCGGCAACGCGTGTGAGGCGTTGACTCATCCCTTCTTAGGCTTCGGGATGAAATTCCCCAGAATCGGACTCTGGTATCTTCTTCAATCGGTAAAAGACTAAACCGGCAGCGCGTGTTAGGCGCAGACTTATCCCTGCTTAGGTTTCGGGATAAAATACCTAGGATGAATCCTAAATTGATAAACTTTTGGAAAAGGTTGGTGTGGGGAAGGAAGAATTTTATATTCTATTCCCTGTTTGAAAAGGAGACTCGGGGTGGGATCTCCACCCCCAGAATCCGGAAAGGTGAAACTAAGAGTGGGATCTCCACTCCGAGAATCAAAGCGATTCGGATAACCCTAACTGTCGGAAGGTTTGATTACCGAGGTAAAGATGAATTTCTCGTTTATCGAGAATGAATTGTGGTTTTGGTCCTAACTGTAGGAAGGTTTGACCAAGCGGGAGTTTGAGATGACCCTAACTGTAGGAAGGTTTGATCACTCGATTTGAAAGTGGACCTCTCGTTCATTGAAGGAATCGAGAGGGGATTTTGGTTGTGGTCCTAACTGTAGGAAGGTTTGACCAAGTGGGGAGTGAGAGTAAGAATACAAATCATTATAGGAATGTTGATTCGTACAAATCACTCGGAAGGGGATCCCTGATGTTAAGTGATAAGGACTTAACACAAAGGGTTTCGACAATTGGTCAATGATTGATAGACCAAAATTCTTTCCTGTTTAATCAAGTGTTCGGAAATTAGGAGTTTAGTGTTTATCACTTTATTCATCATGACCGGGTTATCCCTAAGAATATTACATTTAACATTCTTTCGGGAACTTCCCGTTACATGAATTATCCACCCCCAGCTTCCTTTGCAGAACTGGGTTTATTGTTGCATTAACCGCATGATCGGGTTATCCTTAAGAATACCACGCATGGCACTCTCCAGGAACTTCCCGTGGAAGAAAGAAAATAGTTTAGACTCTTATACCTGTTGGAGTATCAGGGAGCAGTTTATACTCTTATACCGGTCGGAGTTTTGGGATACAGTTTATACTCGTGCACCCACTGGAGTCTCGCCATTCTTGACTGGCTTACTCCAGCGTTATGACGCCGGCTTCAACCAAGGTCTGGATACTGTTCTTTAGAGTAAAGCAGGCCTTGGTGGGATGAAAGATCCTTCGGTGGTATGCGCAGTACTTCGGATCCGCAGTGTTATCAGCTTCCTCCTGATTTGTGATCGATGGGAGCTTGATCTTGTTGTTTTTAAGGAGCGATTCGAAGATGGCTGGAACATCCTCATCTTTGAAGGAGTACTCTTTTTGAGGCCTCTGCTCCGAAGTTTTCTGTTGTCTCCGGGACTGCTGTTGCGACGTTTGATTAGCGTCAACAGCCGCTGCAGGTGTTTTGCCCTTACCACGGGAGGCGAAGTTCGAGTTCGGAGGATTCGTCGTCGATTGACCCCTCTCGGCCTTCTTCCTTCGGAGGAAGCATTCGGCTTGTTCCCCTCGGACCTTCAAGTCTTTCCAAGTGCTGGACGGTGCTGTTCCTATTGCTTCCAACACGTCCAACGAAAGATTGTTGTGGCAGGTCTGGAGAATGAACTCCTCCGTGAATGGATCCCGGCAATTCAACGCCTTGTTCCGGAATCTTTTGACGAAAGTTTCGACTAACTCCCCGTCCTTTTGTTTCTCGTCGAGCAACGTTCCGATGGATATCTCGGTGTCATCGTCGAAGAAATTGGTGAGGAACATGGTCTCCATATCGTCCCAGCTGCTCACGCTACCTGGCTTGAGGCGGTGGTACCAATCGAAGGCGGCTCCGCGAAGAGTGCCAACGAATGACCGCACCATCAGAGGCTCATTGCCGGAGATGACACCCAGGTGCGATTTGAAATAAATCAAATGCTGAGTGGGGGAACCTTTCCCATCGAACGGCGTGAAGTTGATTAGACTAAACTTCGCCGGATAGGGGATTGAATCCCACTCCCTTGGGTATGGACAAGGAATGCCCGTTTTCTTCACCTCTTGAGCGGACATCAAGGTATTGATTTTGCTCTCGAGGCTTTTGATCTTCAAGTTTTCACTTGTATCTTCGTTGGCATCCTCATTACCACCCCCTGCGTTGATGGGAGGGTCATCGGCATTGCGAGTTTCATCCGTATCCGTATGCTCAACTTCTTGAACAACCTGATTACAGTGGCTTGGTTCGCCTTGCTGGTTCCTCAGTGCCTGGATTTGCTGCTCATGCATCTCCCTCATGGTCTGCATGGCCATCTGCATCTCGAGCCTGAAGGTCTCCTGTTGTTTGGCCATGGCTTCTTCGAGCATCTTGGCCACTTGTTCCGCGCTTATCATGAATGACTCGCGGGGTTCTCCTTCGCTGGATACGGTGTTATCAGACGCAACCGCAGAGCATGCATCTGATTCCTCATCTTCTGAAGGTGAGCTTATCCGAACCCTCCCATACGTTCTTCGTGAGATGGCTCCGGACCGCAAACGGGTTAGACGCCGCGATGCATTCAGAATCGACTCGAGATCATCCCGTGCCAATATCCCCTTGTTGGTCATATTAGCGGTGACCCTTGGAAATTCTCCATCTTCAACCACCGCCCTCCTTCGTCGGAAACGCCTAAGCCTTAGCTTTGGCGTTTCAGTGCTGAGCCTTTCGAATACCGAGACTCTTTCGGGGACCGTCTTAGTGCAATCACACTGAGACACTACCGCTCGAATGAGTTTGGAACATGGGCATTGAGTCTCTATCCTCTGAGGATTCCTTTTTCTGGATTTGTTCGTACCCCCAGCACGATAGTACAGCTCGTCATTTTGGAATTCGGAGCAACTTATCGCGTGTTGGTACGATTTCCCAGGTATAACGTCATCGTCATCGGATGACAACGTTTCCTTCTGGGAGCGAATCGCCTTCTTTGGGCTTTCGAGAGTCAGGCGCCTTGACACATGTCTTTGTTGGCGTGAATCTTCAGTGGGCTCTCGAACTTCAATGCGCAAGGCAGTGTGCTTGGGTGCCGTGAACTCCTTGTCATGTTGAGGGTATTAGCGACCCCCGGCATGTTGATTAGTTCGGAGCCTCTTCATCGGGCCCAAGCATTCATGGATTTTACTGCGCTCATCGGGAATTGGACCGAGGCGCTCCAAGACTGACCTCCTTCTCCGAGATAGTTCAGGAGGTTGAACTCGTTTTGAGGGCTGCATTGATTGTTCCTTGGCCTGAGTTGCGGTTTCAGACTTCGGCTTCCATATTTGGCGGGTTGGTGGCGGCTTCTTGGCCATCTCCTTCTGCAACCTTTTACGGGCTTCTTGGACTTAAGCCCGTGCTTGCGCTGAGAGTGCGCGGTGCTTCTGAATGCGTTCCTCCAGAGTTGAACGGTTCCGTTTGACGCGGATCCATTCGTTCGTTGGCGGCTTGGAGGAGCTGCCATTCATCGGTTGTTGAGGCTGTTTGCCTCTTCTGTTCTTCAGATCCGTGTTGTAACGGATCCCGTCTACAGATTCCATTGCCTTTGCGATTTGTTTCGCAAGGCGCTGACGTTGCCTTTGACGGGCTCTCTTTGAGAGAGTCGCTACGCCATCAGCAACGGAAGATTTGGCCAGAGCGGATCTGACCTGGTTGGAGGTTGGGGAGATCTCACCCAATGCAGCTTCGGCATCAAACGGGGCGAGATCTTCGTTGGTAGCTTCAACATCTTCGTACCAACGAAGTTTCCTCTTGGAGGTGAACTTTGGAGACTTGGACTTGCAGGGGGAGGTTGATCCGGACGAGGACACGTACTCCTCGAACTTTTGTTGGTCGAACTCGTACTCGACCTCCTCCACGACCGGGATCGGGATCCGTGGCTGCGACGCAACGATCTCGTCGGCGAGATCGGTGGCTCCCACTGTGGTCGCCAGATTGTTCGCGGGAAAAATCGTGCCTTTCTTCATTGATGTCATTGCACTCTTGATAACAGTTTATCGGTTACAAAAGATCCGGTCTTTTTATAAGATCCGGTTACAATGAAAATCAAAATACGAAAAAGAAAGATTACAATTTGTTTCCTTGTTTGTCGAACGAATCGCGAGCTCCTGTTTTGCGGTCACTCGCTTTGTGTGGGTTCTTTGCCTGCGCCGGGGTTATTTGCCGTGGACCACCGCGTGATCTCGATCCGGTTGGATCTACACGATATGACGGGTATTATTCCACCAAGGGAGATAATAGCCGGGAGGGATTGTTTCACCAAGGAAACAACCGCTCGAATCTCGGGATCTAAGAACCAAGCTTAGATCCGGAGTGTGATCGTGTAGATCTGAAGATCCGATCCTCTCGAACTCCTGTCTTATTTGGCGTTGACGATTGCTGAGCACCGGATCTGGAAGTCCAAGTCTCCTAAGCCTTTGATGTTTGAATCTTGTTTAGATCTGAGTCTTCAATCTAGCAGGACTTCGCCTCCTCCAAAATCCAACCTCTGAACCAAATGAGCACAAGGCCTATTTATAGGCACTCGAGACTGTGCCTTGGGCACAAAACAGGGCCTAGCCACCTATAGGTGGCCGGCTCTGGGCCTAGCCACTTGGCCGAGCCACCTATGGGTGGCTCGGCTTTGGCCGAGCCACCCCCTAGGTGTGGGCTTGTGTTCGTTCCGTTGTTCGGATTCCGTCGTTCGTGATTCGATTCGTTGTTGATTTGGACTTCGATTTGATTGTGTGGTTGACTTATTCTGAAACCGATTTGTTGATCCGATTCCTGATTAGGCAGTAAACCCACTTCTGAGTTCGAGTCCGAAACCAATCTTGATTCGATCATTATATCACCGAGTTCGCTCTTGTTTAGATGACTCGGTGATTCCCCAAAACGTTGGTTTGATTCCGCGTGCGAGTGGATGCATTCCAATGCTTGGGTGCGATTTGTTGGCTTCGTCGCCTCGTTAACCTGCTCCGTTGCGTATGGCTTGGCTTCGGCGTTGGCGGGATAACGGTCGTGCTTGGATACGTCGCTCGATGGTCCGTTTGTTGAATTGGCGTCGTCGAGTTGTGTAACGGGACCTATAGGCAGTTTTATACGCCTACACTTTCCTCGTGGAGTTTCTCCTATTCCTACAAGGGGAGGATGATCGGGATGAGGAGGACAAGTATTCTTCATACTTTGCTTGGTCGAGCTCGTATTCGACCTCCTCGTTGATCGGGATGATGATCTTCGGTTGCGACACTACAGCTTTTGCAGAAAAGCTGTCGACTCCCACTGTGGTCGCCAGTTTGTTTGTGTCAAAAGTTGCATTTTCCATTGCTTTCGAACCTGTTACACCGTTTATCGATTACAAGTTCAAACTGAACGAAAAGTTGATCTTTTTATAAGATCTTCTTACAATGAAAAATAAAGATTATAACTTTATCAAACAAAACGCAGCAGTAGTTTATCTCCCGCTGCTTTGCGTGGGATCTTTGCCTGTGCCGGGGACGCGTTAGTCCGTGGACCGCCGTAGATCAAACCCGATAGACAATTAATTACGCTCTTGTTTCACGAAGGAAACAATTGCGGAAACGACAATCACGACCAAGCGAGATTGTGGCTCTTCTCGAGATTAAAACCAAGTTTAATCCGGAGGAAAGAAGGAGAAAGAATCACAAACCTTTCGAAGGAATTTCTTTATGAAAGTATTTGCCAAGATTTGGTGATTCTCCTCTGAAATTCGTAGTTAGCTTGACAATTTGACAGCACCTCTCCTTCTCAACTTCAGATCCTCTTTAAAGAAGACCCTAGGCTTCTATTTATAGGCCTTTGGAGATATCCTTTTGCATAAGAATTAGTGTTCAAACGTTATCTGCAGTTAATAACCCCTTAAACGCGTTTAGGGATAACCTCAAAACAGTCAGGGAGGTTCTGGGACGAAAGAATCCTTAAAAATCCTCGAAATCCGTGTTTGGAGAGGTTTTGTACTCAATAAGAGTCCTGGTGGCTCGGAACTGTGCGAGTCACCGTTTGGTAGCTCGCAACTGTGCGAGCCACCATTTGGTGGCTCGCGCCTACGCGGGCCTCCGAGTAGTGTTTCGTCTATTTTTTTGATATTTTTACGATTCATGATCTTTCCTATTCCTTTGTTCTGTGCATGCTCCATCGCTTCGTTGACTTGTGCACTCTACTGATCCATTTCATTCACTTACTGATGTTGGGTAAATTCTCTCGACCTGGATGATAACGTTTATCGTACTCTCCTTGTCTTGAATTGTATTTGAGGTCCTATGGGTAATTTTTAACGCCTACAGTAATGATAACGTATGCCCTATTGGTGGTATTGGTACAGTCCGGATCAGGATGTATGATGGGGTGACTAGGGAGATAAAGAAAGTGAGGTTCGTTCCGTAGTTGACGAAGAACATCATTTCTCTTGGGACTTTGGAGGCAGCAGGCTATCGTGTGATCTTAGAGAATGTCACTTTGAAGGTCATAAAAGGGTCTATGATGGTGATGCGAGGTGTCAGGGAAAATAACCTATACTACTTGAAGGGCAAGACAGTTACAGGGGGTCTGGCAGCTTCTATCACTATAGAAAATGGTACTACCAGCTTATAGCACATGAAATTAGGACACATTGGTGATAAGTTCCTGCAGACATTGGCGAAACATGGGCTATTGAAAGGTGTAAAGACCGGCAAGATAGAGCTGTGTAAGCATTGTGTACTTAGGAAGAAGACTAAAGTAAAGTTTGGCACCGTAATTCACAACACCCAAGGTATATTGGATTACATTCACACAAATGTTTGGAGCCTTTCCAAGCACACATCACTTGATGGGGCCAATTATTTTGTCACTTTCATTGATGACTATTCTAGGAGAAATTGGGTATATACCATGAAGCATAAACATGAGGTCCTAGATATTTTTGTGGAGTGAAAGAAGAAAGTGGAGCTGCAGACAGGTAGAAAGGTGTAAACACTTCGTTCAGATAATGATGGAGAGTATAAGAGTGATCCATTTCTGTAGTTTTGTCGAGATCACGACATTAGGCGACACTTCACAGTTCGAGAGACACCGCAACAAAATAGGGTAGCAGAGAGATTGAACTGTACCTTACTGGAGAAGGTACGATGTATGATGTCACAAAGTGGATTGTTGAGATCCTTTTGGGCCGAGATGTTGGTTTATGCGAGCCATCTCGTGAATAGGTTGTCGTGCACTACGATACATGAGAAGACTCCTATGGAGCTATGGTCTGGTTCAGTAGCTAGTGCCTATGAGTTACTTCGGATATTCGAGTGTCCAGCTTATTATCATGTTAATGATGGAAAATTAAATCCGAGGGCGAGGAAAGTAGTCTTTGTGGATATTAGAGAAGGAGTTAAATGCTTCAAATTATGGGATCCACAGGACAAGAAGATAGTCATTAGTAGAGATGTCACGTTTGATGAGTCGTATATGATAAAGCCTCAAGTCTCTCAGTAGGTGGAGGAAGACCAGACTAGTAGGATATCGTAGTAGGTGGAAGATGATGTGACTCCACCCACTCTAGGTAGCATTGTATCCATTGAGGCTCCTACAGAGGTAACACTGGGAGGAGATAGGATGACAGACGAGCATTTGGAGGGTATAGTGGATGGTGAGACTCAAGAGCAGGGTCATGATCAGGAGTCGATTGCAGCAAATAGACCTAGAAAGGTGATTCATCTGCCAGCTAGATATAATGATGTGTTGGTTGCATATGCTTTATCAGTGAAGGTCGTTGATGATTTGGTTCATTCTACATATAGGGAGGCAGAGTCTAGCTCTGATTCAATCGGGTAGAGGGAAGCTATGGAGGAGGAGATGCACTCTCTTCAGAAGAACGACACTTGGAACTTGCAAAGCTACCAAAGGGAAAGAAGACTATGGATGCAAGTGGGTATAAGCAAAGAAAGAGGGATCTTCTATTGGGGACATTCGATACAAAGCCAGATTGATTGCCAAGGGGTATGCCCAGCTTGAGGGCATTGATTACAACGAGATATTCTCACCCGTTGTGAAGCATTCGTCGATTAGGATTCTTTTGGCATTGGTGGCAAAGCTGGATTTGAATTTGGTCCAGATGGATGTTAAAATAGCCTTTCTACATGGAGACTTAGAAGATAAGATCTACATGACATAACCCATGAGGTTTAAAGCTACAGGAAAGGAGGATTTGGTATGCAAGCTAAAAAAGTCTCTTTATGGATTGAAGCAATCGCCGCGACAATAGTACAAGAGATTCAACAGCTTTATGATTGTCCAAGGATACATGATGAGCCCATATGACCCATGTGTTTACATGCATAAGCTACAGGATGGTGAGTATAGCTATTTGTTGTTATATGTTGATGATATGCTTATTGCTTCCAGGAATTCTTCGACTATTAGAAAGTTAAAAAATGAGTTGTCATCCGAGTTTGAGATGAATGATCTTAGAGAAGCTAAGAAGATATTAGGTATAGAGATTGAGAGAGACAAGCTGAAGGGGAGATTGAAGCTTACACAGAGGAGCTACTTGCATAAAATGTTGAAGAAATTCAGCTTTGATGGCAACGCTAAGGTAGTGAGCACTCCATTAGCTCCCCACTTTAAGCCTTCAGCTAAGATGACACATGTTTCAGTCGAGGATCGAGAGTACATGTCAAAGGATATGCTAATGTGGTGGGTAGCTTGACGGATGTGATGGTGTATATGAGGCCAGATTTATCACAGGCCGTGAGCATGGTGTTTAGGTACATGCACGACACCGGGAAGGGTCATTGGGAGGCCATGACGTGGATTCTACGGTATATCAAAGGTACCGTGGATGTTGGTTTGGTATTTCAGAAGAATGAGAAGATTGGGCATGATTGTATTGGCTATGTGAATTCTGATTATGCAGGGGATCTTGACAAGCGCTGGTCTACTTTAGGATATGTATTTGCATTGGCAAGAGCACCGGTGTGTTGGAGATGTACACTTCAGTCTACAGTGGCTCTCTCTACTACGGAGGCAGAGTATATGGCTATGACTGAAGCTATAAAGGAGGCTTTGTGGTTGCACAGATTGTTGGATGACTTGGGGATTGCACAGGAGACCATTCGTGTGTATTATGATAGCATGTCCGCTATCTATTTGGCAAAGAACCAGATATATCATACACGCACAAAGCGTATTGATGTCAGATTCCATTTTGTTCGAGATGTTTTAGATGATGGTGATGTCTTATTGGAGAAGATCCACACAAAGGACAACCCTGCAGATATGTTGACCAAAGTTGTCACAGGAGTAAAATTTGGTCACTGTTTGGAGTTATTAAACATTCTTCGTTGTTGAGGGCCTTTGGAGGCCATTTGGGTGAACTACGTAAGGTTTGATTCCTTGGGCAAGAGAATATGTAGGCAGTCATTTTGATGCAGCCAATTTGATGTGTTGATACCGACATGGTGGAGATTGTTCGCATTCTCATTTAGTTCCCAACTTGGTGTGGATTGAGTCCGTTATCATGGATTGATTCCACTTCGTACTGGACACAACAAGTTGGACGTTTGGTTGGTATTGATGTCGGCTCAGTTTTGAAAAAACTTCGCCGAGGTGAAGAATTGTAGAAACGGCAAAAACGACGACGAAGTTCAAGAAAAATGAATCAAGAATCAGTTTGAGCTCTGGCAGGTCGACCGCGGCAACATGTGTAGTCGACCGAAAACGTATATACTACAGGGTAGGTTCTGAATCTTTTTACGGTCGACTGTGACGTCAAGTGCGGTCGACCGCGGACCCTGTAATGACTTTTTTAATTTCTGTCGTTCTGTCCGATCGACCGCGATGGTTTCGGCGGTCGACCGCCAATCGGGTTTGGGACTGAGCTTCGTTTCCTGTTCTGATTTGGTTTGTGTTTTTTACATATATTGAAACACACGTTTTTTAGGGTTTTCTTAAAGGCAAAAAGAAAATGATTTTGAGTAGTTTTTTGAGATAGTTTTGTGCATCCTTTGAGGGAGAATTTGTGAGAGATTTTGAGAGCTTTGTTTGAGGGTTTTGTTGAGATTGTAAACCCTATTTGTGTTCTCTTTATCTCTAATAGTAAAAACTCCCCCCTCCTTGCCCCATGGACATAGACAACTTGCCGAACCACGAAAAATTCGTTTGTCTTGCTGTGATGATTGTGTTTTACTTATTGGTTGTGATCTATCTCGTTCTTGTTTGTGCTCTTTGGTGTGTTTCGAGTTCTGCTGCGCACAACATTTATATCGTAATGCGTCGTTGCGTGAATATGTTCAGTCATCACAAATGTGGTCAGCTTCGACATCACCGCGAAATTCGCAGTGGGGTCTGCCGCTGCTCGCTGACGTTTATCAAGTTCAAGCGAGAAACAGAGAGAGAATTATGAACCAGAAAAGACTGAATTTGGGGCTGAAGTTTCTCTCTTACATCATGTAGTTGTTACTTCTACCTTTGATTGGAGGGACTAATTTTTAAATAGCTTAAGAATTAGGGGACCTTACAGCAATCTCAATGACTTTGAGAACTAATACAAATAGCTTAAGAACTGGCAGACGATGATCCGAGGGAGTAATTTCAAAATATTAATGTAGGGTACTAATATTTAAAAAATGCCTTTAAACAAATCGATGTGCTATTTATGTTGGAACATTTTCATTTGTTTTCACATGACGTATTCGTTCCTTTCGTCTTCTATAATCCGCAGTTCTTCATCAATGGAAATTTAACAAGCTGTCTTCCTAGCATTGCACCCGATAGTATTATTGCTAACCTCATCATCGGCAGTGAAGCATAACATCATGACTGACCTCTCCACGCTCCTGACCATCAAAGCCTGTGTCATGGACAACGATCCGGGAAAATTAGCCACTAATCCCTTTCAAAGTGCCTGCTTGGCAACATCACCTCCTCCGGTCGGGTGAGTCGATCACCGCTATTCTAGTCTCAGGTGTCTGAGCTTCTGTTGCAGCAGTCACTTCTTGTCGAGCAGACCTGATCTCCTCTCGGGCCATCTCCTCGTGATGCTCGATCTGCTCTCATCAGGGCCTCGAAATCTCGAACGATGCTCCTCATCGCGTCTAGCCACTACTTCTTCATGATGACAATCCTGTTCTAACAAAGCTTGAAGGATAGATGAAAGACCTGGATGGAAAAGAGAAGAAGCAAAATAAGCTGCGATACAATGAGACACAATGACTCATTTCTCCTAAAACGGGAAGAGAAGGGATCTAGACGGAATCAAAGGATACAGTGTCAAACGAAATGAAATATGTCAATTTTATGAAATATTCCTATTGTATTTGTATGTACTAATAAACCTTAGAAACCGATACTAAAGAGAATATTGTCACGCTCCGTACGTGTCTCGAAATCTCCAGACGGGCACGTTACTAGGCTAGACAGCATAAACAATTGGGCCGAACACTACACTAAAGCATATACTTAAGCCTATGAGAATAGTTGGAACATACATCTCATTCACCATATCTAGAATAGAATCATAGAATCACACATAATCACAAATACCGAGAAACTAATACAATAAAAAGCAAGTACACAACATAAGTACTCAGTGGAAGCAAAGAATACAACATATATAAGTAAACAATATGTCCCATAGATAATTGAATAACATAAAGGATATTACGAGTCTGATATCAGTGTCATCCTCACAGAAAATAAAATGACTAGGCCGCACATCTATACAAGTCTAGAATACCAACTAAAATAACCAGACACATCAGAGTCACTACATAGCAGCGACCATAGTATACATATTCTAAAAAATAACAAAGTCTGATAACTCATAAATTGAAATAGGAATTGGATAAATTGATAGGTAAGCGAACCCCATCTACTGAAGATCACTTGACTCTGGGGTGCCTGAAAGCAAGGGTTGACTGTCCGAATTCGCCACTAGTGTGCAAACCAGGACAATCAGAAAGCCTTAGCAAGTGGAAAAATGAAAAAGTGGTTTGTGCACAAGTAACACGTATCATGAATGCATGACTGGTATAATAATAAGAAAGACTATATAACCATATCACTTTACTTTCTTTCATGAACAAGAAACACGCATTTCAAAATTTAGATCATAAAACAGAACCAGCAGATAACCATATAATATAACAACACAAAGGTCACAAACGAGAGTGCACCTAGATCATTGAGTGTGATGCAAGGGTAGTGTGTGCATCTAATTATTCTCAGATTTTACTTAATCTTATTTGGAGAAATCTCTCACTAGATAAGGTGTGTTTGCTGTATCTACTGGGAATGTTACTTCGATTATTTCTTTATTTGTTTTATGTGCATAGACTCATCTGGCACTAGCGCTCAAACACAACCCCAAACCACACATTATCTATAGTCAATAGTCAATAATTTTGTTGAGCCAAAACTTCACAATTCCATGTTATTTTTAGTAGCTATATAACCCGTGGTTTTATGCCATTTTTAATCATTTCGACCCACATAAAATGATTTCACAAAGTCCAAAACTCACAAATTCATGAGCTATATCTCATGATTATTTGAAATTTTTAGCCATTTCGAATCATTGACAACTAATTTTGCAGAGCCCAAACTTTACGGTTTCATAGCAACATAGCCCATAATTTTGTTCATTTCTATCATTTCAAAATGTTGCTAAATACTTCCGCCAAAGTAAAAATTCGATTTTACGGGACACAACTCATGTTCTTTTGTCATTTTTATTCATTTTGACCTGTTAGCAAATAATTTTGTGGAGGCTAAAATTCATAATTTCATTAGCTATAACCCACGATTTTTGACCATTTTTAATTAGTTTGACCCATTGGCAAATAATTTCGCTAAGGCTAAATTTTAAATTTCAAAATTTATAACCCAAAGATTTTGGTCTTTGTTTTTCTTCGACCCACTATTTTAAAAAAATTCTTTGGAGGCTAAAATTCAAGATTTTATAAGCTATAACATACGATTTTTGGTCTTTTTTAGTTGTTTCGAGCTATTATCAAGTAATTTCACTAAGGGCCAAATTATCAATTTCATGAACTACAACCCATAAATTTTTATAATTTTTCATTTCACCCATTGGTAAATAATTCACCGGTGGTCAAAATTCATGATTTTGTGAGCTATAAGCCTATAACCCATAATTTTTGGTCATTTTTCATTGTTTATAATGATTGTCAAGTAATTTCTCAGAGGCCTAAATTCACAATTTTGTAAGCTACAACCCATGATTTTCGACCATTTTAGTCATTTTGACTTGTTGTCAAATAATTCTATAGAGGCAAAATTTTACAATTTATGTGTTGTAATCCACAATTGTTTGCCATTTTCAGTCAGTTTGACTCGTTGTTAAATAATTTTTTAATGGCTAAAATTCATGATTTCATAAGCTATAACTCATAAAATTTTCCATCTTTAGTTATTTGGACCCAATTGTAATTATTTTGTGGAGGCTAAAATTCATGCTTTTATGAGCTATATGTAGGCTGTCTAAAAATCACAATAGATAGCTTATCCCCCGTCAAACACCGATGATGGAAGTTACAATCTGATGACTTCCAGAAGGCTATAATCTGAAGACTTTCACGTAGATCGATGAAGGTTACAATCTGACGACCTTCACGACAACCGATGAGAGCTCTAGTTCAATAGCACTCACAATCAACATCGGGAGTTATAATCTGACGACTCTCATATTCTCAAGGAGCCAAGACGAAGATTACAAGACAATGATTTTTGCAACGCTATGACAAAAGAGATTACTTGGTGATAATCTCTCCAAGGCAAGACGCGGAGGTCCTCCCCGTGTATCAACACCAAAACGCGGAGGTCCTCCCCGTGTGTCAACAGTAAAACGATAGGGTCGAACCCACGTTACAACATCAAAACGGTAGGGTCGAACCCGCGTTACAACATCAAAACGCGAGGGTCGAACCCGCGTTACAACATTAAAACGCTGGGGTCGGACCCACGTTTTTCAACGTCCAACGGGTACCCAACTCCGCGTCTCCAGTATAAAACGAGGAGTTGGGGTCCCGAACGCCAACGTGGGCGTTTGACTCGTTCAAGCACGAGCTGAACGGTTGCAGGAACCGTTTTCCCCACGATCTGAGGAAATCACGCCCACTTAGGAGCGGATTTAGAGGGCAGTTACACCCCCTTAATCCCCTATAAAAGGGAGTAAACTCAACTGATTTAAAGGTTGGAATTTCCTGGCTCGGATCAACCATTGAAGGGGCATTTTCTCGGATCTGGGACTTGGCAGCAATAGGAGAGATCTTTGGGCGAGCTTTTGAGGAGATCGGCACCATCCCTCAACGAAGATCATCTTCAACTGCAACAATAGAGCTTCTTCATCCTTGGCTTATAACAGATTTTCGGTTCAAAACAACTCTTTTACAGAGTTCTTCAAAACTCGTTCAGAGTTATCAACTCATCCAGAGTTTCAAACTTGCCACGCAAGTTCTCTACAACGTCAAATCGTGAGGATGAGGTATCGTTCCAGTGAATCAAGACGTGCGGATCGTCAACGGAGAGCAAACTCGACGCGAGCATTCGAGGGAGGCACTCCATCGCCACCGTGAAGAACCCAGTTTTAAACAAAGGGGAGAACCAAGTTCGTTCTCCTCTCTTTTGTAATTGAATTGTAACCGAGATTAAAGGAATACAAATCAAATTTCTTTTGTTCTCTTTACTGCAATTTTCCAACAAACACTATAATCCACGAGTTTTAGTCATTTTAAGTCGTTTTGATCATAATGACAAACAATTTTGTAGAGAGAAAAATTCATGACTTCATGAATTATAATCCTTGATTATTATCCATTTTTTATAATTCTGAATCAATATTTAATAATTTTGTGCAGTCCAAAGTTCACGATTTCATGGGCTATATAACCCACCATTTTTGGTCATTTCGACCCACTGAAAAATAATTTTGTTAATTTCAAAATTCATGAATGAGATATAACCCTTGATTATTGATATTTTGCTCATTTGAATCAGTAACAAAGAATTTCGTAGAGGCAAAAATTCATGATTTCATGAGTAATCACTCATTTTTTGGTTATTTTTAGTCATTTTGACTTCTTGACAAATAATTTAGCCAATTTGATAATTGGCAAATAACTCGTAATTTTTTTATCATTTTAAGTCATTTTGATCTATTGATAAATAATTTTATTGAGGCTTAAATTCATGATTTCAAGATCTAAAACCCATGCATTTTGGCCTCTTTCGCTTCAACCCACTATTCAAAAAAATCCTCAGTGGCCAAAATTCACGATATTGTGAGCTATAACCCATAATATTTGGCCATTTTTAGTTGTTTTGAGTCATTGTCAAATAATTTTGTGGAAGTAAATATTCACGATGTTCTATGTTATAACCCACGATTCTTGGCCATTTTTTAGTACTTTGACTCATTATTAAATAAATTTATGATGGCCAAAATTCACAAGTGTATGTAGCTGTAACTAACAATTTTTGGCCATAGTTAGACATTTCACCCTGTTGGGGAAAATTTCATCGTGGCAAATTCAAGGCCTCATGAGCTATAACCCATGATTGTTCTCGATTTTAGTCATTTAGATCTATGGTCAAATAATTTTGTGAAGGACAAATTTCACGATTTCATTACAATAACTCATTTTTTGTGCTATCCAAAATTCACAACTTTAGTTATAACCAACAATTTTTAGGCCCTTTTAATCATTTTGACCTATTGACAAACAATTTCGTTGAGGGCACAATTCAAGATTTTATGGGTTATAATCCAAAATTATTGGCTAGTTTTATAAGTTTTAAATCAATGGGTTATAATTTTATGGAGCGTAAAGTTCGCGATTTCATGAGCTATATAGCCCATTATTTTTGGTCATTTTTAGCTGATTTGACCTACTGGTAAATAATTTTAGGAATATTAAAATTCATGAATTCATGAGCTTTAACCCAATATTATTTAACATTTTTAGTCGTTTTGAACCATTAGTAAGTAATTTTACAATATCTAGACTTTAAGATTTCATGAGGAAAATAGCCCATGATTTTGGCCATTTTTAATCATTTCGATCACTTGGCAAATAATTTCATAGAGACAAATATTCATGATTTCATGAGCTATAACTCATATTTTTTGCTATTTTTAGTTGATTCAACCCGTTGGCAAATAATTTTGCAGAGGTTAAAATTCTCGATTTTATAAGCTATAATCCACGATTTTTAGCAATTTTTAGTCATTTTGATCCATCAACAAATAATTTTGTGGATGCTAAAATTCACAGTTTCAAGAGCTATAACCCATTAATTTTGGCCATTTTTTATTTCGACCCATTATTCAAAAAAAATCCTCGTAGCTAAGATTCACGATTTGATGAGCTATGATTCATGATTTCTAGCCATTTTTAGTTAATTCGAGTCGTTGTCAAATAATTTTACCGGTAGCAAAATTCACGATGTCATGATTTATAACCCACAAATTTTAACAATTTTTATCATTTAGACCTATTGGCAAATAATTCCTCGACAGGCGAAATTCATGATTTCGTAGCTATGACCCATGATTTTTTGCCCCCTTTTGTTGTTTCGAGCCTGTATCAAATAATTTTGCAGAGGCCTAAATTCATAATTTTGTGAGCTATAACCTATAATTTTTGGATATTTTCTGTCATTCTGACCCATTGTCAAATAGTTTTGTGGTGGCAAAAATTCACAATTTACTTTGCTATAACTCACAATTTTCAGTCATTTTTAATCATTTTCGCGATGACTAAAATTCACGATTTCATAAGCTATAACCCATGATTTGTTTTCATTTTTAGGTGTCTCGAACGAATTGCAAATATTTGTGGAGACTAAAATTCAGGATTCATGAGTTATAACCTTTAACTTTTAGCCTTTTTAAATTGTTTTGACCCATTAGCAAACAATTTCGTATAGGAAAAAAAATTATGATTTCATGAATTATTTCCCATGATTAATGGCCAGTTATAGTAGTTTTGAAGCAATGTGCTCAAACTTTACTATTTCATTGGCAATATAACCCACGGTTTTCGGACATTTTTAGTCATCTTTGACCATTGTCAAATAATTTCGAGATGGGAAAAATTCTGAATGAACATAAACAATAGCGTCCGCTTTCCCTCAACTTATAATCATACTTCCTTTAAAAACATGAGTTCGGAAAAATCTTTCCTTGGACAATATTGTCCTTCACTTTTTTAAACATTTTATTTAAATTTTAATCTATTATAATCATAATTATATCATATCTTAATCCTATGTGAATTACTTATAGCTCAATAGTTTAATAATAAGATTAACAAGTTACATGAAATATTACAACAACAACAAAAAACCCAAAACACCATCACATACCAAAACTTAAAAAAACAAACATGAAATTTGGAAATTAAAACAATATCTTCTGAAGAATTTAAAATTTATAATTAATAACCTAAACATTTTAAATTTTATAGAAACACCCTCAAAGGTTTACATTACAAAAAATACCCTCAAAACTTGCCAACAATATAGATGAATTCTAGGGATTACTAGGGGTGGGCAAAAACAAAAAAAAACCGGTTCAACCGAAAAAAACCGCCCGAAAAAATGGACCGGTTAACCGAACCGAATTAAATGGATGAGAAGAAGTCTCTAAACCGCCCGAACCGAATTAAATCGGTTTGGATCCGGTTTGAACCCCTGAACCGCCCAAAAAAAACCGACCCGAATTATGTTGGGCTGTTTAGAGACTAAACTTATATCTCAAAACTTTTCATGTTATCATCCAATAGATTCAAATAGTGCAAGGATCAGTTTCAAGCAATGAGTACAGCAATATCACAGAAAAATATCCTTGAGAACTAAGTAAAGATTCAAATCAATCCAGAAAAATTATTATGCACATGATGCACTTACAACATCTTTAAAACATCAGTTCTCTGCGTAATTATATCAACTCAAAACTTTATTCTAAAGATGATAACCAGTCTAATAAAGCTTTGTTGGCGAGCTCAGGAACCTCATCATGAGGACAATGCCCAGCTTGCAAATTCACAACAGAAGTCTTTGGATAGAACTCGTTGCAAATTCAAAACCAAAACCGAACCAAACCGAACCGAATTTCGGTTGGGCCGAATATTCGGATGAAGGGGAAAAAAATCTGGATCTGGATGAGAGTTTTGAGAATCTGAAAAATTCGGATTGGATGCGGATTGGGTATAAAACCGAACCGAACCGAATATGCCCAGCCCTAGGGATTACCATTAAACTTGAACATAGATTCCCCTTCCCCACGGTGAAAAGCTCTTTATTGCATCAATTAAGCCTCAGAGATGATAGAGAAAGATAACACCATGTAAACACCAATGAGTTTAAACGATAATAAAAAGGTAAAAAAATAATAAGTAGCTAACATACTGCAATATATGAATTATTGTCAAAAAAACTAAAAAGTTTTAAAAATTACACAAACCACACTTAATAATTCAAGATTGCACAAAACATCCTGAATTTTCAAAAATTAAAACAATAAATATAAAATCTAGAAATTAGTACTAGCCCCCTAAAAATTACAATTAACACCCTTAGAGTTTCAAAATTTGTAGAAACACCCCAAAAGTTTAAAATTACAAAACACACCATAAAATTTAAAAAATATATTTATATATTAAAATTTAATATCACTATATAAATAAAGTAATTACATATAATTTTACTCATAAGTTGGAGTATCAAAAATACAGAGGTAGCATTAATTGATAGAAGACTAAATCACTTAAAATTGATAAATGACTATAATATAATAGCTTAGCATTAATTGATTATATTTTACAAAATTGATAAAGGACTATAATATAATAGCTTAACATTAATTGATTATATTTTATATTAATAGTATTCTATGATGTTAGTAATATTCACAGGAAAAAATATTCTCTGATGTTAATAATATTCATAGGGTAAAAGAATATAATGAGTTATATATGGAGAAACTATTAAAAAGTTTAGAGATATCCTTCAAAAGGATCTAGCTATTTTCATTTTAAATGGAAAAGTGAAGAAAATTAACCCAAAATTCATAAACTTACATGAGTCGCTTGAATTGATATTAATAAGAGACATATCTGTCAAAGAAGCGTCTACTAATTTCCCATTAGAGAACATATTAAACAACTTTTTCCACTTAAAGAAGCATTTTTCATATAAGATATAAGAAATATTAGTAAGTCTTATAAAATTTCATACTTTATTCTTCAAATACTAAATGAATTATAAACTTATTATATAATTAGAATCTTGCAATAGCAACTAACGTGAAATTATTGATCAATTGTATTACAAAATATAACAAATTAACCAGACAAGATGAGGAAAATTACTATAATTAACAAAAGATATCCACGTAATACTTACTTAACAAACCAGACAAAAGGTGGGAAATCACTATAATGGACAAAATATATACACATGATACTTACTTATTACAGCTTAAGATGCACATGTAATATATTTCATTACAAAATTCTTATTAAAGGCTACTAAATACAAAGTTCACCATATATCCTTCTCAAATTTGATGGGAAGATATGCATGTCATCACAGATTTGCATATATACATGTAAGTGTGTGTGTGTGTAAGTGTGTATGAGATTAATGAGTATCCTTGTCAAGGAGGGGATTTCCCTCATTGACTCCTATGTGGCACAATCCCCACTATGGGAATAAAGTAGGAGAGATAATTTGCCTTTGGTGGGGATTGTGCCACATAGGAGTCAATGAGGGAAATCCCCTCCTTG
>BQKN01001020.1:441825-462178 GCA_022839385.1 Asparagus kiusianus
CCAAAGATTCAACTAACTAAATATATATATATATATAAATTTTGATATCAACTTAAGTGGACACCAAGCATTTGTCCACTAAAGTTTCTATCCACTCATTTATATATATAAAAAGACTCTTCATATTATGCAAGGACCCCTAGACAACATGAGTAAATAGAAACTTTAGTGGACCATCCACTTAAGTTGACATAATAATTGCTCTCCCCACACCCACACGTGTGTGTGTATGTATACATACCCAAAGATTCAACTAACTAAATAAATAAGAGAATGGTAAGTGAAGCAAGCAAACATCCATATGACACACTAAACAACAAATATTATATTTTTAAGTTAATATGCAGGGTTCACTAAGAACAAGCTATCAAGACAAAAGCATATCCATCAAAGCTCTTTACAAATGCAATAGAAATTTAACTTAGCGATATTATGCAAGCATCACAACATTCGAAAGAGGTATGTTCTTAAAAAGCCAACCCTATAATTCACAAAATTAAACCTAATTAAAATTTACCAATATACAGATACACTATTGCACCTTTAAGGCAAATATAGCTATTGATTATAATAGGCTTAAGCTGTGGTTTTATGCTTGCAAAAGCTGCAGCAAGATGGTGGATATAGATGTTAATAATGAGTGTCCAAATGATAAATATTGCAGAATCTCTGATAACTTAGGACAACGGTAACACTGCTTCACGCAGTAGAAACTCTTATTGGGTGCACAACACAAGAATTCATTGAAAAGGAAAAAAATAAGTCAATCCTAACTTAAGTAATGAATTAGAAAAAAAGAAAAATTGACATATTCATTAGCATTTGTTCTCATTCAAATTTCTTGTAAAGTTAATAAGAAGATAAAAGACGAATAAGCGCAAGGAAAGATAATAGCACGAGAAATTCAGCTCCAGCCTGATGTCACAATCGATGTAGATAATGAAGACACCACTCCAGAATTACCTTAGAAAAAGATAAAAGTGAAGAAGGCTTGATCTTAGCTCAATAAAAAAATAAAATAGAAAGAATAAAAGACAATATTTTCTTAATATTTTATAGAATAGCTTAATTTTTGAATAAAATTAGGAATATTTGAAAGACATTTTCATGAATTTTGAAATTTTGTATACTTATTTTGCGGACGCTTTCATTATATAAAATAATACAAGAGTTAGCATTAATATTTAGTTTATGGTTTTTAATGAAGTCTATCAATAATTATGAATAAAATCCATATTCTCTTTTATGTCATTTTAGCCACTTCTAATTAATTGTCTAGGCTTATTGACTTTAATTATTCCTCTTGCTATTATAATGCTATTTTTCAAGGATATTTTACTTTTGTAACTCTATATTTTTTAGGTAAAGCTTCATTTCATGTCGATCCAAATAACATGAATATTTAAATCGACTTTACTTTGGGTTTTTTGGTCAATTTAATTATCAATATGAAACTTAAAATTGGGTGTAGCCCATTCAAACAAACATTAAAATAAATAAATAATTACAATATAAAATTTAGAGACATTAGTGAGAAAAACTATCAAATTGAAATCGAAGAACAAATTTTAATAATGAAATAAACTAAAATTAAATAATTATGATATTTAATCACGTGCAATGCACGTGCATAAAAACTAGTGGTCCAAAGTAAACAGTTTTAAAAGGGCAGGAAAAAAACATAAATGGGCTGGGCCTCTCACCATAATCGAGCCCATACAAGAAATTCGATGCTTCTAACTAGTTTTGTACCAATTCGCGCTTTCCTCATCTAGGGTTTTTGTCCAGGGTTTTGCTAACAAAATTAAAAATCCCCAAATTTCTCCCCAAAATCAGAGAAATCAATGGAGGGCTTGGAGGCCGCGGATGCGGATCTCACTGTCTACGTCCACCCATCGAAGGCGAACAAGGTTCTCCACGCCGTTTCTCGCCAGCTCAGCTCTCTCCTCTTCACGTTAAGCCCCATTTCTTCCTCTTATATCTATTTGTTTCTCCAAAGATATAATTTTTATTTATAAAGCTTCAAGCTTGTGATTTTGTAAGGACTAGACGAAAGGAATTTCTCGGTTCTTTGAAAAAGATGGAAACTTTCCATCTTTCAATTGAAAACGAGTATCTTTTTAATAAAATCAGTATACTAGTATATAATACGTATAATTTGTGTGGATCATAATTAAGAATGCTGTGTGGTTTTATCATTTTTATAACAAATTTTGTATCTTAAAATCTTAGCATATGGTTATTCTAACGTGTGAAGAGTTTTTCTCCAGATACGACGATAACTTTGATGGTATACTACTGTCATTTGACTACCATATTCAACACAGAAAAGCAAAGATTCTTCCTGGTTTGATCCCATATTTCGGAGTGCAATTGAAAGCCAAATTGCTCCTATTCTCTCCAAAGCCTGACATGTTATTAGGTGTGTTTTCTTATTTTCCGGGATTATATGTTATGCGAGAAAGAGATTGCTTCTTCTATGAGTATGTGAAAGTAGTATCTTCATATTCTGATATCAAAAGCTTTGGAAGGGTATCTGGATTTGGTAATCTAGTTGAATGCAACCTTGTGTACTGACTTTTTGGTGGAACCAATGAGTTTTCATTTGCTCTGATATGTTGACAGTTCCTCCCCCTTTCCTCCATGAGAGTATTTCAAGCAACATTGGCATTGTCAAATAAATCTCATATGTATTAGTTAAGCATGTTAACCAATGATCGCAAAACATAAAGTTTGAACCAGGTTATGCATAAAATTACAGCCTAGGAGCTGAATCTAAACAATTAACGAACAAACAAAATATGCAACCACCTAAAAACCAGCTAACCAGTATTTTAGAAATCCAGATGCACGAGGTGATATGTGGGTGACTTTTGTATTTACACTTCATGTTGTAATGCTTATTGAGTTGGGTTGTGCCCGTTACAGCTGATTCTTGATGGATTTCATGGTTGGTGTTACATAGCCCATCAGAAAATGGAACACCTGTTTAATATGGAAAATTTCAAAGTTGTGCTAATGAATTAGAAGTTGTACAATATGGTCACCAGTTCTTTAATGAATAATGAGTGTGCGCATTTCGTGCATCATCTCAGGCATAGGAACTCATGACCAAAATAGTGGCTGAAGCATTTATTTTCTTTTCTTTTTTATTATGAAATGTCATATCGGGTTGTAAATTTTTTTGTAACTGGCTTTTAAAACAATGATTCATATGTTTAATCATCTTTTATTAATGTTCAATGTTTGGAAACTGAGCTAACTTTTTTTAGAGTCCATCCTCCCATCTTCCTGCTTTAGTTTTCTCACATCGCTCATTTTCTCAATCTGCAATACATTCTTTCACGAGAATGTTTGGTCTTGGTGGCACTTCCCCTATGACTAGAAACCAACAACCTTTTTTGAAGAATTTATCTAACAGATCAGGAAGAAGCTTAAAGCATTGTTTTTAGTCATTTCCAATTTTAAATATGTGACTTCAATTTGGTCTTTAGAGTGCTCACTACCTCTTTAACAGTAGCTGTCCAGTGTTTGCTCCTCACCTTCCTACAAACTTTCTAGCTTTATACTACTGAGGCTTCTGATATTCGTGGAAGCAATCTTGCATGCTGTACGTACTGTTTTGACTCAATAATTAGTGTTTATTGATCCATAATTATACTGCTCACATTATCTTTTGGTTTTCTTTTATTATTTTTTAGAGGGTTGGGGGTTGTTTCATTTCTTTAAATTTTGACACGAGAAGATCAAAGTTTTGATGACTAAACTGTGCATTCTACTACAGAAGGGAAAGTTGTTAAGGTGGGAAAGGAATCCATTCATGTAATTGTCCTTGGATTTTGCTCAGCTGCCATAATGTCAGAAGATATTCGAGGTGAATTCAAGTACAAAATTGTAAGTATCAATACTTTTCTTTCACCTTACATTGAATAAATATGTTATCATTATCAATAATATTTTCCTGGATGTTATATTTTTCTCCAGAAACATGGGAGAAGTGTTTTTTCAAGCAAATTGCATAAGCGACATGTTATCAAGGATGGTAGCATAATCCGATTCTTAGTAAAAAGGTGAGATCAAATAGATGAGAAGTATGCTTTGTTTTATTTACTGATGTTTAATGCTGAAGATCATTCTATTCCATAATAGTTGTGTTAATCTTTGCTAAAAGTTTCAAATTTTAACACATTAAAATAGTTTTATTTTTTATTTTTAAGGCTATGACTATCTGTTTTGTGACTCTTTAGGAAGATGATTATGAATGCTGTTGACTTCTAATATTCTCAATTTTGAGTTGTATATAATATTTATTTGGTAGTGAATGTCATTATTTCCAATTTTTTGGCGAACGTCGTATATTCTTTAATTCATTGCCATCCACAGACAAAACAATGATCGTTGAGTCAAGCGTCCATTATGTATAGTGAAATATGTTAGTCGGATTATACTATCTTTCATAGGATGATGTCATGTTATTATATTCTATAACCAGATAAGTTTTCTTATATTTTATAACTAGTGTCAATGTTAAGGAGTGACATTCTATGCCGATGAATATTGAAAGTGTTCTCTTAATGATGTTAACTTCATTTTGCTCTTTTTAGCATCTCAATTTGTTTCTAATGACTTTGGTAATAGAGTGAAGTAGAAAACCTAAATACCTGGCGCATGGCATTTAAATGTGGTTGAACCTCAGAGTAGACTGATGCTGACTTTTTTTGTGCAGCTTGGACGAAGAAATACTCCACATATCCGGGTCCTTAATTCCTGCCCATACTGGATGCTTATATTGGTTAGCCAAAAATGCAACAGAAGATGGTCCACAGGTTGATAGGTCTGTTCCTTTTTACACCTTTATTTAATATCAATGTCCATGTCTTAGACATTTTTCTAGTGAGGAATTTTACATACACAATGTCAAATTGGAAATGTTGACCTTCTCCTTCAGTCATTTTATAATTAATTGATTAGCACAGCTTTTCTCTTACTGGTATTTTGGGTAGAAAAATTATACTTATAAGATGTTTTTCAATGAGAAAATTTTCTATGAAGGAAATTGATCTATTTTTCCTTCATAGAAAATTATTAGTTCAAGAAGGCTATGTAAGAAGCAACAGCAGAAGCAACAAGAACACCAGAAGGCATTTAACATGATTCTGGGATTCATCTGCATGAACTTCTTTTCCATTATTCTTATTAGAGTCCTGCTCTTATTAAATTATTAGTTCAAGATCTTTTTAACTGCCCTTATTCATGTTTGTTTTGGACTTCCCGTAGTTCGAGCTTCTCTTTCAGCTGTTATTTTATCCCTCAAGAACTAACAGACTTATAATATCCTTTGTGCCTATGAGAATAGCAGTCACTTACTCACTGTCTTATGCTTGATTGAAGTTACTTCTGACTCCTACGTAAATACTCATTTTCATTTGCTCTCATCGTAGTGCTTCTCATAGATCTCTCAACATTCTCCTGGGCTCTGCTTACTTTCAGACATGTTTCTTTTTTTAATTGTATATCTGTATAGGATTTATGATTATGTAGCTAATTTATATAAAATTTTTGCCTTTTAAATTCAAGCTTGTTGAAACTCCAGGAGCATAGCTAAATATTCTTGTGTGTTTTCTTTGATGTTATACACAACATCTCCCTCAATCTCATGATTACGTGTTGAGCTGATTCTTAGATAAATTGCAGAAGCTTGAAGAGGTATAGACAGAGGGATGCTAAGAAGGAAGTAGAAGATCAGCACTCTGACTTATCAATTGATGTCAATCATTCATTGGATAACAGACGTCCGCATAAGTCTAGGAAGAGGAATGTTGAAGACTGATTAAAGTGATATGCGTCTTACATGCAGGTAATTTGTCATCTTTGTAGACATCTTTTTACTATTAATTTTTTCCTTTATGTGAATAATTCTTCAACTATAACATATACCAAACGGATTAGATTGATATATTTATATTGTTTGAGTAATTTCAGAGGCCATACCTCCACAAAAATTCAGGAAGAGGAGTGTTGAAAATTGGTTGAAGTTCTGCGCTTGTCTCACTTGCGTTATATGTCACCTACTCCGATTTTTGTTATTGTTAAAAAGGTTTTAAATATGAATAGTTCTTCACCAGCGCTAGTCGACTAGATCTATACATTTGTTTTAAAATTCAAAAGACCATGCAGTTGGGTGTTTCTATTTGGCGAAAGCTAAAGTTACCCCTACATTGGTAGAGAAAGACAATTCAATAGAAATATAAAACTTAAGGTGATCCCCGTTTTTCTGCATTATACCTTTCATTCATGTGACAGCCCTATCTGTTTATTTTACTGTTTTCTTTGACACTTTGCAGATTAACATTTAACGTATGCGGTCATAGCATTTGACAGTTCAATACCATGAGTTAAGAGTTGTGCTTTGTTTTCTTTAGTTTCCATATGATAGAGTTCTGTGCTTCTGAATTGGAGAACAGCAATAGGTCTGAAAAATAAGGTATATTCCCAATGAATGCAGCCAAGATATGTACATATGTAGTTAACTTTCATTGCTGCTGATAGGACAGTAGTTCAAACATTTCTCAAAGACCATATTTTTCGAAGAAAACATTGGAAATATTTGCTAGTTCATGCCTCATGGATACCACATATTTATACTTTGTACTTGATAGATGAAATACATAATATAGACACTTTTCTCGTAAATTGAATTATCTTTTTTCTGTTGATATGCTGTCCTGATTTAGCAGACAGCAGCACATTTCGTCTTCCACGACGTCCTGATTCCCAGTGGTTCTGGGCTCCTGTTTTCCTTTCACCGCCGAAGTTCCAAACCTGACCCCCTCTTCTTCGATCGTTGGAGCCGGAGCCCCTCCTCGTCTGATTTCCATCGCCGGAACCCCTCCTCTTCTCCTCTCCAGCGCTCTCTCCTCTCCAAACAATACCCGAGTACAAACCCCAACTTGTTTGTCCTCCCCAAAACATAACCTTCTGAATGAGCAGCAAAACCTCAAATTAGAAGAAATAATCAACAGAGCAGAAAATCAAACTAATGGGCATGTAGACTCGGCAACGAGAGCCTTTGGATTCCACACCTTCAGTAACCGTTCCCATTATTGATATTCATATGACACGACCATCAGGAAAGCAGTTAATCTTTTTTATTAGCATCAACCCACCAGCTTTCAAAGGAGAAGTACCTCGTACAAATATAATTTTGACTAACTGCATCAACTTTCCTTTTCTTTGGGAGAGCAAAATGACATGCCCGAATTTTTTAAATTTGGATCTATGTTGACTATTTGGAGTCATCTGACCTTACTATTTCTTCTCCTTTTCTTCATTTTTTACAGGCTTAGGTCTAGGCTGTTCCATTATTGATTTGATCTGAGACTTGCAATTCTTGTACTAAGATTACCATTGAAAGCCTTCCGCTGGTTTAGTGGCGCGCGAGGTTAAGATATGGTAGTTTTTTCAGGCGAGAGATGGAAACGCCACACTGGATTTTGAACTTATGTTGAATCATCATAAGAATGTATTACAATGTAAAATATGAAGAGTTCTAAAGAATCTAAACACTATTTCCGATTATTGTGAAATGTGTATGTTTTAAGAGCCCATTGTGCTTAAGAGAGGTGTTATGGAGGCATTACTGGATGCTATGAGAAGATAAGCACTTATTTGTGTAACGATATGTTTGGGAATATATTTAGTGAATATGTTGACGCATCTTATTATGTATCTGATTTTATCAGGGCTCATGTTGACATGCTCTTTTTTAAGGCAATGTTGACATACTTGTTGCGACATTCGGAGAGGTATAGAACCATAGAAGGTAGGTATTATTTTCTGAGATTTTATTCAAAAAAAAAAAAAAAAAGGAAAATCTTCATAGCCGAAAGGAAAGTTTCTGTGAAATTTTTCCGGTCAACAAAGCCTCCTTATGCAAAACTAGTCAAACAAAGGGTCTAAACGACAAATACCCTAAAAAGGTTCCTTCAAAGTTTGTCTATTAAGATAAGATATGACAAAGATATTGAATGCTACTTTTGAAAGTCAAAACTCCTACATGCTGACGACCATGCGTCAAACTAACTTTGTTTTCGTTATCCTTATTACCTACACGTGTGGATTTGATGGTGTCTTCGTTTTGAAGTTGATAAATCACAACAATATTTATTTAAATAAGATCACAACAATAATCTTTTACCCATGTATGATGGTTAGAGTTTCAACTCAAAGACTCAGTCTGGTCATGGTGCTGACCGGGAGTGACAAATTCAGAAATTTTTTTTTATAGGGACGGAAGATGATAAGTAACTATTTATCTAAAAATTAAAATATAATATTATGAAAAGTATTTTTGATAAATTGTTAAATTTACAATTCAAATGGGTTAAAACTCAAATAGGGCGTGTTATAGTCGTTTTAGTGCTGAAAAGTAATCTCCAATCAATAGCAGACAAGTGTCCCACATTATGCGTAATCGAGCTAGCACTTCAAAATAACCTAAGACCTAGCTCAGACGACTCGACACGTCGACATCCCGCGAGGATGACTCAAATGGCGTTACATGTCGACCCCTGATTAGGTCGACTCCCTGATCGACCTACTCGATCGGCCATTCAGCTGACATCTTGTGAAGATGACTCAAAGGGCGGTAGTTCTCGGCCACCGAACGAGTAGAAATGTGACGAAATACCTCGAGCCTCGAGCCCCTTCTCGCTTGCTGACAGATGATCACCTCATAATAAATCCCATTTAATGCATAATCAGCCCTATCACTCTACTCCCAATAATCTTTAACACACATCAGACCACGTCGACACCATACGCCTCCAATCATTTTTCCTCCACTCGTTCGGCCGACACCTGTAAAGCAGATGCTGATGTGACCGTTAGCCCATACTTAGCCAAAGTTACCATTCTACCATTTAACTATCACTACAAATAGGGGTACTATTTTTAACATGGGGGTAAGCTCTGAATCTCTACCCACTGTGCTTAAGAACTATTACAGTTCACTTAGTTCTCCACTCAAGCAAATCATTGACTTGATCATCGGAGGAACAACCGGTGAACCTAACCCCACCCTCTTACGATTTTCTACTTGTGCAGGGAAGAACAACACACCTCAGAACTACACATTCGGAGGGTTAGAGGACCTCCGTCAACTTAATCACTTCTTTTAATATTGACTGTTTGATATCAGCCATCAAAAGGGTGCAAACTATAAGTTTACTATACTTTAAAATGTAATTTGCATAATCTTAGGAGTGCAGCTACACGGCTAAAGTTATATATGCATCTGCTCATACTAACCGAATACATTGTGTATTTCACTCAACTTTTGTGACGCCCCAGGGTTCACACAAGGCTGCAGTCCCAGGTAAAACCCGGATTATCAAACCTGCCAAGCACCAAACACCATGCTACGACATGTTTCACCATCACAATCATTATCTCTCTAGAGGAAACAATAAATAGGTGAAGGTGCGGACAAACAAAAATAGAAATAGAACAACACTGAATGTACACAGAAAAAGCATATGAAAAATCAATAATGAGCCCAACTGGGATGAAATAGATATATCTCTGAAACTGAACTGAATCTCAAATACAATGAGTCATATAAACAAAGTCTCACAATAGCTCTCAACTCTATGAAACAAAATACCAATCTAGATTCTGAAAATAATCAACTACATGTGGAGTTCTGCAATAACTACAAAATATGATAAGTAACTAAATGGACAACTAAGAAGTCCCATCAACCTGCGACTCTTCGTGCGCCAGACTCGCTGCCTGAAAGGGGGAAAACAACAAGCGTCAAAGCGCTAGCGAGATCATCACTACCTCTCCCCAGGGGAAGGGGTAGGAGTATATAAGAAAATAGAGTCAGTACATACATATATCAAATCATTCATATAACTCTCTCTATGAATGAAAAACAAATAATCAATGATAAATACTCCAATCTTCAACATAAAGAATAATCATCTCATCTCGAATTATGTCTGAGTGACCTGCTCTAATATAAGAGGATATCAACAATTGCTAAAACTAATATATCTGTCGTTCATAACGGGTGTATCAAATTCTCAAAGAAAATACCCTACTCGCGGGTAATCTATCTGGGAAGTAAAACTTATAACTGATCAATTATCTATGTGTGCATTATCTTGTACTATAGCGATACTTTTGTAATGCTCGTTACTCAATCGCTCTGCGGCAATAGGGTTTATTATTTTCCTATTCCGGATACATATAATAACGATACTGTTGTAATACTCTTACTCAATCGTTCTGCGGCAATAGGGTTTATTATTTTTCTATTCCGGATACATGTAATAACGATACTATTGTAATACTCTTACTCAATCGTTCTGCGGCAAATAGGTTTCATCTCCCTATTTTCGGATACGTATAGAACATCATTATTCATATGTATTTATCAATTTAACTCGTGTCGAAAGTGTGTCAATCTAACACAATCTGCATACATGCACAAATCATGGTGTACGTGTCCACATCTGAAGTTCACCATCATCCCAGGTGTTTTAACAGTCAAATAACATCATAGTCTATCATCATAAGGTCGATAAATTTGATCGACAAACCAAAACCAACCCTCAACAACATGCACAGCCAAAACAAACTGGCGGTCGACCGTGGCGGTCGACCGCGACGAGCTCCAGAGACAACCCAGGTCTCTGTCCTGCACGCGGTCGACCGTGGTGGTCGACCGTGAACCCAATTTCCAGTTTCTCATGTTCTTTGTATATGTCGTGTTCACATCGTGTTTTTGTGATTCAAACATGATTAAATCTTCATAAAACTTGTATGCAAACATGCTACAACAGATATGAACATCTGGAAACAACTCAACAACTATAAACATGATTTTATGCATTAGATTTGTATTCAAAACCCTAAAACATGCATAAAAGCTCAACACAACAAATTAAACTTCTTTCTTTAGATTAACCACGTTTAAAAATCATCATCAGATCTTAATCACATCTGTAAAAATGTTCTCAACCTTTTTAGCATGGAAAGACCTAATCTTTATACATATAATACAAAAGAAATTGTCTTTTATACATAATCTATTCGTTTTGGCTCTACAAAACATGTTGAAATATCTTTAAAAACGTTTTAAAAACTGGGAGGGGGATTAGTAGAGATGATACTCGCCTGGGGTTGTAGGAAAACTTATTAGAAGCAACGTCGAAGGAGATCTCCACTCCAAAAGTCAAAAATCAACAAAAACCCAACTTGAAAGCTTCCAATCTTCTCCAAGAATTCAAAATAGGGTTTATGGGGGTTTGGTGGCTATTAGGGTTCTTAGATATGATAAAATAAAAGAATTTTCGTAAAAAATACAGGTATTTATAGATACAAACCCGAAATACACCTGTTTGACCCGAACCAGGAAACCTAGTCTGACTAGGAAAATAATTTTCTGTATTTGCCTGTAACTTTCTTATCTGACCTCAGAATGAGGTGATCTAAGACTTGTTGGAAAGCTGTTGAAGAGACCTATAACTTTGGTCTTTTACACTTTTCAAATTCTAACTACATCGGTGTGCAAAATATAAAAACTCATAACTGGTCATTATTCCCAGATTTTCACTCTTTTGGCCTTTGTGCATGTTTTGTGCATTTGCACTCATATTTTCACAAATATACATTGAATTGATCTCAAATCAATTCTTATCATATCCAAACATCAAAATATATTATTTTTCACTATATAACATATTTATCATTATTTATCATAAAATATTCAAATTTACGGGGTTTTACAACTTTTTTTATATCCATCTTCGTCCATGTAAATTTTGCAATTTTTCTAAATCAAAGAATGTAGATATTGTTATATTTATCTCTCTTCCCTCAGTCTCTTAATTAACAACCATCATCAGGAAGTGTATGTGTGCAAAAATGTTGGAACGGGATGCCAGCTTAGAGGGGGATGAATAGGATTGCTATAAATTTTTTGGATAAACTCAGAATATACAGCGAAAAATAAAATACGGAAAAGTAAGAGCAACCAACACAGGAGCATACGAAATTTTTATAGTGGTTCGGATCAGAATCCTACATCCACTCTTTCTTCTTATGATGAGCCTTGTTCATTATGACCGGTCATATTCCTGAATTACAATTTGATTCAGTAGGCTTTACAAACAGGAATCTGGAATCTACGCAAAACCAGTCGAGATACGCAACTCCTCACAATGACCAGAAGAAACCTAGTGCTAACTAGCCACACTCAATTTCTCTGTCTTGAGTATGCCAATCCTCAATTAACCTACTTGAGTACGCCGACATACTCGCAAGTTTGAAATATAAGACCAACCCTAAAAAAATTAAAGCACAACCGAAAAGATCTTAAAGCCCTTTTAAAAATTAATCGTTCTTCAAACTGATGTCGATGATGATCCATTAAGAAGCGATGTTGAAGTTGAACGGAAAGGGCAATCCTCCTAGTTGAAATGATCTTATGATGTTAAACGTGACGAGAAGAAGTTGAACGAGGCAACGGGAAACAAATTCTCACACTCCCAACTCTCTCAAACCCTAGAATTTGATCTCTCAATCTTATGCAAATATCCTCTCTTTTTCTTATTGTTAATTTCTTTCTCAATCCCTCTTTAAATAGACCTGGATTGCATTGAAAAAGTTCTCTGATCAGTGTTAAAGTAGGAGATCAAATTTATCATCAAACATCTAAGATAAAATCATGAAATCTACCAAAATGCGTCCAAACCATTGATGGTTAAACGCGATCTTTGATGGCTAATGTCAATCATTGATGGTTCCCTGTAGTCTATTGATTGTTTAAATTTTGATTTCTGAAAATTACAGATTGTTTATTATAGTCCATCAACGGTTGAAGTGATCATCGATGGCTGACTGTAGTCCATCGATAGTTCGACTTCTCATTTCTGAAAAATATAGATTGTTGATTACAGTCCATCAATAACCTGTCGATCATCAATGATTGTCTCGTGACAATCGATGGTTAAAGGCTAAAATCTACTTCTCATATTAATTTTCGCATCATTTCGAGTCGCCACTTATTTGCACCCTTTTATTCCTAAAATATATCATTTCACAAACTCATTAGTACCAAATGAAAGTTTGTTATTGATCAAACAAGAGATATTGCACAAACAAAGTTCTTCTCGAACAAAGTTCTAACAAGGAAAAATAGGTACTAAATTTTTTAATTGTAATAATTACAAAGATGATACCATTATTTTCATCACGACTATTTATTTGTTTAATGGATAATTATGACTCGTATCGAGTGTAACTTGTACCTTAAACATAGGCTAAGAATCAAATTTGTCTCAAAAATTGTAGTTACTATGTATTGGCCCAATCTGCTATCTTAAAACTCATTACTTTTTCTTATCCTATCTAATGTGAAACTATACTTACATATTAATATCCTTAACAATGATGAGTGCTAGATTTAGAATAAATTATGACACTCACTAGACAAGTCCATAAATATGATAAAAATAGTGGTCTCTCTATTATTTTTTTAGTATTGAAGAGAATCCAAACCCATCCACTTCATTAAAAAGTATAAAAAATGAAATAACATTGGAGAAAAGTGCACGTGTAAATAAACAGAGGAACTTTCAAATGTAGAGAATGAATGAAGTGGATAAACTATCGACTACACTGTTAGCAGAAGTGCCAAAATAATTTTTGTAAGTAAAGCTGAATTATGAATAATATTATTTGTTGATACCTAATGGTTTCAAACCAATTAAAACATTTGGTTTCAACTTGACTAGCTAAAACTAATAATACTTCAAACAGAGACATGATCATATTATCATTCGATAAGTACTCCAGCATTTATCAAAGCATAAACAACAGTTTGTAAAAATCATAAGCCTATTGGATTGCTCATATATGACCCGAACATTCATCATTCATTTTTCGTTAAACATTTCCTCCAAATTTCACAACTCTACCCTTAACCTTATATATTTTTTTTCAGCAATCAACACTGATGAGAACCAACAAGATGAGGAAAGTTAAGTATGGCCCTCGACCCTCGTATCCGAAACGCCGCCCGGTCGTACGCCATCGCGGCCTCTTCCGCCGTCTGGAACGTCCCGAGCCAAACCCGGGCCCCATTCTTCCCGGGATCTCTGATCTCGGCAGCAAACTTCCCCCACGGCCGCTGTCTCACCCCTCTGTAGCGCCTCTCCTTCGCTGCAGGAGCTGCCTCATCAGCCTGCATTGTTGCCGGTGGCGGTGGCAAGCAGTCCTCTAGAAGGTACTGTCGGATCGACTCGAGGTCGGCGGAGGAGGGGGAGGGGCTGGTGGTTTGATGGTTGGTGTACATTTTTGGAGTGAGATTGTTTTGATGAGAGAGGGGAATGGGTGGGGTTTATATAGGGGGAGGAAGTTGCGGTGGTCTAAATGTTCATGCATGTAAAGGTTCTTGACAGGAATGGGGTAAGAAGTTTCTTTTGGTCTTGTGCGCATGCTGATTTTGAAATGTGGAATCATTGCAATGAGTAGTTTGAGATAAATAATAGGCGAAAATGCTTCCAGCCCCCAAAATGAAAGAAAACATGTCCCTCACCCTTAAGATTTTTTCAACGGGTGTTTTGCCCTCCAAAAGTAAACTTTTTGTTCTCTGAGCTCCTAAAACACAAAACCCAAGAGATTTTAACATGAGGGTAAAATCTGAATCTCTACTCACTATGCTTAAGAACTATTACAGTTCACTTAGTTCTCCACTCAAGCAAATTATTGACTTGATCATCGAAGGAACAACCTGTGAACCTAACCCCACCCTCTTACGATTTTCTACTTGTGCAGGGAAGAACAACACACCTCAGAACTACACATTCGGAGGGTTAGAGGACCTCCGTCAACTTAATCACTTCTTTCAATATTGACTGTTTGATATCAGCCATCAAAAAGGGTGCAAACTATACGTTTACTATACTTTAAAATGTAATTTGCATAATCTTAGGAGTGCAGCTACACGGCTAAAGTTATATATGCATCTGCTCATACTGAATACATTGTGTATTTCACTCAACTTTTTTTTTATATCCATCTTCGTCTTATGTAAATTTTGCAATTTTTCTAAATCAAAGAATGTAGATATTGTAATATTTATCTCTCTTCCCTCAGTCTCTTGATTAACAACCATCATCAGGAAGTGTATGTGTAAAAAATGTTGGAACGGGATGCAATCTTAGAGGGGGATGAATATGATTGCTATAATTTTTTTGGATAAACTCAGAGTATACAGCAAAAAATAAAATACGTAAAAGTAAGAGCAACTAACACATGAGCATACGAGATTTTTATAGTGGTTCGGATCAGAATCCTACATCCACTCTTTCTTCTTATGATGAGCCTTGTTCATTATGACTGGTCATATCCATGAATTACAATTTGATTCAGTAGACTTTACAAACAGGAATCTGGAATCTACGCAAAACCAGTCGAGATACGCAACTCCTCACAATGACCAGAAGAAACCTAGTGCTAAATAGCCATACTCAATTTCTCTGGCTTGAGCATGCCAATCCTCAATTAACCCGACTTGAGTACGCCGACATACTCGCAAGTTTAAAATATAAGACCAACCCTAAAAAAATTAAAGCACAACCGAAAAGATCTTAAAGCCCTTTTAAAAATTAATCGTTCTTCAAACTGATGTCGATGATGATCCATTAAGAAGCGATGTTGAAGTTGAACGGAAAGGGCAATCCTCCTCGTTGAAATGATCTTATGATGTTAAACGCGACGAGAAGAAGTTGAACGAGGCTAAGGGAAACAAATTCTCACACTCCAACTCTCTCAAACCCTAGAATTTGATCTCTCAATCTTATGCAAATATCCTCTCTTTTTCTTATTGTTAATTTCTTTCTCAATCCCTCTTTAAATAGACCTTGATTGCATTGGAAAAAGTTCTCTGATCAGTGTTAAAGTAGGAGATCAAATTTATCATCAAACAGCTAAGATAAAATCATGAAATCTACCAAAATGCGTCCAAACCATTGATGGTTAAACGCGATCTTTGATGGCTAATGTCAATCATTGATGGTTCCCTGTAGTCTATTGATTGTTTAAATTTTGATTTCTAAAAATTACAGATTGTTTATTATAGTCCATCAACGGTTGAAGTGATCATCGATGGTTGACTGTAGTCCATCGATAGTTCGACTTCTTATTTCTGAAAAATATAGATTGTTGATTACAGTCCATCAATAACCTGTCGATCATCAATGGTTGCCTCGTGACCATCAATGGTTAAAGGCTAAAATCTACTTCTCATGTTGATTTTTGCATCATTTCGAGTCGCCACTTATTTGCACCCTTTTATTCCTAAAATATATCATTTCACAAACTCATTAGTACCAAATGAAAGTTTGTTATTGATCAAACAAGAGATATTGAACGAACAAAGTTCTTCTCGAACAAAGTTCTAACAAGGAAAAATATGTGCTAATTTTTTTAATTGTAATAATTACAAAGATGATACCATTATTTTCATCACAACTATTTATTTGTTTAATGGATAATTATGACTCGTATCGAGTGTAACTTGTACCTTAAACATAGGCTAAGAATCAAATTTGTCTCAAAAATTGTAGTTACTATGTATTGGCCCAATCTGCTATCTTAAACTCATTACTTTTTCTTATCCTATCTAATGTGAAACTATACTTACATATTAATATTCTTAACAATGATGAGTGCTAGATTTAGAATAATTATGAGACTCACTAGACAAGTCCATAAATATGATAAAAATAGTGGTCTCTCTATTATTTTTTTAGTATTGAAGAGAATCCAAACCCATCCACTTCATTAAAAAGTATAAAAAATGAAATAACATTGGAGAAAAGTGCACGTGTAAATAAACAGAGGAACTTTCAAATGTAGAGAATGAATGAAGTGGATAAACTATCGACTACACTGTTAGCAGAAGTGCCAAAATAAATTTTTGTAAGTAAAGCTGAATTATGAATAATATTATTTGTTGATACCTAATGTTTTCAAACCAATTAAAACATTTGGTTTCAACTTGACTAGCTAAAACTAATAATACTTCAAACAGAGACATGGTCATATTATCATTCGATAAGTACTCCAGCATTTATCAAAGCATAAACCACAGTGTGTAAAAATCATAAGCCTATTGGATTGCTCATATATCACCCGAACATTCATCATTCATTTTTCGTTAAACATTTCCTCCAAATTTCACAACCCTACCCTTAACCTTATATATATATTTTTCAACAACGCTGATGAGAACCAACAAGATGAGGAAAGTTAAGTATGGCCCTCGACCCTCGTATCCGAAACGCCGCCCGGTCGTACGCCATCGCGGCCTCTTCCGCCGTCTGGAACGTCCCGAGCCAAACCCGGGCCCCATTCTTCCCGGGATCTCTGATCTCGGCAGCAAACTTCCCCCATGGCCGCTGTCTCACCCCTCTGTAGCGCCTCTCCTCCGCTGCGGGAGCCGCCGCATCAGCCTGCATTGTTGCCGGCGGCGGTGGCAAGCAGTCCTCTAGAAGGTACTGTTGTATCGACTCGAGGATGGCGAGGTCGACGGAGGAGGGGGAGGGGCTGGTGGTTTGATGGTTGGTGTACATTTTTGGAGTGAGATTGTTTTGATGAGAGAGGGGAATGGGTGGGGTTTATATTGGGGGAGGAAGTTGCGGTGGTCTAAATGTTCGTGCATGTAAAGGTTCTTGATAGGAATGGGGTAAGAAGTTTCTTTTGGTCTTGTGCGCATGCTGATTTTGAAATGTGGAATCATTGCAATGAGTAGTTTGAGATAAATAATAGGGAAAATGCTTCCAGCCCCCCAAAATGAAAGAAAACATGTCTCACACCCTCAAGACTTTTTCAACGGGTGTTTTGTCCCCAAAAGTCAACTTTTTGTCCTCTGAGCCCCTAAAACACAAAACCCAAGGGATTTAAATACGTGAAGACTATAATACTCTTATCTTTCTCTCTCTATCATGATGTTATTACTGTGATTAAAATATGTGAGGTTCTCGTTCCAGCACTTTCCGGCAGCGGCGATGTCAAAGGTTTACAGTAAAAAAAAATTGATACGTGTGGTTTCCGGCTCCGCTGTCTCCCTCCTCCTCCTCCTCTTCCTCCTCAACCCGAGTCGTTGTCGCTGCTCCGCCTTGATCCTGAGGCTGAGGCTGACCGCCCCCGGCGACGTAGTCCATGAGCTCCTCTCCTACGAGGTCCCCCTCTGTGTCCGACGGCGGCGGAGGAGAGATGCGGAGGAGGAGGGAGACAGTGGTGAGGAAGAAGTCGGTGGTGAGAAGAAGGCCTCGCCCAAGGCAGCCACGACGACGATGTGGAACCTCAACTCCCTCACGGCGACGATGTGGAGAGGAGGACGGGTCGCTTGTTAAGGTTAGGGTTGGTCGTTAAGGTTAGGGTCGGTTGTTAAGATTACAGGTTAGTTGTTAAGGTTACAGGTTGGTTGTTAAGGTTACGGGTTGGCTGTTAAGTTATAGGCCCATAACCTTAACAACTAACGCGTAATAAGTGAATTCTCATAAACAACAATAGTAGGCAATTAAAGAGCTATAAAAATAGAAAGCGAATATTATAAACAACAATAGTAGGCAATTAAAGACCTTAAAAAAATTTATATTGTGGTTGTAGGAGGTTGAGCCCCTAACCTCTTGTCCAACCTTCCAAACTTTACCACTAGCAAACTTTACCACTAGGCCAAGTGGCCTAAAGTATTTATGTTACTCAATATATATATACATATATATCCTAACCCGTAACCTTAACAACCGACCCATAAGCTTAACAACTCATGCGTAACCTTAACAACCGACACGTAACCTTAATAACCAACTCGTAATCTTAACAACCAACTCGTAACCTCAACAACCAACGTGTAACCTTCACAACCCATAACCTTAACAACCGACCCGTTTTAAATGGGTTTTTGGGAGCAACCAAAAACTATCTTCAAGAAGAGCCTATCCTCACGAGGTTCTAAGAAAAGAAATACCAAGTTACTTATAAATCTAGGAGCAATTCAAGGCAACTTGGTGCACTCGAGCAAGAGTTTGAAGGACATTTACAAAGAGAAGTTTCCCACCAAACCATTGTCAGAGGAAATTAGAAGGAAATGAAAGAAAAATTATAAATATTTACTCCAAATTTAATGGCTTCGCAGGAGAGGGGGGGGGCGACTGTAGGTCTCAAATTACATGGCAAATTCCCAAAACTTCCAACAATTAAACCAAGGTTCGCAACAAGATTACCAGAATCATGTACAAGATATTCCAAGTCAAAAAAGCGGGTGCGTCATTAACCATGATTTGAGTCAAAGATATGATGACTAAATGTATGAAGAATCCGGTTGTTGAAGAAGAGTCGAGAGAAGAAGGAAGGCCTCGTGAAACTTTCCCGGCGTCGTTGTTCTCGTAGGAAGCTGGCGGCGGGGTCGAGATAGGGGTCCTCCTCGTCGGGCTCTCTGGCGCCGTTGTTCTCGTGGGACGCTGGCGGCGGAGATCGTGCGGACGAGCTCCTCCTGCACGTGGTCGGAGAGGTGGTCGGAGTCGGACTGGACGAAATCGATGGCGAGGGGATTGACGAAGCGTCGACGGTGCTCGTGGCGGCGGAGGTGGGGATTGACAGAGGTCGAGCTTCTCCGCTGGGATTGACGGAGGAAACTCTTTCAAACCATAACAGATAAAAAGAGACAGAAGGGTATTATAGTCTTCACGTATTTAAATCCCTTGGGTTTTGTGTTTTTGGGGCTCAGAGAACAAAAAGTTTACTTTTGGGAAAAATCACCCGTTGAAAAAGTCTTGGGAGTGGGAGACACGTTTTCTTTTGTTTCGGGGGCCGGAAGCATTTTTCCCTAAATTGTATTTGAGGATCAACTGTAGATAAATCCATATAGCTAGCGTGAAAGATTAGTCATTTATTAGATCTTCTTATGTTCAAGGGAAGTTATCTTTCTACATAATTTGTACATTTACTACAAAGGGTGTAAATTTAATACTTATAATGTTCTTTCTCACCACATTCAAATATCAAAATATCTCCTCCATCATCATGAAACTCATATATATACAAATAGCAGAGAGAGAACTTTAAACTATTTGGATATCATGAATATAAGTTCTTTTATATATGAGGATACTGAGTATGAGCTGTCAACTCATTTAGCAAAATGAGGTGCAAATTCTATGACACGTGAACCCCACAACCGATGTGATTAGCACAGGGCTCACGTGGCATAGAGCTCGCAACTCATTAAGCAAAATGAGCTCTTAGTTTATACACATTTTTCCATATATATATA
>BQKN01001020.1:473749-513771 GCA_022839385.1 Asparagus kiusianus
AGGGGGGGGGGGATAATGGCTACAAGCATCTACAGTGCTATATAAAGGAGGAAATAGTGAGGTAGTGAACTTCATTCCTCTAGTATTTGGAAGGGCATAGATGTAATCTTATAGCAGATACTTTTCCCTTTTCTTTTTTTTTTTTTTTGCCCCTTAGAACTTTCTAAACTTTGTCATGAACATATCATTACAGCTTACTAATTAAATGTACAACATATTAATCTATTATAAGAGATATATTGATATCAAAGATAAGGATTTTTCCCAAAAAAAAAGATAAAAATAAATATAATATAAAAGTTTAGAGTTTCAATATGTTATAATGTAAATATTACAGAAAATGTATAGCTAAAATATTTGCTTTAAAATAATTAAATATAATAATCGAAAGCTAAAACATGACAAGGACTTTTTCTTAATGACATTATCAAGGAGAATAATGTACTCACTCAAATTGAAATATATGCCATAGTCAAGTTTGAATAAGATCAGATAAAATATAGCATTTCAAATGGACTAAAATATAATATAAAAATGATCAAATATCTTAGAAAGACCTTATAAAAAATCGACGAAACTTTAGGATAATAGAGTGGCTTAAGTTTTAATGCCCGTCGCACGTGTCTTTGCACATGCAATAATGCGTAGACAAACTTACATAACATATCAAGAGCATTTCGTCTAGCAGGAATTTTGTAATTATATACAATGAGGATGCGAATGAAAATGTCAAGAGTTGTTGCATGATCAAGCTTAAGCAGATCATGAACTACTCGTCCAGTGGTAGCACGCTCATTCCGGTTGCCCGCTCATAGCAAAGAATAAGATACTAAGAATATCAACCAAATCTACTCAACAAAATTAAGACACAAAATACGTACTTCTCACTATCGTCTCACGATCTCACAGAATGTCCGCTACTCTTGGGATAAACAGTAACAGGTACTCGTAATACATCAGTACGGTGTGGCCAGGTTTCAAACAACACCAGACACCGACAAATCGTGCATCTTGATCTTTTGCAATTTTGGAATAACGTCTTTAATAACATGCCTTTCTTTAGGTAAGTCACTTGAACAGATAATTCCCAACTCCATGATACAAGATACACAAGCCCGCACGGAAATTAAGTCATTCATTGTGCCTTTCATTTCCATTTTCATCTTTCAAGAGATTGTAGTCCACAATATCCAACAGGCTGCTAGGATTTGCGCTGCATACCCGTTGCCTCAAGCTCGATTCTCCAGTGAACATAGGATCAATAGGCTTCTTTCTCGTGAAGATTTCTAGAAACAATATTTCGAAGCTATAGAGATCTCCCTTTCGCAGCTGAAACTTTTCCAGTTGATGTGTACTCTACTCCATGCATACATACAAAAAAAAAAAAGGAATATGAATGACATGTGATCTGAATAAATTTGAGGTAAAAGCTTGTAAATTTTAATTACCTGGAACTATATAGCCAATTGTCCCAGGTGTGCTTGCTGAGGTTACACTTTGGTCATCATCAGTCGGTCATTTAATTTGCAATGCCAAAATCATCGAGAACAACTGAGAATGGTAATGATGGAGGTACTCCATAGCTACAGGCAGATCGATAAGTATAACTATGTTAATCCTTTCAGGTAAACTCAAGCACTAGTTATGGGAGTATAGCCATCTTTCAAGGCTACCATTAGGCGTGAATTGGACCACGTGTGCCTTGAAACCCAAGTTGGAGTAAGAACCGATGATTCTAACAAGATTTCTGTGACAAACCATCCTCAAAGCAAGACATTCAATATCAAAACTCTTTAAAGCCCCATCGATTTGCATATTCAAGACCTTTATGACAACAAGAAGACCATCATCTAGAAGAGCTCTCTGTACAAAGAACCAAAGGTACCCCTTCCCGGAAAGTTTATTTCGCTGAAGCTGTCAGTAGCACAAACAGTATGAGACCAATCTAGGGGTAGGAGAGAGTGCTATTTGGGGTTATATTCTTGGCTCCCACATTATCTTAACAAGATGCAAAAACCATTGTTTTAAAAAGTCTCCGCCTAGTCCACTTAGGCGTACGCCTAGGCTTAGGCGGTATCTAGGATGCCTAACTAGCGCTTAGTGCCTAGGCGGTACCTAGGCTGCCCACCTATGTTTTGTGAATGTTTAGGGGAACGTTGTCTGCTTACGTGGACTGCACCATTTAGGCCTTGATCATAATTTTCTGTGTTGTAGCCTCCGCATCCTCCAACCTCCTCCAAACTCTTTTAACCTCCAAATATGAACATCTCCACTACCTCCTCTGACCTTTAGTAAAACCTTATTGACCACCACTTAAATGAAGAAAGAAATCCACCTAGACATCAGTCCGGCACCTAAGTCTTCTATAACATTGATATTTACTATCAATTATTATAATTAAAAAATAAAAAAGAAAACATGTAGGCTCTAGGCATCAAGTCTAACGCCTAGGCCTCCTAGCGCTTTCTATGACATTGTTAGTTATTATTTTAGCTATTTAGTATTTAACTATACATGGTTTATTGTGGACCTAAGATTGCTATTTTTTTGTAAATTTATATGAATTTAATACATATTTTTATCAATTATTATAATTAAATAATTTAAAAATAGCCAAATGCCTAGGCGCTAGGTGCTAGCTGAAATGCCTAGCGTCTTCTGTAACATTGGCAAAAACCAAGAACAAGGATTATGGTAGAAGCAATAACAGGGAGGATATATCCTAACAAATGCCTCCCTGAGTGGAAATTGAAGAATAAATTGGATTGCAATATGGAAACCCTAATCTGTGTGCTCCCCATAATGCAACATTTCCTTGCAAAGATACGAAACTGACATTCAGAAACACCACCATTTGGAACATTTCCTTTCAACATGTTAAAAGATAAGTTTAGGTTGCTGATATGTCAGAGATTGACTAAGCACTTCAGTAACCCACAAATTTGGCAATTTTTGCACGTTTCAACCAAATAAAAATTAAGTATAAACAAACAAAGATTTACAATTTTCATGGGTTATATGCCCACGAACTTTTCCAACTTTCATTCAATCGACCAAATGGCAATTAAGTACGCCTAGTTTTAAATTCATAATTATCGTGGGCTATAACTCATGATTTTTGCAAATTTTTTAATTTTGATTAAATGGGAATTAATTGTGTACATCAAAATTTGCGATTTTCATAGGCTATATACCCAAGATTTTTGTCAATTTCCGTTCATTTCAACCAAATGGCAATGAGGTATGCGTGCTTTAAAATTCAAGATTTTAGGGGCTATAGCCCGCCATTTTTTCAATTTTGTTCATCTCTTTCAATGGTAATAAAGTATATGTAAATAAAAGTTTGTAATTTTTATAGGCTATAATCAAGATTTTTATCAATTTTTCTTGATTATTATCAATTTTTCTTTGTTTAAACCGAATTGATATTTACTTATATCTACATCAAAATTTGCGATTTTCATGGACAACCCACAATTTTAGTTCATTTTATCCAAATGACAATTATGTATGCGCAACTTAAAATTCATGATTTAATAAGCTATAACTAGTAATTTTTATTCATTTCAACCAAATAGCAATTAACTATGGGTAGTTCAAAATTTATGAATTTCATAGACTATAACTCATGATTTTTCTAACTTTTGTTTGTTGCGACCAAATAAAATTGATGTTCTCATAAAAAATTTGTGATATTCATGGGATATAACCCATGATTTTTCTCAATTTTCATTCATTATGACCAAATGACAATTAAGCATGCGTAGTTATGAATACATGATTTCATGGGCTACCATGATTTTTGCAACTTATATTTGTTTCGACCAAATGAAAATTAAGTATGCGCGTATAAAAAATTGTGATTTTCATGGGCGAGAACCCATGATTATTGTCATGTTTTATTCATTTTGACCAATGACAATTAAATATGCATAAATACAAATTCATGATTTTCATTAGCTATAATCCATGATTTTTGCAACTGTTATTTGTTTTGACAAAATGAAATTAAGTGTACATAAAAATAAGTGATTTTCATGAGCTACCCATGATTTTTATCAATTTTGGCTCATTTTGACCTAATGGCAATTAATACTCATATTTATAAATCTATGATTTTCATAGGCAAGAAACCATGATTTTTGTCAATTTTAGTTCATTTCAACCAAATGAAAACTAAGTACAAATAGTTCATAATTCATGATTTTCATCACCTGTAACCCATGATTTTTTCAATTTTTTTATCGAAAGGAGTTCAAGTATGTGAACATAAATATTTGCGAATTTTAAGGTCTATAACACATGAATTTTGTTAGTTTTCAATCATTTTGACCAAATGACAATTAAATATGCGTAGTTCAAAATTTTTGATTTTCACGGGCTATAACTCATGTTTTTTGCAATTTCCACCCGTTTCAAACAAATGGGAATTAAAGATGTGCGTAAAAATTTGCAATTTTAATGAGCTATAATCATGATGTTTGTCAATTTTTGTGCATTTTGACCAAATGGTAATTCAGTACGCATAGTTCAAAATTCATGATTTTCATTGGGTATAATAATCAACAATCAAGTTTTGTTCCTTTCAACTAAATGATATTAAAGATGCATACATAAAAATTTGCGATTTTTATTGACTATACCGCATGTTTTTATTAGCTTTTTGCTCATTTCAACAAAATGAAAATTAAGTACACAATTCAAAATTCATAATTTCTTGGGCTATAACCAACGATTTTTGCGATATTCAACCAGTTGGAAATTAAGTATGTTTATGTAAAGATTTTCAATTCTCATGGGTCATAATCTATTACTTTTGTGAATTTTCATTCATTTCGAGCAAACGACAATTAAGTACAAACACTTCAAAATTCATAATTGTCATGAGATATGACCCATGAATTTTTTACTTTTCTCTCGTTTCAATCGAATAAAAATTTAGCATCTATAAATAAAGATTTACTAATTTTATGGACTATAACCCACTAGTTTTTTATCAACTTTCATTCAATCGACCAAATGACGATTTTTTAAAATTATATCTACATTAAAATTTGAGATTTTCATGTGCTACCCATGATTTTTTTATTTTATATTTATTTCGACCAAATAACAATTACGCATGCATGCTTCAAAATTCATGATTTTCATGGGGTATACATAAACCACATTTTAAAAAATATTTATTCTTTTAATTCAAATGGTAATTATGTATGTGTACTTAAAAATTTTGTGACTTTCATGAGTTACAATCCATAATTTTTTTCAATGCTTATTTCAACCGAATGAAAATTTGCTTATGTGTACATCAAAATTTGCTATTGATGGGAAATCCACGATTTTTGCCAACATTTGTTCAATTCGACCAAATGACAATGTGTACAGTTAGTTCAAACTTCGTAACTTTTATAAGCTGTAATCCATGATTTTTCCAATTTTTGTTTGTTTTGACGAAATGGGAATTATGTGCACATAATAAATTTCAATTTAAATGGACTATAACGCATGATTTCGATAATTTTCATCCATTTTAACCAATTGGCAATTGATGATGCATAATTCAAAATTCATAATTTTCAAGGGCTATAACCCATATTTTTCTACAAATTTTCTCATTTCCACTGAAGGAATACTAATGTGTATATAAAGATTTATGATTTTCATACGCCATACCCATATTTTAGCCAATTTTCATTCATTTTGACCAAATAGCAATTAAGTATTCGTAATTCCAATTTTTATAGGCTATAACCCATGGTTTTCGCAATCATTTCGACTAAATGGAACTTAAGTGTGTACATAAAAATTTGTGATTTTCATGAGCTATATCCATGATTTTATCAATTTTTGTTTTGAATTTTTGACCAAAAAATAATTAGGTATGCGTGCTTCAATATTCATGATACTTATGGGTTATACATAACACACTTTATCAAATGGTAAGTATGTGTGCATCAAAATTTGCAATGGATGGAAACTCATAATTTTTCTCAATTTTCATTCATTTCTTCCAAATGACAATTAGGTACGCATAGCTCAAAATTCATGATTTTCATGGTCCACGATATTTGTCAATTTTTATTTGTTTCTCCTATATGAAAATTATGTACAATTTATTCAAATTTCAAGATTTTCATGAGCTATAATCCATGATTTTCTAATTTTTGTTTGTTTCAACTAAATGGAAATTACATATGGTGATTTTCATAGGCTAGGACCCATAAATTTTGGGTATTTTCATTCATTTTGACCAAATGACAATTAAATATGCGTAGCTCAAAATTCATAATTTTCATAGGCTATAAACTCATAATTTTTGCAACTTTTGTTCATCTCAAATAAATGAAAATTAAGTATGTGCGCATTCTGTTCATTTTGACCAAATGAAAATTAAGTATGTCTACATTAAAATTTCTTATTTTCATCAACTATATGCATGATGTTTTAATTTTGATCCATGTCGCATTTTCATCAACTATATACATGATGTTTGTCAATTTTGATCCATTTCGACCAAATGGTAATTAAGTATGTGTAGCTAAACATTCATATTTTCTAAGACTATAAAACACGATTTTTATTAATTTTTGTTTATTTGGACCAAATGAGAATTATGTACTAGTAATTCAAAAGTCATGATTTTTTAGGCCTATAACCCATGGTTTTCCCAATTTACGTTCCTTTCGACCAAATGTAAGTTAAATATGTGCACATAAAAAATTTGTGATTTTTATGGTTTATAACGCATGATTTTTATCAACTTGCGTTCATTTCAAATGAATGGCAAGTAAGTGCGCATGGTTCAAAATCCATAATTTCATGGGCTATAACCCCATGATTTTCATAATATTTGACCGATTACAAAATATATTTATGTAAAAGAAAATTTACTTTTGTAGGCCATAATCCACAAATTTTTTGAATTTGCATTCATTTCGACCAAATGACAATAAAGTGTGTGCAACTCAAAATTCATGATTTTCACGGGCTTGAATCCATGAATTTTGCATTTTTTTTCTCATTTCAACTGAATTAAAATTTATATCTAAATAAAGATTTACGATTTTCTTAGGCTATAACCCACGATTTTTTGTCAACTTTCATTTAACCGACCAAAGAGCAATTAGTTTGTTTCGACTGAAAGAAAATTAACTGCGTACAACAAAATTTGCTATTTTCATCCCACGAATTTCATCAATTTTTTGTTCATTTCGACCAAATAGCAATTAGGTATGTATGCTTAAAAATTCATGATTTTCATGTAAATTTACTTGTGTACATCAAAATTTACAATTTTCGTGGGCAACCCAAGATATTTGTCAATTTCTGTTCATTTCACCCACATGAAAATTAAGTATGCATAGCTTAAAATTCATGATTTTCATAGGTTATAACCATAAAATTTATCAGCTTTTGTTCATTTCGACCAAATAACAATTACGTACGTAAAGTTTAAGTTCATAATTTTCGTAGGTTATAACTTATGATTCAATTTTTGTTTGCTGTGACCAAATGACATAGTTACAAATTAATAATTTCCACCATGATTTTGATAAGATTTTGTTCACTTCAATTAAATGGAAAATAAGTATGTGTTTTATGGATTATTTAATTGCCAAATTGAGGTCTCTTGTCAACAACAGGCAAGTATCCCACATTACACTTAATTCGGCCGACTCGACACTTGGGATAGCTAGAGTCCCCGATTCAGGTGACTCACCTGGTCAACATCTCGCCAGCGTTGACTCGAAAGGAGGTACTTGTCAATTCTCTCGTCAAAGGCGACTCGCCACAAGCCTACTCGACGAATTATCCGACCGACATCTCAGCGAGAGCCGACTCGAAAGCCTGTACCTCTCGACATCCCTCCATGCGAGACAAAAGATGACCTCCACCTCGAGCTCCTCGCTGACAACGCGTCGACATCACATTAAATGCGTGACAGGCACCATCATTTCTCCATCTCCAACACTATTTAGGGGACATCGGACCACACCTGTCCCATCTCATTAAATATCAAAATGACCACGCCCACTCCTCAACCGACACCTGTAAAGTCGAAGCTGACTCATCCGCCAGCCCTAACTCAGTCGAAGAGACCAAAATGCCCCTCTTTCGTTGCTATAAAAGGGGAAACTATTCCCAACACAAGGGTAAACAATTTTTCTCAGAATTTTTCTATATTCTACTGCACTTAAGAACGGCTACAGTTCACCACTTTTCCATTCAATTATCTAGCTGACTTGATTGTCGGAGGAATAATGGGTGAACCAGACCCCACCTTCTTACGAGTTGTTATATGTGAAGGGAAGAATAGCTCAAACGGCCCTTGATCAACCTCATTTCGGTTAATTCATCTATTTGATTATTCATCATCAACAATGTGTATATAAATTCATGGGCTATTATTTTTGTTAATTTTTTTATTCATTTTGACCAAATAGCAATTAAGTACGCGTAGTTACAAATTCATAAATTTTATGGCTTATAACACATGATTTTTGCAACTATTATTCATTTCGACCAAATTGAAATTAATGTGTACATAAAAATATGCGATTTTTATTGACTATAACCCTGAGTATAATCCATGTTTTTTTAAATTTTGGTTCATTTTGACCAAACGACAATTAAGTACATATGGTTCAAAATTCATGATTTTCATGGGCTATTAATCATTTTTTTGTCAACTTCCATTCATTTCAACCAAATGTCAATTAAATACATAGTTCATGTAGAGAAAAAAAGAAGGCAATGATTATTATTCATCTAACCTTAACTTCTCTTAAATAGATATTAGAAGGATATTATAAAAGAGATAAGACAAAATCATATCCAATCACACTCAATAATGTCTCTTAAATCTAAATATCAATAATATCTAACACTCCCTCTCATGCTGGAGCATATATTATTATATACGTCCAGCTTGTTACCACTCGAAATAAAATAGCTAGTTGCAAGAGGATTGATAATATCATCTTTATCCGAAATACTTGAAGACGTCGGCAATCAAAAAAATATAGTAACCAGTGGCAACCCTAGATGGGGCAACTAGTGTACCCTAGGCGGGTCAACCAGTAGAGAGAAACCTAAGGTGGGTCAGCCAGTAGAAATCCTACGCGGGTCAGCTAGTAGAGAAAAACCCTATATGGGTTAGCCAGTAGGCTAAAAATATTAAGCGGGTCAAGTAGTAGAAGCAACGTCGAAATCAACTATGTATTTTACATCCAACCATCAAAAGATGGGGAAGAGAGGTACTATTTACATTGAACAATGTCCGTGATGAACAGTGGCCTTTTGCCCTTTTGAGATTAGGCCCAAGGCTTTTGTTTTATTGAGATTCAACAATTGTTTAGTAAACAAATGATGTAGAAACCAAAGATATCAGAGCCACTAAAGATGTTGTCGTCACCGCCGAGGGGAGTATGAAGGCTATGCAAAACCCCTCGACAACCTTGAGATCTAGAAAGACAGGAGAAGTTGCTAGGATCGAGTAGTCTCTGATACTATGTAGAGAAATAGAGAATGCAAAGATTATTACTCATCTAGCACTAACGTCTCTCAAATAGAGATTAGGATGATATTACTAAATAGGTAAAACCATATCCAATCATATCTCATAATATCTCCACAATATCTCATAAATCTAAATACCAATAATATCTAATAGTTCAAAATTCATGATTTTCATAGTCGATAAACTACAAATTTTTCAATTTTTATTTGTTCCAACCGAATGTAAATAAAGTATGTACACAAATTTATAATTATTATGGTCTATAACCCATGATTTTTGTTAGTTTCGTCATTCTGACCAAATGACAATTTAGTATACGTAGTTCAAATTTTTTGTTTTATGAGCTATAACTCATGATTTTAGTATTTTTTTTGTTCATTTTGACCAAATAAAAATTAAGTACCGGTACATAAAAAAATTACGATTTTAATAGGCTATAACCATGATGTTTGTCGATTTTTGTCCATTTGGACCAAATGGAAATTAAGTACGCATAATTCAAAATTTATGATTTTCATAGACTATGACTATTGCAATTTTTGTTCGCTTCAACCAAATAAAAATTAATTGTGTACCTAAAAATTTGTGATCTTCATAGGCAACCAGTGTTTTGAATGTGCGAGGCGCAATGCGGGGGCGCAAAGTCTGTTTACGCACAGATGCACAAGGCGCAATACGATGCGCGCCCGAGTGCAGCGAGGCGCACTCCAGACCACATAATTTTTCAAGATATACAACTTGCATGAAAAAATATATTTTTGTGCAATTTCACATAAAAATGAAATTTCACATAAAAAATATCAAGGACTCAAGATAAATAAAATATATTGTCAAATCACAAAATAAGGTTTAACCATTGAAGCAAATCAAGTTGTCTACCAAAACAAAGAAAATAAGTATCAAAATAATAGTCTAATGACTCTGATCATCCTCCTTAACATCATCATCACCCCCTTCAAGGGGAATATTATCCCCTTCAAGGGGAATATCCTCATCTTCTGTCTCTTCATCATTAAACTCCTCTTCATCTTCCAACTCTAGAACAAACTCCCTCCTTCTTGATGATGAACCAATACTACTCGAAGATCCTCGTACCCAACTAGTCGATCTTAGATATCTAGCATCATCTTCTTCAGCTCCCACTACATCTCCTACAACACCATATGTAAGGTTGTCCTCGCCCTACACCAAGTCATTCTTTGAATTTTCACCTTCACCGAACCGCCGTAACAATAACTCATTGCTTTCACCTATATCAGCCAACTTGATCAGATCAATGGAATCTCTACAGTCAAATATCTCTTTCAAAGATTGGTTGTACTTACAGTAAACTAGATCTTACAACCTGATCCAATCTATTCCTTTTCTTGTTGTGTATCTGTAATTTATACAAGTCAACCAAATCAATATTTATATCTCTAAGGAAATTAAATCTATTTTATTGAATTAAATAAAAATAAGCATACTTGCTCAAAAGTACTCCAATTTCTTTCACATCCAAAGGAACTACAAGGCTGAGGACTCTAACAACAAGTTTCTGCAACTCTGGTGCTGATGCACCACCATAAGACTCCTACCAATCAGCTGTTAATTTAAATAGAGTGTGATTAGCAGTGTATTTCCTATAAAAATCTAGTCAATTGAGGGTTAATATTATGGATATTTACCTAGAGATTTCTTATTTCTGTTTCTCTTAGCTATCTCCATACCAAAAAGACCCCCAACATGCCCTGTATATATCCAATTGTCTGTCAAACCTTGTCTTGGTCTTGTGTGGACACCATCTTCTCAATGACTTAATAAAGACCTTTCATAACTTCATCATCCTCTTGAATGTTAGGGTGGTCATAGAAAAATGCAGAATTAAGTTAATATTCTGCAGCAAGCAAAGGCCGATGAAGCTGATCCCCCACCTCTTATCAATGATATCAAATATCTCAAAATATTTTTTGAATCATCATTAAAGGCTCTAGCAATAGCCTCCATAGCTCTATCCATCGCCTCATAAATGAATCTCATAACAGGCTTCTTGTCACCATCAACAAGCTTCAGAACACCAATAAAAGGAGTCATAAGCTTGAGAATACGAACAATGTTGTTTCAGAAAGACGGCATATGAACTATCCTTTTAGCTGATTTGCCCTTTGAATCTCTTGCCCACTTACTTTGCCTCTATTTCTCCAAATTAAACATCTTCCTGAGATTATTTTTCTGTTTATGGATGCTTGACAAAGTCATAAATGAAGTCGCAAATCATTTCACCGCCTATCTAATAAGCTATTTGCCGTTAGTTTCACCTCTCATCGGCTTTAAAACCCATGCATGTGAGTAAATGAATCCTATCAACTCCATAGCTCGACTCAAGGTTAACTTCATGAATGGTAGTTTACCAATATCCTTCAGCATGAGATTGATATAGTGAGCAGCTAATGGAGTCCAATATAAATGAGGATACTCTTTTTCCAATTCCGCTCCAATAACAAAAAATAAAAAAAGGTAAATATCAAAGCATCCTAACATAGCAAAATTCATAACCAAAATAAAATCAATTGCTTAAATTTTACCTGCATATTTGAAACTAGAATGGTTATCTATGATGACTTGAACAACATTCTGAGGTCGTATGAGTTTAATCTGCTCATTAACTATCTCAAACATCCTGTCACCCGTCTTGATCTCATCAAAAGCATCAATAGAGGAAAGAAACACCATACCATGAGAAGAGTTCATAAGAAAGTTGATCAATGTCCTCCCCTTTCTGTCACTTCAACCATCTGACATAAAAGAACCTTTGATAGCCCACACCTCCTTTTGAGGTTGTATTAGATCATCGGTGTATTTTTTTTCTCCTTTTTAAGCGAAGGCTCTCTCAAGTGGTGTAATGTTGGAGGAGGCAAGTTAGGCCCAAAAGCTCCCACAGACTTCAACATGATTTTAAAAGACCTAAGACAAGCCGCATTAAAGGGAATGTCGGCTTGATACTACCACCGAGCTATGTCTTAATGCACTTTAGCCATTGCATCTTTGTTGAGGCTTTCTTCAATACACGTCTGCCTCAATTTGCGCCTTCTTTCATCCTTGGCTACCTCTAGTGCGGGATCGCAAGTAAGAAATGCATCCATCGGCCCTTTCCTCTTTGGGCCTATGGAAGATCCCACACTATGCAAGCCAACACCCCCTTCCTCTTGTCGAAGATGACATAGGAGCCTCGCCAGGCCTTTCCCCTACCTCTAGATGCTTGTACTTGTACTTATTCATCTTCAAGCTCCTCATCACCGATCTCCACCATGTTCTCATCTCCAAGATCGAGGAGAAACATCTATAGCTTGTTGTCTTTTGGCCATCTTTTGTATTTCATCATAATCTTTTAGCTCCTCAACCACATTGGGAGGGACTTTTTGACAAAACCTCATATTTTTACGTTTTCTATCCATCCCGATTAGATGCTTCTTTTGTCGGGATATGCTGCTATTTGTGATCTTGTTACAAAATATGCACTTCTGTCTATTGGCGTTCTCACCATCAACTAATGAAGTATATTTCCACGTAGGATCTCGTCTTCTACCACTATCCGTTGATGAAGACAAATCTACACTAAGACACATATATAGATTTAGTGAATCAAACTTGTACTTAATTTTCATGCAAATTAGTCAAACTTTCATACTAGTATATTGTATCACTAATAACTATATTGCTAAATTTTATTTTTTTCTCTTTACAGGTTACAAATGGCGAATCAACTAGTAGCACTACACCTAGCATTAAATAGCAAGAATCAATACTCGCACGGAGAATCAACTAGTAGCACTACCTAGTATCAAATAGCAAGAATCAATACTCCCACGATAGCAATAACCAATAAGCTTGAACAATTTCAACAATCATGACTGATATGTATTAATAAGAAGCAATTAATTCATAATATGATAATATCATGACTCTGCATTTTGATATTAAGCCAAAGAAAAAAAACAATTAAACAATCAAGAGCGATAATAATAAAAAAGAACCAGCAGGTAACAGTTAAGACAAATTTCTCCTTAAATCTCTCTTTGTAAGTTAGTTAATATTTTAGCAGTCATATGTACATTTATGAGTTACTAGAAAGTAGAAATAATTAATTGAGAAAGATTGCACATCAAACAATCAAGTGATCAACCATCTTAACAGTCAACCGACTCAACACAAAGTCTAAACAAACTTTTATCATTAGCCTACTATTAATTCAAAACAGTCCACAAACCAAACTTTAATAATTGCCTATTATTAATTAAAAATCAGTTTACCGGCTTACTACCTAAAATCATTAACAGCCAAACATTCAAAAACATTGCTTTATAGTTAAACACCCAATAGCATCTTAACAGTTAATAGTTCACGTGAGTAGAAGAAAAAGGAACGGGAGCAGCAGCAAGCATAGAGAACTAAGGTTGTATCAGATCAAACTCAATAAAAAAAGTTAAAAAAGGGAAAAACCAAGCAAAGAAGGAAAAGAAAAAAAAGGCAAACAAAAACAAATGAGAAAAGAAAGAGGAAGAAAATACATCAGTTCCGATTTTTCATCAATGCTCGCCGCCGGCTGCTCGTCGTTTTATGCTCGCCGCCGGCTACTCACCGTTTTCTGCCCACCGCTGTAGGGACAACACAAAACATGAAGAGAAAGGGGAGAGAACAAAGTAAATGAAGCCCTTAATTCTTTATTGTATGTCAGGTTAGAATTGTTTTGGGTTTAAGCTGGAGTCGGGTTTGTACCCGATAGCCCGCTTTTACTGATTCAACCAAACCCAATCACTGATGAAGCCTGAGGCGATCGACCAGCCTGAGGCGCTAAGCGCTACGAGGCGCTCTGGGGCGCACGCGTGGTGTAAGCGTAGCACCCCACACTTTATGCAGGGGGCTACGCCATCGCGCCACAGCGCCTTGCGCCAGAGACGAGTGCCCGACAACACCTTTAAAAACACTGTACGCAATATAACACATAATTTGTCAATTTTCATTCATTTCAACCAAATGGCAATGAAGTACGTGTAATATAAAATACATTATTTTCATGGCACCCACAATTTTTGTAACTTTTTCAAAAAATTTATTTTCATGTGTCATAATCCATGATTTTTGTGAATTAACATTTATTTCGACCAAATGGCAATTTAGAATGCATAGTTGAAAATTCATGATTTTTCATAAGCTATAACTCATGAATTTTGCAATTTTTGCGTGTTACGACCGAATGAAATTAAGTATATATAAATAAAAATGTATAATTTTCATGAGGTTATAACCTATAATTTTTGTCAACTTTCATTCAATCGACCAAATGGGACTAAAGTACGTGTAGTTTAAATTTTATGTTTTTCGTGGAATATAACTTACGATGTTTGAAAATTTTGATCGTTTCGACCAAATGGAAATCAAATGTGTACATCAAAATTAATAATTTCAAGAGGTATCATCCACAATTTTTGCAAATTATTTTCTTTTCTCTCAAATGATACTTAAGTATGTATAAATAAAAGGTTGCGATATTCATGGGCAATAATCAACAATTTTTTGTCATTTTTTGTTAGTTTCAAGCTAAAGGCAATTAAATACGTGTAGCGTAATATTCATAATCTTCATAAATTATAAAGCATGATTTTCGTCAATTTTTGCTCATTTCGACAAAATAGCAATTAAGTACGGGTAATTCAAAGTTTATGATATTCATGTTTTATAACTTAGGATGTTTCCATTTTTGTTCATTGCGACCAGATCGATGCAAGTATATTTATATAAAAATTTACGATTTTCATGGTATATAACACATATTTTGTCGATTTTATTCATTATGACCAAATGGCAATTAGGCATGCATAGTTACAATTTCATGATTTTCCTAGGCTATGACTCACGATTTTTGCAACTTTTGATCGCTTCAACCAAATGAAAATTAAATATGTATAAAAAAATTTATAATTTTCATTGCCTATAACACCATGATTTTTGTCAATTATCATATATTTCAGCCAAATGACAATTAAGTATGTGTAGTTACATTTCATTAAAAAAAAGAAGTATGTGTAGTTACAAATTCATGATTATCATGGGTTATAATCCATTATTTTTACAGCTTTTGCTCCTTTTGGCCAAATGAAAATAAAGTATGTGTATATAAAAATATGCGATTTTCATAGGCTATAACCCATGATTTTTTTCTATTTGGTTCATTTTAACCAAATAACAATTAAGTACATCTACCTAAAAAATCACAATTTTCATGGACTATAAACAATAATTTTTATTATTTTTTGTTCATTTCGACCAAATGGCAATTAAGTATGAGTAGTTAAAAATTCATGATTTTCATAGCCTATAACCCATAAATTTTTCCTTTTTTGTTTTGACCGTATGTAAATTAAGTATATGTAAATAAAAAATTCCTACTTTTATAGTCTATTTGTTGGTTTTCATTCATTCTGACCAAATAACAATTAAACATGTATAGTTCAAAGAAATTTATTTTCTTAGGCTACAACCCATGATTTTTTACAATTTCTGTCTTATTCGGCCAAACAAAAATTAAGCATGTGAACTTAAAATTTTGCAATTTTTAGCGGGCTATAAGCATGATGTGTGTTAATTTTGTTCCATTTTGACCAAATGACAATTAAACATGTGTACTTTAAAGTTCATGATTTTCATAGGCTATATAAACTACGATTTTTGTATTTTTTGCTCGTTTCAATCAAATGGAACTCAAATGTGCACATAAAAATTGTGGTTTTTATAAGCCTATAACACATGATTTTCGTTAATTTTCGTTCATTTTAACCAAATGTCAATTAAGTACGCATAATTTAAAATACATGATTTTTATGGACACTGCAATTTTCAACCAATTGGAAATTAAGTATGTTCATATCAAAATTTTTGATTTTCATGAGCCATAATCTATGATTGTTGTGAATTTGAGCTCATTTCGACCAAATGACAATTAAGTATGCATTGTTTAAAATTCATGATTTTTATGGGCTATTACCCATAAATTTTGTAATTTTCGCTCGTTTCAACCAAATGAAAATTAAGTATGTATACGTAAAGATTGATTATTTTCATGGGTAACCTATGATTTTTGTCAATAAGCATTGAATCGACCAAATGGTAATTCAGTTTATGTAATTTAAAATTCAAGATTTTCATGGGCTATAACTCACAGTTTTACAAATTATCATTTTGACCAAATGAAAATTATTTAATTATGTTTCAAAATTACGATTTTCATGGGCTATAACCTAGGATTTTTTCTCAATTTTCGTTCATTTCAAATATATCACAATTAGGGATATGTGCTTAAAATTCATGATTTTCATAAGCAATTACCCACAATTTGGTCTATTTTTGTTCTTTTCATTCAAATCGTAATTAAGTATGTGTACATAAAACATTGCGGATTTTATTGGCAATAATCCATGATTCTAGTGAATATTTTGTCAACTGAATAAAATTTTCCCTACGTATGTTAAAATTTACAATTTTCATGAGCAACCCATAATTTTTGTTAATTTCCGTTCATTTCATCCAAATAGAAATTAAGTACACATAGCTCAAATATTCATGATTTTCATAAGTTATAACTCAAGATTTTTGTCATTGTTTATTCATTTCGATCAAATGACAATTAAGTATGGATAGTTTAAAATTCATGATTTTCATAGAAAATAACATATGATTTTACTCAATGACCATTCATTTTGACTAAAGGGCAATCAAGTATGTGTATATAAAAATTTGTGTTTTTCATGGATTATAACTCATAATTTTTGGTAATTTTGGTTCATCTCGACTAAATGGCCATTAAGTACATGTAGTTCAAAATTCATGATTTCCATAGGTTATAAACCACAACTTCTATCAATAGGCTATATCCCACGATTCTCTCAATTTTTGTTCATTTTGACCAAATGGAATTTAATCTCGACTAAATGACAATTAAGTAAACGCAATTCAAAATTCATGATTTTCGTCGATTACAAACACGACTTTTTTTAATAGGCTATATCCCACGATTTTTTCAATTTTTGTTCATTTTGTCCGAATGGAAATTAAGTATGTACACATAAAAGTCTGTGATTTCAATGGACTATAGCGCATGATTTTTGCCTTTTTTTATTCATTTCGACTAAAAGATTATTAAATCAAAATTCATCATTTCATGAGCTATAACCCATTATTTTTTGCAATTTTGGTTCATTCCAATCAAATGAAAAGTAGGTATGTGTACATAAAAACTTGCACTTTTTATAGGCTATATAACTATGTGGTGTCCATCTTGATCCTTTACGACCAAATAGCTATTAAATATGCTTAGTTGAAAATTTATGATTTTCATGGGCTATGACCCATGATTTTGCAAGTTTGGTTCTTTTAATTCAAATGGTATTTAAGTATGAGCACTTCAATATTTGTGAATTTTTGTTAGTTTTAAAGAAATTTACTTGTGTACAATAAAATTTACGATTTCATGGGTAACACATGATTTTTGCCAAAACTGCTCATTTCATCGAAATGACAATTAAGCACGCGTAGCTCAAAATTCATGGTTTTCATAAGCTATAACCTACAAATTTTGTTAATTTTTTATTATTTTAACCAAATGACAATTATGTAGAGATATATCCTTTTATAGGGCTTGTCTAAACCAATATGATCTCTAAATATCCATTACCGATTTTTGGCTATTTTAGGCGATATATCCCGATATGGCCAATATGTCAGCCGATATGTTGATTGATATATCCTTTTATATGGTTCCTTAGAAAATAATGTACCGCATTTGGCAATTTTCAGGCAAGATACATAATTTTTCCATTATATCAAATGTCATTTTGGCCCAAAAAATAAGACAAAATGTTGTAATGTTGATTTGTACTTTTGTTTGTTTTACAAGGTCGATTAGTGATCCTAAACATATATTATTCATATCTTGTATGCTTAGATTTCATTAAGTATGTTGAGATTATATATGCAAACACCCGTTATGACATTCCTATATTTACCACATATCCCTGCTATCTGCAAACCTATACGAATTTTGGTCATCTGATATTTCCTAGATAACTGATATTAAAAACCTTGGTTATAAGTGATGAAAAATTAGAAAGGGAAATTGGTATAGGACCAGTAATGTTATGAGCAGTGTGTTGTTATGCTGAGGGATGGTGCCATAAACTATCGTGTTGCTAATGTTAAGAGCAGTGACTCTTTGCCTTCGATGGCTGTAGAAAACACCCAACCAAGTGCAAAATGAGACGTTGGTGGTCCAATTGGTGGATAGAATGCTGCCCGGATCACATTCGATGACCCAAGCTTTGATGGTCACAAGAGCTTAGATGCCGATCATGTTGTTATGCATCACCGCCAATGATGTGGTAAACTATAACAGCATCAGATGCATGATTATAAAGACAGATTGGTATTGATGAAGATTATAAAGGTGAAAGGAATCAACACTTCATGCGGGAAAATACTCAACATAAGTATGTCAACTGTAAGTGTATCAATTTACAGCATGTTTGGGAAGTGACTTATTTTAAGTTTTTAACTTATAAGAGTCCAAGATCATGTTTGGTAAATGTTACTTATTTACTTCTTTCCCCTTATACCACATATTTGTCTTTCATTTCACATTTGGACTCTTAACAGACCTATCCAATGCAGTACTTTTGGAAATTTAGTCTTCAACCTTGTATCACAATCTTGTCGTTCATTTAAAAATATCTCACTTGATACGAAGACCTTGTGAGGAAGAATCAAATATTAACAGCTTTCACATTTTGAGCAAATATATTAAAATTAGAAAATAATATTGTGTCCTTGCCTCTTTTTGGAGTTCATATTCTACACTTCATGGATGGGACAGATATAGCACATAAACTTAAAATGCAGCAAATTATAGCAGGAAACGATAAAAAAATAACCTTTATAATCTGTAACAACCCCCCCCCCCATGGACCCCTCTCATCTTTATATGTGACTTTTCTACGACCAATGCTCTTAATATCCTGATGAACATACACATCATCCAAAATTTTAAGAAAATGCTAAGTAAAAAACAAGTTAACCCATGGGTTTTTCATCAATTAATGAATCTCCATACAAAAATTGTTAGGAGATATTCAGAGATAAAATTTGCAAAAGTGAGAGAGCATAAAAGGGCCAAATCATAGCCATGGGGTTTCAACAAAAACGAACAGAAGAAGGGGGGTAAAACTCAAAAATGAACCGGAATCAGAGTTTACCAATATTCCACTAACACCATTCAATCGCTCCCTCCAAAATGATCCATTTTGAATCTTTATCGATAAAATTTGCATCAAAAACAAAAGAAAGAAAGATAAAAAGAGGAGGAGTCCGGACTTAACCTGAGGAGGAGGAGGAGGCCCAGCTGGTGAAGAACGGCGTGGCAAAACTCGCGAACAGTGAGATCTGCATCCTCGATCACTGAGCCTTCCGTTGGTTGCTCTGATTTCGGAGGAAATTTTGGGGATTTTTCTCTCGAGCTCGTTCCGATTAAAACCCTAGAGCTGCTACTGATCTCGTACGGGCGACGTTCTGTCCCGACCCATCCCGTATTTGCCAATGTACCCCCACCCAAGCTGTTGATTTTGTCTAATTCATTCCAAGACTTAAATGTTGCTTCTGGTCGGCTGGTAGGGAAAAAGGAAGGATTTGGATCCTCTCCGGTACAAAAAAGTAGTGGAGGGACTACTATTTTTAATCTCAAGCGTTGATTATTTAGTAGACGGTTATGATACAATGTAAATCTAACACTTACTATACCCTCATGTATTACACTCATTCCTAATTTGTACTAAAAGAAAAAATCATAACCATCAACTAGATAATCAATGGCTGTGATTATGTAGTGGTCCCTCCGCTATTTTTTTTTTTTGTAGTGGAGAGGATCCGAATCCAAAAAAGAAGGGGAATGAGATCAATCTTATTTGGAAGTTTTATTGGGAGGGAATAGGAGGGAAATGAGGGGAAATTTTATAAAAAAAACTGACGAGTTCCCTTTCCTTTCTCTACCTTTCCTTCCCTTAAAAACAATCTTGAATTATCCTCCCCAAACTGAAGATCTTTTTTCGAACTTGAATTAAGATCAGAACCGTTTTTTTGCTAAGAAGAAAAGATCAAGAATCCTCGATCAAAAAAAAAATAATAAACAGATTTCATGATGGCGCTTAAAGATCTCGTGGACGGAGATGGATCAAAGGATTATAAGGTGAAAAATTTCGTAGCATTCAACATTTGGGGTGAAGGTAAATTCCCAGATTTTTCTTTGTTTTCAAGGCCCAGTGTTGTTCAAAAGCCCAATTCTTGGCCTAGTTGTTCTGAAACTAGGGTTAGGGAGTTTACTGGGGTTAGGTTAAATCCTTTGGCTGCGATTGAAAGCACCAATTTCCAAGGAGATCCAACGGTGAAGGAAGATGAAGGAGAATGGGTAAAGGTAGTGAAAAAAAACCCTAGATCGCCGCCTCAACCAAAAAAGCTCTCCCAGCCTAGAATTCTTTCTGCGGAGTTCATAAAAAAGAATCGGCTCTGCTTTCGCTGTGGTGGATCGAAACACATGGCGAGGAATTGCAGAGATCCAGTTGTTTGCTTTAGATGTCAAGAATCAGGTCATGAGGCTAGGAATTGTAACAGAGCTGTGGGCAGAGGTCGAGGCTTTGGAGTTGCTCAAAACCCTAGGAGTGGTGGGGGACGATCAAATCCTAGAGGCGGGGGTGTTTTTCTTGGTAATGATGGTAGATCGGGTCAAAACCCTAGAGGTAGTGGTGCTGATAGAGCAAATCCATGGCAATGGAGGCGTGAGAGAGTGGCTTCTGCTTCTTCTTCATCAAGAGTTCAAGATCCAGTGCAGATGCAGGATAAGGGGAAAAGGACTTTGTCGGTGGTAGAAGAAGAAAAAATTCAAGAAAATTGTTCTCAATTTCAAGATCTAGGTCCGAGAGATTATGGTGATCTCGAGGCAGAGCTGAAAATTCCTGGTGAGCGTCCTCGTTTCTCTACTGCCATTCTTCAGTTTGAAGGTGAGATAAACTCTGATTTCCAAAAATTCAGAAATTTTGCGGTTGTTTCGTTTGTTGAGGGGGGTAATATTTCAGTAGAAAGGTTGGAACTGGATTTGAGAGCTCTTTTCCCTTTGAATAAATATTGGGATGTTAGACTTTTTACTAATGGTGAAATGTTGGTTAGAATTCAACCATGGAAACAAATGGAGGATTTGATTAAAATGGGGATTATCACTCTCCGTTCTTGTAAAATTAAGCTTCGGAGATGGAATGCATGGGAAGGTAATGTTTCTGAAAAAAGAAATGCTCAAGTATGGATTAAATTGAAAGGGGTTCCACCTCATTTATGGAGTAAAGAGGCTTTTGGGTTGATGGTTAAACCTTTTGCTGATCTAATTGATTTAGATCCTTTGACAAGAGCTGGTTCTGCTCTAATTGATGCTGTTTTGCTTGTCAGATGCTTGGATTATATTGATATTCCTAAAGTTTTGAAAATTCTGGTGGGGAAAAATCAATATAATGTGGAGGTGTCTATTATGTCAGTAATGGGAGAGTTTGTGGAAGCAGAAAAGAAAAAACAAAAAGTTGATCATTTGGAAGATAACAATCAGAGTTCGTATAATGACAAGTGGTTTAAGGGGAGGAAGGACAGTGGAACTGGATCCTCTTCTTTGAAAGATTCAGATTCTAGTTCTTGGAATATTAGACAAGATTTGAGAAATAATCCCTGGAGCTCACCAGCAGCTAGATTGTGGGCTGAAGCTAGGAATTTTTATCAGAAGAGCAATTCTGAATGGGGAAAATGGAATGAAAATTCTTTTAAAAATGCAGCTGAGGAGCAAATTCCAGAGCAGGTGGTTATTATTGAAAACACTGATATTTCAGAGCAGTTGTTTGGGGTAGATGAAGGTAAAGATAAGGATTGTGATATGATGATGAAGGATCATGTGTCTGTCAGGATTCCAGAACTTGTTGAAGATTTTAATGAGGAAGAAACTCTTAGGGAGGCTGATATTGATAAAGCTATTATGGTCAGTGATACAAATTGTTCAAAACAATTGCTTGCTGTTGAGGAGAATCTTAATATAAAGGACAATGTGGAGTTAAGGGATCATCCATCTCCTGAGTCTCCTATGAAGAAAGATAAAGGGAAAGATATTATTTTTAGTAAAGATAATGAGGATGATGCTTGGCTACCAGAGTTCTCACAGGAGAGCCTTGGTAGAGAGAAAGAGAATGAAGTCCTTATGATTCAACCTCTAAATTGCCTGCCTCCAGTTGATCAAGAACTCAAGACTAAGACAAAAATTTCTTATGTCAGAAGATGCTCCAGATTTGAGGATCTTGAGCCTATGTCTGCGTTGGATAGAGCCTCTGCTAGAGCTGCCTCAAAAAATGAATCTACCATTGGGGGATCTTCAGGTGGATCAGGTGAGAATTCTTCTAAACTGGGTTCCTCTTATGTTCCTATTCTGTTTGATTCTTTATCTAATAAAGAGATGCAAATTTTGGCTTCGAAATGTGCCATAATTCTTGAGCCTCAAGGGGGTTTTGACCCTTTAAAAAAAGTGAGGCAAATGGAGAAGGAGAGAGCTACGTTAGAGTAGGCTCTCTTCCTTTGTAAAGATAAGAGGTGTTTCTGTTTTTCATTCATGTTGGTTACATGGAATGTTAGAGGTCTTGGTTTGAGCACAAAAAGATTTGGGGTAAGAGATTTTTGTCTCTTAAATAAGTTTGAGATTATTTGTCTTCAAGAAACTAAACTGAATGTTGTTGATGACAGAATTCTAAAAAGTCTGGGTAGTAATATGTTTGAATGGACTGTTTTACCTTCTGTTGGATCTTCAGGAGGTATTATGATTGGTTGGAATAGCAATAAATGGTTTAAAATTCAGGATTTTTCTAGGGATTATGTTTTGACAGTCAGTCTAAGAAATAAGAGAAATAACTTTGTTTGGTCTATTTCTTCTGTGTATGGTCCGCATTGTAATAGAGAAAGACTTTTATTTTGGCAAGAACTTAAGAATGTGAAAACAAGGCTTTCAGGACCTTGGGTGGTTGTGGGTGATTTCAATGTGACTTTGAATTCAGTTGATAGAAAAGGTAAAAACATTTACAGAAAAGAAATGGAAGAGTTTAGAGAGGTGATTAATGAATTAGAACTGATTGATAGTCCTTTACATGGTAGGAAGTTTACTTGGACTAATAAAAGAAGTGCTCCCTCAATGGCTAGATTGGACAGAGTTTTCTTTAACTCTGATTGGGAAGATAAATTTCCATTTTCTAAACAACAAGGTATCTGCAGTCAGTTGTCTGATCATGCTCCCATCTCTTTTGATTGTGGGGAGAACCAACAATTTGTCAAAAAATTCAGATTTGAGAAGATTTGGTTACAATCTGATGATTTTAAAAAGAGAGTTCCTGTTTGGTGGAATTGTGCACCTAAAAGTGCATCTACAGCAAAAAATATTGTTGGTAAGCTGAGATTTATGAGAAAATGTATTAAACAATGGGTTCAAACTGACTTTTATAGTGTTAAAAAGAGGAAAAAGGAATTGTTGGATAATTTGTTGGAATGGGAGATTTTGGAGGAAAATAGAAATTTAGAAGTTGATGAATTAGTCAAAAAAATGATATCTCCATTCAATTGAATGAGATTTTAGTTCAAGAAGAACAGATGTGGAAGCAAAGGTCTAAAGCACATTGGCTCAAGGAAGGTGATAATAATACTACTTATTTTCATAAAATAGCTAATGGCAGGAAAAGAAATAATCTGATTTCTTCAATTACAGTGAATGACATAGAGGTCAGTTCTGAAGAAGGTATTGCTCAGATTTTTTCTAACCATTATAATCAGATTTTTGGTCAGAATGAACCTTTTAGATGTCAGCTGGATTGGAAGAAGCTGTTTCCCTTGGAAGATTGGGGATCTAAAGAATTAGAAAATCCTTTTTCTGAGGATGAAGTTCTTAAAGCTATTTGTGATATGAATAGGGATAAATCACCTGGCCCAGATGGGTTTTCTGCCTTGTTTTATCAAGTTTTTTGGGAAACAGTGAAAAGTGATATTATGAAGCTGTTTGTGGAGTTTTATGAAGGTAAACTGGAAATAAACAGGCTCAATTATGCTCATATTGTGCTTATTCCAAAGAAAAATGAAGCTTCCATGGTTAATGACTACCGACCTATCAGTCTTTTAAATGTGATTTACAAATTGATTACTAAAGTCTTGACTAATAGGTTGAATCCTAAGCTTGAAAAGCTTATTGATCCTGTCCAATCTGGTTTCATTAAAAACAGATTTTTGATGGATGGGGTGTTAGCAGCTCAGGAAATTATTAATGATTGTTTTCAAAATGACAGAAAAGGAGGGATTCTATTAAAGTTGGACTTTTTTAAGGCATATGATATGTTAGACTGGGATTTTATCTTGGAGGTTATGAGAGCCAAAAATTTTGGAGCTAAGTGGCTAAATTGGATTAAAATGTGTTTAAAAGGAGGCATGTCTGCCATTGATATAAATGGTAAAACTGGGAGCTGGATTATGTCTAAGAGAGGGGTTCGTCAGGGGGATCCTTTATCTCCTCTTTTATTTGTTCTGGCAGCTGATTCCTTTACTAGAATGATGAATTTAGCTGTAGATTCTCTTCTTATTGAAGGTTTAGGTCCAATTAATATGCCTCATAAAATCTGTTGCTTACAATATGCAGATGATACATTGATCTTTTGCAAAAATAAAAAAGAGCAGTTGACAGTACTAAATTTGATTCTATATTGTTTTGAACTTGCCTCTGGTCTTAAAATTAGTTTCAACAAGAGTTTTCTCATTGCTCTTGAGGATAATGTTTCTTTGCAACAGAACTTAGCTGTTATGTTGAATTGTAAAAGTGGGAATTTCCCCATCACTTATCTTGGAGTTCCTTTGAGACCTGGGAAGTTAAAAAAAGCTAATTGGTCTCCTTTGATTGAGAAATTTGAAAGAAGACTAGCCTTATGGAAAGGAAAAACTTTATCAAGAGGAGGGAGACTAGTTTTGGTGAATTCTGTTCTTTCTTCTATGCCAATTTTTTGGCTATCTTTCTTTTTATTTCCTAAGTGGCTCATAGAAAAAATTGACAAAATGAGGAGAAGATTTTTGTGGACTGGTTCTCTTGACCATAAAGGCTCTTCTAATTTGGTCAATTGGGAGGAGGTTTGTAGACCTAAGCAGTTTGGGGGTTTGGGGATTGTAAATTTAAAAATCATGAATAAAGCCTTGTTGGGGAAATGGTGGTGTAAATGGTTTGATAATAATTTGGAAATATGGAAACAAATCAGTTTTGCAAAATACTTTGAGAGGAAAATTTGGACAGAATTTTTTCATTCTGGTAGAAACATTTTAACTCAGTTTTGGAGGAATTGTTTTGATAATATTGGTAGCTTTTTATGCAGCACTCTTGTGGATGTGGGAAAAGGTGATCGAACTTTATTTTGGCTGGATAAATGGGTAGGATCTTATACCTTGGCTTCGGTTTATCCCTCTCTCTTTAATATCACTTCTTTTCCTTTTGCACCTATTAGTAGTGTGAGAAAAAGGGTTAATAGTGAATGGATTTGGAATATTCAGTTTAGTAGACAACTGACTGGGAATTATGTTCTCCAATATATCAATTTGATGAATGATATTAATGATTTTACTTTTGATCAAAGGGAGGACAAGAGAAAATGAATTTGGGATACTAAATTTACAGTTAAATCCTACTATCATTTTCTTATTGATGGGGGTTTAAGATTTGATTGTGCAAATCTCTGGAAAATTCCTGTTCCTTTAAAAGTGAAATTTCTTGTATGGTTGGCTTTAAGACAGGGGCTAAATACAAAAGATAAGCTAGAAAAGAAGGGTATTCACTTGGATTTAATGTGTTGTCTATGTGCAAAAGAGGAGGAAAATCACTTCCATTTATTTGTGGATTGTGAGTTTGTATATTCTACATGGAGATCTATTCAATATAAATTGAATATTGATAAGAGTTTCAAATTGAATTCCTTAAAAGATATTTGGATCAATTGGAGTATGGATAAGGGAGCTAAATGGACTGAGGAAAGAGATGTTACTTTGTGTTCTCTTATTTGGTGTATTTGGCAGGAGCGAAATGATAGAATTTTCTCAAACAAGAAGAAGAGAGCTCTGGAGATTTTGAACAAAGTTCTGATTTTTTCATCATTTTGGTTAGGTTCTAAACATTTATCAGCTCGAACTGCCAGACTTCAAGAAAGGAGAAAGAAGAAAGATGCTGTTGGGCAATCTACAGCTGGAATGCTTGCGAACACTGTGATTCAGCTGGAATGATTTCTGTCTTCAGTTCTATAAACTTGTTTTGTTTTCAGATGGTTAAAATTCTGTTGATAGTCTACTATTTGGTAGTAGTAGTAGTGGACAGCTTTCTTAGTCATGCTGGAGATGGGTTATTCTGTAGTGACAAAGCTGGAGCATGGTTTGGCTTATTTTTGTGGGGAAACAAGAGTTTTTCTTTTGGTTTGTAATTTTTGTTTGAACTCAAGTACACATTCTTATTGGTTGGGAATGTGTATCTTCTTGTATCAGCCAATTTTTTGGTTAATTTAGCTGGCTGGACTACTGTTAGGATTAACAGTAGTCCATCCTTTCTCTCAAAAAAAAAAAAGATCAGAACCGTTTTCATCATTCTGTTCTCGTAATTCGTCCTCCACCATCACAGCCTCCTGCGATCGCAAACCCAAAACATAACCCGCCTCTTCCGCCATATCAGCAGTTAAAATACCGAAAACAACTTTTTTAACATTAACGTATCAAAGAGAAATAATTCAAGTTAAAAGAGGGAGGGAGGGAGGGAGGGAGGGGGAGGAAGAGAGGGATCAGAGAGAGAGAGAGAACCTTGAGAGCAGAGATTTCAGTTTGAGTTGTTCCTTCGCCTCTTCTCCTTTTGTAGCCCTCATCTTCTCCCATATATTCAACAAATATCTCACCCTCCCTCATCACTTCCTCAGCCCCCTCAGCACTCCCTCGTCTCCACCTTACTCATCTCACCAACTCCTCTTTGTTTTCGCCCAGTGACCTCCCCTCAACAACTTTGCGGTGAAGAGGAATGAGTTATCATCTCCTCGGCACTTCCTTTTGTTTTTTGAGTTCAAACTCAGAAAAGCCACGTGTTTTGCAGCGCCCTGTAAATCTAGAAAAATGCCCCAGGGACCCCAAATAGGGACCCTGGGTGGGACAGGTGAGGTGTCAGCCTGGGAGGGTGTGATACACTGTCCCTCCCAGGCTGACACCTCACCTGTCCCACCCCAGAGTCCCCTATTTGGGGTTCCTATAGCATGACTCGTAAATCTATTAAATCATCAATCTATTATTTCAATCTATTAAGCTCCTATATTTTTTTATTTTGAATCTATTTAGTCACCATGGTATTTCTCTATAGAAACACCATAGGGGATAAATAAATTCAAAATAATAAAAAATTATATAGGGACTTAATAGATTTACAGGGCAAACCACGAGGACTTTTCTGATTTTGAACTCTTGTTATTTTGCTCTTAGTCAATTTTTGAACCAAAATTTCCTAAAATAACACTCCGCTGAGTGTTCCCAATTCGTTTTGACCATAGATAGAGGAGTGAATCGATGACAGCACAGAAAAGTCAAAATTTTGCCCTTATTCTTACCAAAATAAGCCTCATTGTAAGCCTTCCCTAAAGTACCCTTCATTGGGCATATATAATAAATAAAGAGGGCATAAATGGAAAAGGAAAAAAACCCCTATACAGCTTTTGTACAAGTATGTATATTGAATTTTCTTGAAATTTACAGATGACTACTAGCATATATTGTTTCTGAGAAAATAAAAGAAAACTACATGTCATCAAGAAAATCTAGTAAATAAAATTTACTAAAATGCTTCTTATAGAGGCTTCAGAATCTCATAATACGCATTACTCTTAATATAACTGGTACGAAACCTATATGCATACAAATCAATTAATAATATATTACTGTCATGTTTCAAGCAGCACAAGGCTCAGACATATACTTCATTTTGATCTTCTGCAATCGTGGGACAACGTCTTTCATAGCAAGCCTTTCATTAGGCGAGTCACTTGAACAGATAATCCCCAACTCCATGATGGAAGATAGACAGGCCCGTGTTGAAATTAAGTAGTTCTTTGGCCTTTCATTTCTCTTTTCATCTTTCAGGAGATTGCAGTCCACAATATCCAACAGGCCGGTAGGATTTGCGTCATTTACCCATCGTCGCAAGCTTGATTCCCCCGTAAACATAGGATCAGTTGGCTTCTTTCTCGTAAATATTTCTAGCAACAATATTCCAAAGCTATAGACATCTCCCTTTGTAGAGACCCTTCCAGTTGATGCATACTCTACACCGAAAACACAAAGGTTTAATACAAATCATTTGCGATTGGATTAAATTTGAGGTGAAAGCTTGTCAATTTAATTACCTGGAGCAATATAGCCAATTGTTCCTGCCGTGCTTGCTGAGGTTACACTCCGGTTGTCACCACTCAGCAATTTTGCAATGCCAAAGTCGCTGACATGTGCAACCATTTCTTCATCAAGAAGAATGTTGCTCGGTTTTAGATCACGATGCAGTATAACCTCAGAATGGTGGTGATGAAGGTAGTCAATTGCTGAAGCTACTTCGGTTATGATGTCAATCCTTTGAAGTAAGCTCAAGCAGTAATTATGGGAGTATAGCCATCTTTCCAGACTTCCATTGGGCATGAATTGGAGTACAAGTGCCTTGAGATCCAAGTTGGAGCACGTGCTGATGATTCTAACAAGATTTCTGTGTCGAACCAGCCTCAAAGCACGACATTCAGCATCAAAACTCCTTGAAGCTCCTTCGATTTCCAAATTCAAGACCTTTATGGCAACAAGAAGGCCGTCATCTAAAAGCCCTCTGTACACAGAACCATATGCACCCGTTCCGAGTAAGCTTATCTCGCTGAAGTTGTCAGTGGCACGAACAAGCTCGTAGTAGGAGATCAATCTATGGTGAGTAGGAGAGAGCATGCTAGGAGGGGCTAGATTCTTGGCTCTCCTTCTACAAAATCTTAATAAGATGCAAAAACCAAGAAGGAGGACTCCGGAAGAAGCAATAACAGGGAGGATATACCTTAGCAAATGCCTCCTTGAATTAGAATCTTTAGAATCAGATGGATTACAAGATGAAAATCCTAATCTGGGTGCTCCACATAATGCTGCATTTCCTTCCAAAGACACGGCACTTGCATTTAAAAAGGCACCGCCATTTGGAACCTTTCCTTCCAACTTGTTGAAAGATAAGTTCAGGACGCTGAGATGTCGGATTTTGACTAAGGACTCGGGTATAACACCTGAGAGCTTATTGCAAGAAAGGTCCAAATGCTCAAGATTAGTAAGATCACCAAATGATTCACGAATGTGCCCGTCGAATGAGTTATTTGATAGATCTAAATAATTGATCTCGAGATACTTTGGAGGACTTGGAAGGTCACCCGACAGCTGATTTACTGATACATCAAAGGCATATAAGCCCTGCATGTTCCACAATGTTAATGGCAGCGATCCAATGAGAAGGTTTTGTGACAGATTCAATTCATGTAGATGAGTCAAACTCCAAATAGTTTCAGGAATTGTTGAGGATAACCTGTTAGCACTAAGTCTTAAGATCTCTAGTCCACTGATGTTGCCCAGCGAGTCAGGTATGGATCCAGAAAGACTATTGTCATCGAGGTAGAGTTGGATCAAGTTTGTTAATCGGCCGAGCTCATGTGGGATGGAATCTATTATCCTGTTTCTATTCAAGCTTAGGTACTGCAGGCCTTGTAGGGTCGTGATTTCAGACGGTATCATTCCGACTAGCTCATTATTGCTCAGTGATAAATGCGTCAATCCAGACAGGTTACCCAGCTCAACAGGAATTTTCCCCTTAATATGATTATCCTGAATATTAAGACATGTTAGAGTCCTCGAAAGATTACCAACGGTACATGGAAGAATGCCATCCAGCTCATTTACACCAATGTTAACACGATCTAAAACTCTGCAGTTTGAAAGCGATGCAAGGAAGTCAACTCCTCCTGTTAGTTTGTTATCTCGTAGACTCAAGTATGAAAGGTTAGGCGTGTTCCCAAACTGCAAACGCACGGGTCCGGTGAGACTATTACTGGCCAGTTCAATGGATGTGAGTGATGACAAATTGGAAAGGGAAATCGGTATGGGACCAGTAATACCACTGCACTCATTGATCTGTAAAAGATCAAGGCTCGTGAGACGACCCAACTCCTCGGGAATATTCCCATGGAAGCTGGAGCTGCCAAGGCTTAATTTGGATAGGTTAGTCAGGTTACCTAAAGAGGATGGTATGGTACCCGTTAGATTGTTACCTCCAAGATACAATATACTAAGTTGCTTCATATTTCCAATCTCAGGCGGTATGCTTCCAGTTAGCTGGTTATAAGTTAAGCTGAGCTTTTGTAGAGTACAGCTACTGCAAAGGATAGACGGGATGCTGCCAGTGAGTTGGTTATGATATATGGACATAATATGAGGGAACAATGGATAGAAGTTGCTATCATTAGAGGGCAGGGTCCCTGAAATACTGTTGTACCCGAGATACAATTCAATAAGCGATGACATGTTGAAAAAGGCAAGAGGTATTGAACCTGAAAGCTGATTGTAATCAAGTCTGAGCACTTTTAGTCGAGGCAGCTGAGCCAGAGATTCAGGGATGGTCCCAACTAAGCCATCATTGGAAAGCGAGAGCAGAGACAGAAATGAGAGGTTGCCGATGTGAGCAGGGATGGTGCCGTAGAGCGGCATGTTGCTAATGTTGAGAGCAGTGACTCTTTGCCTTCGACGGCTGCAGGAGACGCCCATCCAGGTGCAAAAGGTGGCATCAGTGGTCCAGTTGGCGGATAGAATGCTGCCTGGATCACGTTCGATGACCTGGCCTTTGATGGCCAAGAGGGCCGAGAGGTCGGTAATGTTGTTATGCTTCACCGCTGATGATGAGGTAAACAATAATAGCATCAGATGCATTACTAAGAGGACAGACTGGTAGGTCTCCATTGATGCCAGTAATAAAGGAAGATTATAGAGGATAAAAGAAATTGACACTTCACGAGGGAAAATGCTCAACATAAATAGGCCAGCTGATTTGCTCACAATAGTTATCATTCACCTGCCAACTACCAACGTCTACCAACATAAATAGGCCAGCTGATTTACAGAGTCCTACGCCATCCCTTTCATTTGGAAATCTAGTCTTCAATTCTATACCACATATTTGCTTTTCATTGTGCTCTCTCGTATCCATCTATTCTCACCACTTGATTATGAGCAGGTATCTATGCCATTCCCCTCCTCAGATGGACAATACAGTCCTCAACTTCATGGGCGATACTTGCGACCACCGGATGAAACATATTGCATTCGATATGAAACAGGCTGATAGAACTCAGAGCCTCAGAAGATTGCATTATGTGTAGATAGGTAGACGCTAGCAATTCTCTGCATCTGCGTGGGCGCCTGTACAAGCCTAAGTTGGTCCACGATTTTTTGAGATCACATGGAAGAAACAATAGAAATTTTTTTTACGATGCCAAAGGGTGACCAAAATTTTCATTGCTGTAATAAATTTCCCAAAGAAAACCAACCAAAGTTTTTCCTCGGATCTCCCATGCATATTCCCAATCACAATTTAGATATGCAAAATATATTTAAACATAAGAAAATAATCTGAATATCAGATATGCTATGTGATGTATATGTGAAATCTAATGACATGACTTAAACAATCTAGAATATATAAGTAGTAATATATATTTTTAATAAAAACATACAATATAACACTATGTGTGATACATAAAATATTATAATAAATAAAACAAAAGTTAATACAATCAATGATATATAAGTCAAAATAAAAAATATAGTTATAAAAATAATAACACATGTAATAATGACCGGTATGAGGAAGAGGAGTTATAGGGAGAGAGCGTGTAGTCGTGAAGCGACGAGACAAGAACAGTGGGAAGCCCCGGAGTCAAAGAGTGATGAGATAGGGACGAAACAAAATCTATCAAGAAAATAGATAAGGGCTCAAGAATAGTCTCACGGATGAAATCATGATATGTGTCTAAATTATCCATTATATTCTTACTGGTGAGGACTCCGGACCGTGACCTGCATGGGCCACCACTAAAACCTGTCACGCCCCGCTTCCCAAAGTACCGAAAAATCAGAACGTGAACAAGCCCGCGACGTATTAGATTAAGGAGAATAAATAAAAATAAACAATCCTCCTCAACCTAATACGCTAAGCGTCAAGATATAAATGCAAAGGCACATGTCCCTGATCACAGATAGCAAGAATATAATGAACAACTCAGAATGGAAAAGAGACATATCACAAATAGAATATCATCCATGACACAGAGTTTGGGTCAAACATGCCCTTATTACGAAAACGATCCAACTAGGAATATAAAAATACATAACGATCCAAATAGGAATATAAAAATACATAGTCTATAATAAAAGAAAGTACTGCTAAAAATAAACTAAGGACCATCAAATAACTAAGGAAAATAGCTAAGCTTCAACTTGTTCTTCTGCTCCGTCTGCAAGGCACTCCTGCTAAGAATTTCCTGGCTCTGGCACATCTCCAAGCTGGACCTGTTCTTCCTCTAAGTCTGACGTACACCAGAGAAAACATGTGTACGTCAGCGTGCATAGCACACGACAAGATCCCACAAACAAATAGAATGAACGAAAACCAAGCGGGAAACGATACGATAACAGAAATGACAAAAGAACGTACAACTGGAAATCCAATAAAATCAAAATGCAATCCACTACTAAAATATAATAATCAGAAGAATTCAAAAATCAAACGGTAACGAGGTCATGCAGCTAGCAATCAGAATAATCATCCAAGTAACAAGGTCATACAACTAGATGGAATTTATACTTAAAAATCTACAACAAGAGACGTAGTACGTCGAGCGAAATAATTCAAACAAGGAAACCCTCATGTATATACCATATGTCTCAAATTATAGATAATTAAATATTAATCCCGATCTATGTATAAAAAGAAATATAACCGGCCTACATCTCACAGCAATTCATACTTAGCCAAGAAACGAGGTCATGTAACTAGCCATCCTAAAACGCACAGGTCCACATCTCACATAAAGTGAATATTCATATCACCGGATAACTGACTGTTCACAAATCCTCTATGCGCATCCAATACCACTACACGAATCGGTCAGAGAACTACACGCAATCCGATCTTGGCCTGGTTAGAACTCAGGCAAAGCTCAGGTGACGAAACAGGTCACAGACTAAAGTGACTACACGAATTCACTTTAACCCAATAAACCAACCCCAGTGACTACACGAATTCACTGGCGTGAGCCTGGAAGATACATCAACAGCCACATCCGATCACATAAACAAAGACTTTCTCATCCCAACTCTTTCGTTTTTCTAAGTCAACAATCAAAGTCCACAATATCTCTGGTTCACCACCTAAATCAGTCAACACACTCACACATGTCACTAGGTCTGTTCATGACGCACAAGACCAACTAAGTCATGAACTACTAAGGGTTCTCAACATAACCAGGAACAATAAAAGCAGACATGTCAAATACAGTAAAATATTCACAAAACATGAAATGTAATCAAGAATCAGAAAAAACATGCATACAGTCCGGTTTCATCAATATCTTGTTATCCGAATCTCAAAACTACTCATAAAAATTATCAGCAGCTAAATAATATCCAATATGACTACAGTTAAAACTAAAATCGAAAACCGTGATTGTTTTGTACATGAAATGTCGCGGTCTACAACTATCCACATAAAATCATAAATTACTTAAAATCCAAAATAAATAATTCTTTTTGTAAATAAATTCCTTTAAATTATCATAATTATCAAAAATACTTTTGCCGAAATAACTTAACAACTCAAAATAACCCTTTTTCGAAATAATTTAAATTATCGATTTTAATGATTATTCAAAACTAACCCATTTTCCAAATAAATTCTTTCTCATCATAATTATTCTAAAAATAATCTCTAAAAATAATAATCTATTAATTCGTATCCTTACAATATCAGTTATTATCATCTATCATCAAACAATCCACACAGATAATTATATCACAATTTAAAAACTACAACCAATCACAATACAGTCAAAATATGCATATAATGTATAATAAATCTTAAATTCAGATTTGAGCAAGAGGGATCTTGCATCGAGTTATGTCGAACGATTTGACATCGACGGCACGGGTCGGATCGGACACGGTGGAGCGCGGCGTCGGTTATGTGCTGTAGGAGGGAGGCGACGGCGTCGGAGGCTGTCATGGCGTGCAGATCTGACGCGGTAGCGGGGTCGGCGGTTGGACTGGCAGAGATGGGGATCTCTGCGAGGGCTGACCGCGGGGGAGGCGGACGGGGACTGTCCGGCGAAGGGAAGAGGGCAGCGTGGGCTGGCCAAAGCGCGGTCGTGGTCGGCATCAGCGAGGGGCGCTGGTCAAGGGTGGCCGGGTGAGGGGCTGACGGCGACCTGGCTGGTTGGTCGGAGAAGAAGAAGAGGGCGGGGTTGACGTGGCTGGCGGGCTGAGGAGGGGAACTCAGGGTGAGGGGCTGGATGCGGCGTGAGGGGGAGAAGACGGCGACGGCTGAAGAGGCGATACACGGGACTTGTATTATAATACCGTTATACTCATAAAGTAGTTATAATTAATCATTAGCATCAGGGAAGTAGGAAGATTTCAGATTAAATTGAGACGTAACATGCGGACAGAAAAGAAGCAAGACCCACGAAAAAAATATGATAATCAATAATAAAGAAGATAGAACAGTGCATCTCTAATAAGCGTCAGTTCTTACAATTCTGCAACAAATGACAGTCGTTATATTAGGCAGTGTTTGGTTCAAACGTCATTTCTTACAATTCTGCAACAAATGACAGTCGTTATATTAGGCAGTGTTTGGTTCACGATGGGACTGGAACTAGGATTTAGGTTGGGATTGAGATTAGATGAGACTAGGATTAAAAGTCGTCCTATGTATGGTTACACGTTCAAAGTCCTTGGGATTTTGATGCCCAAAATCCCAATCTCATGTTTGGTTCCTACAATCGGGATTACAAATTCTATCCTCTATTACTTTTTTTCACCTTACAACATTATTTCTTAGTTTAGAGAATAAATTTTTTTTATGTAACCCAATTATAAACAAGAAAACAATCAACAAAATTAATTATGCTGAAAATATAACAATAGGACCAAGTTGAATGCATCTAATTATAATATTAAGGATGCTTACAGAGTAACTATCAGAGAGTAATCACCTGTCTATTTTTCAATGAACAAAAATAGAAGCCAAAAAATATTACATTACTATAACCAAATGTTCATAGATGCAGCAACACGAAAAGCTTAACAACACTCCTTCAATTATTTACATAATATAACTAGAAGAAAATATTTTACATATGCTTAATATCTAAATTCAAATAGCCGAACATTCATAAAGATGGTGTGCACAAGTTCGTCATGTACTTGTACCTCTCTATTTGCCATATAATTTCCTTATTCTCTCGGCCTTCGAGGAAAGAGCTTTTATAGAACTGTAACGAAGGGGTCACATATTAGTATGCAACTGATTATAAGAAAAATAAAATCTCAAGAAAAATGCAACAAAAATTATATTTAGCCACTTATTTACTCTTTTCTCTAATATGACAACTACTTCCAAGATAAAAATTCATGTTTTTGCACTTTAGAAAATTGTTGGGACAAGACTAGATGCATAATATGGGCATGCTCAATGATTAAATCAAATAATCTAAATACTAAATGCAAAATAATGCAAGATTTGACACTATGGCGTGGTGAACTCTGTGAACGCGTGATTAAAAGGCCAGGCCCACCCGATATCAGCTCATGCTATAAATAATAGCATGAGGTCTTTCTAGGGTGAGCGCAAGGAGAAGTTTGCAGAAAGAAAAAACGACGTACAGGTGCCCTAATTTTGCGTGAAAAGAGATTTCAGTGGCAGAGAATTTGGCGGCGTGCAGAGAAGAAAATTCGGCTATCTCTTCTAAGGATTTGTGGGGTTTTTTTGCAGCCGTTTTTTAGGATTTGTGCATCCCTTTTGTGAGGCTTTTGTGAGAGGTTTTGAGATTGTTTGAGGGTTTAGATTGTGAGATTGTAAACTCTACTTGTATTATCTCCCTCTAATAGTAGATCTCCCCCCCCCTCCTTGCCCGTGGACGTAAGCGATTTGCCGAACCACGTAAAAATTAGTTGTCTTCCTGTCTCGTGATTTGTAATAGCTTGTAGGTTCCCTCGACAAGTCAGTCCTAGAACTGATGAGAGGAAGAGCTGATATCTCACTTTGTTGAGTTATTTTACTTTCGGTTCTTGTTTCCTTTGTAAAATAGGAATTCCGTTGTGATCTACTCTCTTGTTGTGCTGCCGAAGTGCTGCCAAAATTTTCACTGCGCACAACAAGTGGTATCGAAGCTTCAGGTTTGGTTTGAGGCTTGTTCGAAGGATTCAGTGAAGGATTCCTATCTGAAGAGTTAGATCGACAACATGGGAGAAGCAAGCACATCAGGTTCGTCTCTTACGAAGGCGATACAGAGTCTGAGCATCAATAACACGAAGATTGATATTCCGAAGTTCGACGGCAAGATTAATTTCGGATTGTGAAGGTGTTAGGTGATGGACGCATTGGATGCACAGAATTTGGAGGAGACTCTTGAGTTACAAGAGAAACCCGAAGACATGGAGGACAAGCTTTGGAAGAAGATGAATAGTAGGGCTTGTGGAGTTATTCGGTCATACTTGATGCCGGATCTTATTTATGACGTAATGAACGAGACGTCGGCGAAGAGAATGTGGAAAACACTCAATGAGAAGTATCTTACGAAGAGCATTGAGAATCAGCTTCACTTGAAGAAGAGGTTTTACCAATTCAAGATGAAGAGAGGAGTTTCCATCAGGGAGCATGTCAACAATTTTACGAAGCTACTTTCAGATATGACCAATGTGGATATCATAGTTGAGGATGAAGATAAGGCGATCTTACTTTTGTGTTCGTTGCCCGAGGATGATTACGGTACGTTGTTCTCACTATGATCAATAAAAGAACTACTGTTAGCTATAAGGAGGTGACCTCAGCTTTGGTGAATTATGAGTTGAGGAAGAATGATAGTGAACCCTCCGAGAAGGCATCGGAAGATGCACTAACAGTTCGAGGCCGTGATTCAAACCGCCGCCAGTTCAACCGTTCAAAATCGAGTAATAGAGGTAGCCATAAGAGTGTTGGTAGGAACCGGTGTCGTTTTTGTAAAGAAGAAGGACATTGGAAGAACGACTGCCCAAAGTTGAAAGATAAAGCTGGGAAGAATAAAGGGAAATCTGTACAAGCTTCGGAAGTGAATGTTGTCAAGGCTAGTGACGACAATTCATATACGGATTCTTCAGGCTATTCTTGCTCTGCATTACCGTCAGTTTGTTATGTTGACTCTACGGAGTGGATGATGGATTCTGGTGCTACATACCATATTTGCCGTAGAAGGGATTGGTTCTCCAGCTTTGAGGAGTTGGAAAGAGGGGATGTCGTGCTCATGGGTAATGATCACGTATACCCTATTAGTGGTATTGGTACAGTACGGATCCGGATGTGTGATGGGGTGACTCAGGAGATGAAGGAAGTGAGATTCGTTCCTCAATTAACGAAGAATATCATTTCGCTTGGAACTTTGGAGGCAGCTGGCTATAAGGTGATCTTGGAGAATGCGACTCTGAATGTCACAAAGGATACCATGGTGGTGATGCGAGGTGTTAGGGAAAACAATCTTTACTACTTGAATGGAAAGATAGTAACAGGGGGTCTGACAGCTTCGATTACCACAGAGGAAGATACTACCAGCTTATGGCATATGAGATTGGGACACACTGGTGATAAGTCCCTGCAGGTATTAGCGAAGCAGGGGCTATTGAAAGGTGCTAAGATCTGAAAGATGGAGCTGTGTGAGTATTGTGTACTTGGGAAGAAGACGAGAGTAAAGTTTGGCACCGCTATTCACAATACTCAATGTATATTGGACTATATTCACAGATGTTTGGGACCCTTCCAAGCACACATCACTTGGTGTGGCTAACTATTTTGTCACTTTCATTGATCATTATCCCAGGAGAAATTGGGTGTATCCTATGAAGCATAAACATGAGGTCCTGAATATTTTTGTGGAGTGGAAGAAGAAAGTAGAGCTGCAGACAGGTAGAAAGGTGAAGACCCTTCATTCGGACAATGGAGGAGAGTATAAGAGTGATCTGTTTCTGTAGTTTTGTCAGGATCACGGCATTAGACGACACTTCACAGTACGTGAGATACCGCAACAGAATGGGGTGGCTGAGAGATTGAACCGTACCTTGCTGGAGAAGGTGTGATGTATGATGACGCAGAGTGGATTGCCTAGATCCTTTTGGATCGAGACGTTGGTTTATGCGAGCCATCTTGTGAATAGGTTGTCGTGCACTGCGATATAGGGGAAGACTCCGTTGGAGCGTTGGTCTGGTTCGGTAGCTAGTGACTATGAGTCGCTTCGGATATTTGGGTGTCCTGTTTATTACCATGTCAGTGATGGTAAATTGAATCCGAGGGCGAGGAAATTAGTCTTTGTGGGATTTAGAAATGGAGTTAAATGCTTCAAGTTATGGGATCCACAGGATATGAAGATAGTTATTAGCAGGGATGTCATATTTGACGAGGCATACATGATGAAGCCTTAAGTTCCTCAGCAAGTGGAGGAAGACCAGATTCGGGAGATATCGTAGCAGGTGGAGGATGATGTGACTCCACTCACTTCAGAGAACATTGTATCCATTAAAGCTCCTACAGAGGTGACACTGAGAGGAGATGGGATGACAGCCGGGCAGATAGAGGATACAGTAGATTATGAGACTCAGGAACAGGGTCATGTTCAGGAGTCTATTGCAGCGAATAGACCTAGAAGGGTGATTCGTTGGCCAGCTAGGTATAATGATGTCATGGTCGCATATGCATTATCAGTAGAGGTCGTTGATGATATGGTTTCATCCACATTCAGGGAGGCAGAGTCTAGCCTCGATTCAATCAAGTGGAGGGAAGCTATGGAGGAGGAGATGCGATCTCTTCAGAAAAACGACACTTGGGAACTTGCAAAGCTACCTAAGGGTAAGAAAGCTATTGGTTGCAAGTGGGTATATGTGAAGAAGGAGGGATCTTCAATTAGGGACATTAGGTTCAAAGCCAGATTGGTTGCCAAGGGATATGCACAGCTTGAGGGCATTGATTACAACTGTAGGCGTATAAAATTGCCTATAGGTCCCTTAGCTTAGCTCAGCA
>BQKN01001020.1:513781-525637 GCA_022839385.1 Asparagus kiusianus
GTAACAGAATCATTAATGAAGAATAACGCAATTTCCCGCACGAACAACAACGAGGTATTTTCACACGTTGTGAAGCATTCGTCGATTTGGATTTTATTGGTGTTGGTGGCACAGCTGGATTTAGATTTGGTCCAGATGGATGTTAAGACAACTTTTCTACATGGAGATTTAGAAGAGGAGATCTACATGACACAATCTATGGGGTTCAAAGCTGCAGGAAAGGAAGAATTGGTATGCAAGCTGAAGAAGTCTCTTTAAGAATTGAAGCAATCGTCGCGATAATGGTACAAGAGATTTGACGGTTTTATGATTAGCCGAGGGTACACAAGGAGCCCATATGACCCATGTGTTTACAGTACAAGCTACATGATGGTGAGTACATCTATTTGTTATTATATGTTGATGATATTCTTATTACCTCTAGGAATTCTTCGGCTATTCGAAAGTTGAAAAAGGAACTGTCATCTGAGTTTGAGATGAAGGATCTTGGAGAGGCGAAGAAGATATTGGGTATGGAGATCGAGAGAGACAGGGTGAAGGGGAGATTGAAGCTTACACAGAGGAGTTATCTGCAGAAGATGTTGAAGAAATTCAGTTTTGATGGAAATACAAAGGCAGTGAGTACTCCATTGGCTCCCCACTTTAAGCTTTCGGCTAGTATATCGCCTGTTTTAGTTGAGGACAGAGATTATATGTTAAAGGTCCCATATACCAGTGCAGTAGGTAGCTTGATGTATGCGATGATGTGTACGAGGTCAGATTTATCACAGGCCGTGAGCATGGTATCGAGGTACAGGCACGACCTCGGGAAGGGTCATTGGGAGGCTGTGAAGTGGATTTTATGGTATATCAAAGGTACCGTGGATGTTGGTTTAATTTTCCAGAAGGATGAGAAGAATGGACATGATTGTATTGGTTACGTGGATTCAGATTATGCTGGAGATCTTGACAAGCGCCAGTCTACTTCAGGATATGTGTTTACATTGGCAGGTGCACCGGTATGTTGGCGATGTACACTTCAGTCCATAGTGGCTCTCTCTACTACAGAGGCGGAGTATATGGCGGTGACTGAGGCTGTTAAGGAGACTTTGTGATTACGTGGATTATTGGAGGACTTGGGGATTGCACATGAGACCCTTCGGGTATATTGTGATAGCATGTCAGCTATCTATTTGGCGAAGAACCAGGTTTATCATGCGCGCACGAAGCACATCGATGTCAGATTCCACTTTGTTCATGATGTTTTGGATGAAGGAGACGTCATATTAGAGAAGGTCCACACGAACGACAACCCTGCAGATATGTTGACCAAAGTTGTTTCAGGAGTGAAATTTGGTCATTGTTTGAAGCTTTTGAACATTCTTCGGTGTTGAGGCTTTTGGAGGCCATTGGGTGAACTACGTGAGGCTTGATTCCTTGGGCAAGAGGATACGTAGGCAGTCTTTACGATGTAGCCGGTTTGGATTAGTTGATTTTGATGGGGGTGAGATTGTTTGGACTCTCGTTCGGACTCCCGACTTGTTGTGGATTGAGTCCGTTGTCGTGAATAAACTTCACAGCGTACTGGACACAACAAGTGGGACATTTGAATGCTTTGGTGTCGGCTCAGTTTTGAAAGAAACTTCACTAAGGTGGATAATTGTGAACACGTGATTAAAAGGCCAAGCCCACCCGATATCAGCTCATGCTATAAATAATAGCATGAGGTCTTTCTAGGGTGAGCGCAAGGAGAAGTTTGCAGAAAGAAAAAAAACGACGTACAAGTGCCCTAGTTTTGCGTGAAAAGAGATTTCAGTGGCGGAGAATTTGGCGGCGTGCAGAGAAGAAAATTCAGCTATCTCTTCTAGGGATTTGTGGGGTTTTTTTGTGCAGTCGTTTTTAGGATAATTTTGTGCATCCCTTTTGTGAGACTTTTGTGAGAGGTTTTGAGATTGTTTGAGGGTTTAGATTGTGAGATTGTAAACTCTAGTTGTATTCTCTCCCTCTAATAGTAGATCTCCCCCTCCTTGCCCCGTGGACGTAGGCGATTTGCCGAACCACGTAAAAATTAGTTGTCTTGCTGTCTTGTGATTTGTAATAGCTTGTAGGTTCCCTCGATAAGTCAGTCCTAGAACTGATGAGAGGAAGAGCTGATATCTCACTTTATTGAGTTATTTTGCTTTCGGTTCTTGTTTTCTTTGTAAAACAGGAATTCCGTTGTGATCTACTCTCTTGTTGTGCTGCCGAAGTGCTGCCGAAATTTTCGCTACGCACAACAAACTCTACAAAGCTAACCTATCAAAAGTAACTCTAAAATAAGAAAAATGATAGAAATTACCACTCACAAGCTTTACCTTCAAGTCTTCTAAATCCCTCAAGCTTCAGTTCGTAATCTGTCATCTGAAACACAAGTCCACATCATATGATTTACACAAGGACTGTCATAACTCATGTGCCTTGAAAATAATGAATTATAGAAAACATCATCATAACTACCAAGATGGTCATTAGTAAATTCATGTATTGTTTCCACTTGCAAGCCAATGATTATACATAGTACTTGCTAAATCTGCTCTAAATTGAGACCACGCATTTGATGTCCCCACGGATGTTAGTGTTTCAGCTTCATTGTTTTCATTTTGTTCTCCTTCTTCCACCTCATATTCTTCTAGATTATTAATTTCAAATGAATCATTTTTTAATTCAGTTCTAATAAAGTTATGCAGCAGAACACAAGCCAAGATAATCATATTATGAACTTTTATCAGGTAATAAGGAGGACTTCTCAGTATTGCCCCGTTGCCTCTTTAATAAGCCAAATGATCTCTCAATGACATTTCTCGCAGCCGAGTGCTTCATATTGAAGTACTCCTACGAGGAGGTAGGTTGATTCTGAGCACTCCAAACATCCCGATGGTATCACTGACCTCTAACTCCTGTGAGAAGTCCTTCTCCATTTGTATATAGCCAGCATCAACCAAGTAGTAAGTACCTATAAAACATCCAACTCTAAATTAAAACAATGTTTAATATTATTTTAAACTAATAAAATAATTGCATATAGTGACACATTTATTAACCGCATTTTTCTTACCACGTGAGACTACTAATCCATTTCTCCTAGTAATTGCATCTCGAAGTATTCTACTATCGGCAGCTGACCTTTCCCACCACGACAACACATATTGATGAGGACAAACTTCCATATTAGTTGTTATTTGACTTTTGTTTTTTATTTATTTCAGTTTTTAGTATTTTAAATTTGAATTTCGAATTAGGTTAAATTTAGTAGTTATCACTTTGGCAATCGAGTGATCTGAGGGATTTTTATTTGGTGAGATTTTATGTTGAGAGATTTGCAAATCTGTAATATTTTTCTCTCTTTATAAACCCTGTTGTAATCAATGAATTAAGGGGCTGTTCGTTTCGCAAAAAAATTGGGAAATCGAAGGATAGGAAACCTATTTCCTATAATAATTGTTTTGAGGTTGTTTGGTTGACTTAAAAAAGAAGAAAACTATAGAATAGGAGATGAGATGAGATGAGTTGTCACCTTATTATTGGATGATGTGAGTGATTTTTTAGAAAAACTTGTTTTGAGGTTGTTTGGTTGGTTAAAAAAATAAGGAAATGAATTGGAGGTATATTATTGGATGATGTTTTGAGGTTGTTTGTGTTTGGTTCATTTTTAAAAATAAGAAAATAGATGAGATGAGATGAGTTGGAGATATATTATTGGATGATATGACACATACTTAAGGAAATCAATTTCTTATTTTTTTTTGAGGAAATGGATGGAAATGAAGGTTTAATGAGATGAAATGAGTTGTCACAATATTATTGGATGATGTGTGTGATTTTAAAAAATGAGATAAGATGAGATGTGATGAGTTGGATGATGTGACACATTTATTGTGTTTGGTTTATTTTTAAAGGTAAGAAATAAGATGAAATGAGATGAGTTGGAAGATAAAAATATTATTTTATTGGATATTATGGGTGAGTTTCAGGGATGGAAATGGATAAAAATATTATTTTATTAGTTTTCTTGTACCGATTTCCTTTTCTTGGTTTTTAGGGAACCAATCAAACGGCCCCTAAGAGGAGATGAAGGGCTTGTTTGGATTGAGGTGAATGATGGTGAAGGGAAGTTAGGGGAACCATTCACCTTGTTTGGAAACATTTAGGGCTTGTTTGGATTGAGGGGAATGAGGGTGAAGGAAAGTTAGGGGAACCATTCACCTCCATTCACCTTGTTTGGGAATTAGGAGGTGAAGTTAATTCACCCTAGTTCCCCTTGGTTCACCCCCTAATAGTATAAAATTTGTTACCCCCCAAATTGGGGTGTAACCAAGGGGAAGGAAACTTTCTTCCCTTCCCTTCCCTTCCCTTCACTCAAATTCCCTTAACTTCCCTTCACCCCCTACAAATCCAAACAGGCCCTTAGGAGGTGAAGTTAATTCACCATGGTTCCCCTTAGTTCACCCCCTAATAATATAAAATTTATTACCCCTCAAATTAGGGTGTAACCAAGGGGAAGGGAACTCCATTCCCTTCCCTTTCATTCTCTCACCTAGTTTCCCTCCCTTCACCCCCTACAAATCCAAACATGCCCGAAAAGATAAAATGAAAATTGAATTGGCCTACTTTGGTGTGAAACGCTAGGCTTAATTTTTTTTTTGTCGTCTTCCAGCGCCGCCTCCAGCTCTCTGTTTCCCGCCTCTCCTTGTTCTTCGTCCACTCCTCAAACAACCGCAACCCAAACCATCGTCTCCTTCTCCTCCAACCACCAGCGCCGCCATCCTCTTCCATAAACAGCCTCCCTTCTCCGCCTCCCACAAACAGCCGCCAAAAAAAAAAAAAAAAACCCAACGCCTGTCCCCTCTTCCTCCCAAACAGAGCCCCCCCAACCCCCGTCTCCTTCTAACAACCGCCAACGCCGCCTGCGTCATCCTTGCCCGATCCAAACCCTAACCCTAACCCCAACCCCGAGATTGACGACAGTCCCAATCTCCCAAATCTCCGAGCTCCTCTTTCCTCAGCAACATAGTGGAACGCCTCTGATCTCCGAACAGCGCCCACGCCCCGCTCCTCTCCTCCTCCAGCAGCCGCCACCGTCGCCTCCTCCCCTGTTTCCCTTCCACTTCGAGCAACCCAGGACGACGTCCAATCGCTATCACCCCGCCGCTCCCCTGTTTTAATTCGGATCTGATTTGTTTGATTCGACCCGAACCTGGTTCAGTGCATCTGATTCTCAACTCAGATCCAACCCGTACAGTAGCAGACCCGTTGCGATTTCATACTTGATTCAAGTCCGACGATGGTATTAATTTCTCTCTTTATTTTTCTGTTAATATCAATTTATTAGTTAATTGCCTGAGTATTTTTTTTATCTCTGACCTCTTATCAAATATTCGCTGCTTGATTAAATTGGTGAGTTGAGAGTAACTGAACATGTGACTTCTGAAATTTGATATTGATTGTAGAACTTGCGTAACGAAATTAAATTATGTGATTAAATTGATCGGAATTGGAATTATTCATCACTATTTATGCAAATCTTATTAAAATCCATCTGTCACGTTAACTGTTTTAATTTAATTTCCTACCGATCATGAATATTGGCGAAACGGTGCGTTGTTTGATTTAGATCGCTGATTCTGATAGACCCCTTGTTCGTTTCGCATCACATATGTAAACAAAATATCTTGAATGCATGCTCCGAGAACATTAACAGCTATTATGTTTTTCCTTGACCGAAACCTTGGCTGATTTGCTCTTGACACATTGACAGGAATATATATGCCATCCAATGCTCCAAAACAACCTTTGAATAAACAAGAAAAGAAGATTGATATGCAACCTATACTTCCAAAAAACATCAAGTAATGAATATAAGATATAAGTAATTGTAATGAATCATTAACGTCAAGGAAGTAGGAAGATTTCAAATTCATTGAGATGTAACATGCACAGAGAACAGAATCAAGACCTGGGAAAACATAGAATAATTAATAATAGAGAAAATAAAACGGTGCATCTCCAATTAAGCATCATTTGTTTACAATTCTGCAACAAATGACAGTTGCTTTATTAGTAATATATATATAAATATATATGCCTAAAATGCTTCAGAATCTCATAATCTAGTAAATAAAAGTTACTAAAATACTTCTCATAGTCCCTTCAGAATCTCATAATACACATTACTCTTGATATAACTGGCAAGAAACCTGTATGCATACAAGTTAATTCATAATACATCACTATCATGTTTCAAGCAGCGCAAAACTCAGACATATACGTCATCTTGATCTTCTGCAACTGTGGGACAACGTCCTTCATAGCAAGCCTTTCATTAGGCGAGTCACTTGAACAGATAATCCCCAACTCCATGATGGAAGATAGACAGGCATGTATTGAAATTAAGTAGCTCTTTGGCCTTTCATTTCCATTTTCATCTTTCAAGAGATTGCAGTCCACAATATCTAACAGGCCGGTAGGATTTGCATCATTAATCCATCGTCGCAAGCTTGATTCCCCCGTAAACATAGGATCAGTAGGCTTCTTTCTCGTAAAGATTTCTAGCAACAATATTCCAAAGCTATAGACATCTCCCTTTGTGGAGACTCTTCCTGTTGATCCATACTCTATACCACAAACACAAAAGGTAATACAAATCATATGTGATTGGATTAAATTTAAGGCGAAAGCCTGTAAATTTATTTACCTGGGGCAATATAGCCAATTGTCCCTGCCGTTCTTGCTGAGGTTACGCTCTGGCTGACACCACTCAGCAGTTTTGCGACGCCAAAGTCACTGACATGTGCGGCCATTTCTTCATCAAGAAGAATGTTGTTCGGTTTTAGATCACAATGCAGTATAACCTCAGAATGGTGATGATGAAGGTAGTCAATGGCTGATGCTACATCGATTACTATATTAATCCTTTGGAGTAGGCTCAAGCAGTAATTATGGGAGTATAGCCATCTTTCCAGATTTCCATTGGGCATGAATTGGAGGACAAGTGCCTTGAAATCCAAGTTGGAGCAAGCGCTGATGATTCTAACAAGATTTCTGTGTCGAACCATCCTCAAAGCACGACATTCAGCATCAAAACTCCTCGAAGCTCCTTCGATTTCCAAATTCAAGACCTTTATGGCAACAAGGAGACCATCATCTAAAAGCCCTCTGTACACAGAACCAAATGCACCCATTCCCAGCAAGTTTATCTCGCTGAAGTTGTCAGTGGCACGAACAAGCTCGTAGTATGAGATCAATCTATGGTGCGTAAGAGAGAGCATGCTAGGAGGGGCTAGATTCTTGGCTCTCCTTCTACAAAATCTTAATAAGATGCAAAAACCAAGAATGACTCCGGAAGAAGCAATAACAGGGAGGATGTACCTTAGCAAATGCCTCTCTGAGTTAGAATGTGCGGAATCAAATGGATTACAAGATGAAAATCCTAATATGGGTGCTCCACATAATGCTGCATTTCCTTTCAAAGACACCACACTGACGTTTAAAAAAGCACCGCCATTTGGAATCATTCCTTCCAACTTGTTGAAAGATAAGTTCAGAACACTGAGATGTTGAATTTTGACGAAGGACTCGGGTATAACACCTGAGAGCTTATTGCAAGAAAGGTCCAAATACTCAAGATTAATAAGATCACCAAATGATTCGGGAATGTGCCCGTCGAATGAGTTATTTGATAGATCTAAATAATTGATTTCGTGATATTTCGAAGGACTTGGAATGTTACCCGACAGCTGATTTAATGATACATCGAATTCATATAAGCCCTGCATGTTCCACAAAGCTAATGGCAGCGATCCAGTGAGAAGGTTTCGTGACAGAATTAAGTAATCTAGTTGAAACAGACTCCAAATAGTTTCAGGAATTGCTGAGGATAACCTGTTAGCATCAAATATTAAGATCTCTAGTTCGGTGATGTTACCCAGCGAGTCAGGTATGGATCCAGAAAGACCATTCTTATGGAGGTAGAGTCTTTTCAAGTTTCTCAATCGGCCGAGCTCATGTGGGATCGAACCGTATATCCTGTCACTATACAAACTTAAGTACTCCAGGCCTTGTAGGGTTGTGATTTCAGACGGTATCGTTCCAGCTAGCTCATTATTGCTCAATGATAGAACGATCAATCCAGACAGGTTACCCAGCTCAACAGGAATTTTCCCCTTAATATGATTATCCTGAATATCAAGCACTGTTAGAGTCCTTGAAAGATTACCTACGGTATATGGAAGAATGCCATCCAGTTCATTTCCACTAACAACCACAAAGTCTAAAACTCTGCAGTTCGAAAGCGTTGCAAGGAAGTCAACTCCTCCTGTTAGTTTGTTTCCAGATAGATTCAAGTGCGAAAGGTTAGCCATGTTCCCAAACTGTAAACGCACTGGTCCGGTGAGACTATTATTGCCCAGCTCCATGAATGTGAGTGATGACAAATTGGAAAGGGAAATCGGTATGGGACCAGTAATACCACCACAGTAAGTAATCTGCAAATAATCAAGGTTCGTGAGACGACCCAACTCCTCGGGAATATTCCCATGGATGCTGGTGTTGCCAAGGCTTAATGCGGACAGGTTGGTCAGGTTACCTAAAGAGGATGGTATGGTACCCGTTAGATTGTTACTTCCAAGATACAACATATTAAGTTGCTTCATATTTCCAATCTCGGGCGGGATGTTCCCGGTTAGCCGGTTAAAACTCAAGCTCAGGATTTGAAGAGTACGACTACTGCAAAGGCTAGACGGGATGATGCCAGTGAGTTGGTTGGCAGACATAGACATAACAGGAGGGAACAACGGATGGAAGTTGCTATCATTAGAGGGCAAGGACCCTGAAATACTGTTGGACCCGAGATGCAATTCAATAAGCGATGACATGTTGAAAAGGGAAGGAGGCATTGAACCTGAAAGCTGATTATGATCAAGTCCGAGATATTTCAGTCGAGGCAGCCGAGCCAGAGATTCAGGAATGGTTCCGACTAAGCCACCATTGGAAAGCGAGAGCAGAGACAGAAATGAGAGGTTGCCGATGTGAGGAGGGATGGTGCCGTAGAGCGGCATGTTGCTTATGTTGAGAGCAGTGACTCTTTGTCTTCGACGGCTGCAGGTGACGCCCATCCAGGTACAAAAGGAGGCATCAGTGGTCCAGTTGGCAGATAGAATGCTGCCTGGATCACGCTCGATGACCTGGGCTCTGATGGCCAAGAGGGCTGAGAGGTCGGTCATGTTGTTATGCTTCACCGCCGATGATGAGGTAAACAATAATAGCATCAGATGCATTACTAAGAAGACAGACTGGAAGGTCTCCATTGATGCCAGTAAAGGAAGATTATAGAGGATAAAAGAAATTGATACTTCACGAGGGAAAATGCTCAACATAAGTAGTCCAGCTGATTTGCTCACAATAATTATCATTTACCAGTTGACTAATGTCAACTGAAAGAGTGGATCAAGTTACAAATTATATAACGCACTACCCACGTTTACTTGTGGACTTCACAGTCCTACGCCATCCCTTTCATTTGGAGATATGGTCTACAATTCTACACCCACTATCAACATTGACTTGGACTCTTGAAAGTCCTATCCAATGCCATGCGTTTGCAAATTAAGTCATCAGAAATTAAGCCAACAGTCCTGCATCAGAATATTTTCCATGATTGAAATATATGTCCCTTGATATAAAGATCTCGTGAGGATGAATCAAATATTAACAGCTGCCCTATTCGGATTAAAAATATTAATATTAGAAGGAGAAAAAAAAATTGTGTCCTCGCCTATTTGGACTTGAATAGTCTACACTTGACCAAATTGTGCAAGTGAAACAACAAGTTAATCATGCAATAACATATCTCAGAAACAAACGACTGGTTGTTATTGTAGTCGGAATATAAGGGCCCGTTTGGTTGTCTCTTTTAGAGGAGGAAATGGGCTGAAAACCTGCCAAAACTGATAAAAACTGACAGTTTTGGCAGGCTTTTCCCTTCCCCCTTATGCAAACAAACAACCCCTAAAAGTAATTGCTATCTGGATTAAATATGATTTTTTAAATTGCCTGCAATATGATTTTTTACATTTTACTATTCAAGAAAAATGAACTTTTTTCGCTTAAGGGCCTGTTCGTTTGCCTTAAAAAAAATGGGAAATCAAAGAAATAGAAAACTATTTCTAAGAAAAATAGGTTTTTGATTTGTTCGGTTGGCTAAAAAAAAGGAAATCAAAGAAATAGAGATGAGATGAGATGAGTTGTCACATTATTATTGGATGATGTGAGTGATTTTTTAAGAAAACTAGTTTTGATGTTGTTCGGTTGGCCAAAAAAAATAAGGAAATGAATTATAAGAAAACAATTTCCTGTAGTTTTCTTGTTTTCTTTTGTTTGGTTCATTCTTAAAAATAAGAAATGAAATGAGATGAGATGAGTTGTCATTGTATTATTGGGTGATATGTAGAAAGATTAAGAAAAGTGTTTTCATAACTTTTTGGGATGAAATGGAAGAAATAAAATGTTAATGAGATGAGGTGAATTGTTATATTATTTTATTCGATGATGTGAGTGATTTGAAATGATGAAAAGAGATGAGTTGAGTGATGTTTGGATGAAAATAATATTTTATTAGATGTGGTGGATGAGTGGTTAGATGAAAATAATATTTTATTAGATGATGTGGATGGGTTGTTGGATGAAAATAATATTTTATTGGATGTTATGGGTGAGTTTTAGGGATGGAAATGGAAGAAATGGGTTATTTTGAGATTTCCACCTTTTCCATTTCCATTTCTTGGTTTTTAGAAAACAAACGAACAGGCCATAAAAAGACGCACATCATTTGTTGGTTCAGCCCTTCAACAAGATAGAGCCCACATCAACTGAAGGACAGGGTGAGACTCTCGGCAATCCAATCAATTGTTTACATTGGGGATCATGAAAGAACGAAGGTGTAGACAGTAGATGTTAGGTCGCTACAGTATTTCTATAGTACCGATTAGTGGGTCGTGGCTATAATGTTGGCTGCTGGTTGCTGACTGCTGAATTTAACGTCAACATCAAAAGTGATTACAGATAAGATATTAAATAAATAAATAAAAACACTGCCAATGTGGAATATGATCCCAAGCTCAATTTTCCAAAATTTAGTTTGAATTAAATTTCATCTTTAAAAAGGAAATCCAAAGCTCAATTTTCCCAAGAGCTTTGCTACAGGGACCCAAAATATGGGACTAATAGAGGGGACAAATGAGGTGTTTCCCTCCTATTGGATAATGAGTTGGTCATCATTAATGATGCCAACTTATTATCCAATAGGAGGGAGACACCTCACTTGTCCCCTCTATTGATCCCATATTTTGGGTCCTTGGGGAATTTTGAACCTTCCACAAATTACATTTCCAATGGCTATGTCTGGTTTTAGCGAAAATAATGAAAAAGAAAATAAGAAGGAAAGAAAAAAAAGGAAGCGAAAGGAAAATAAAGAGAAATCGTATTCACTTTTATGTTTGGTTAGAAAGAAAGTTGTAAGAACTCAAAGGAAAATGATACGATTAAATTAATTTATGCACTTGTATGATAATCTATAGTAAGTCATTGTGTATTATTTTGTTTTTAGTTTTCGAATTCATTAATATGGATAATATATGAATTCAATAGATATGTCTCCAAATTAAATTTTACATAGGACTTTCTAAACAAATGATATATAGAGAGAGAAATAAAAACTTTACACACATTCCAATATAAATTTTAAATCAAACAATATATAATATTCATACGAGAAAAGTAAAGGTTAGTGCGAAATATTGAATCGACACTATATATATATATATATATATATATATATATATATAT
>BQKN01001020.1:530637-552815 GCA_022839385.1 Asparagus kiusianus
AACACCAACAAAATTACCAATTTCGTATACATTGTGGCACATGTAGACATTTCCATTTCTAGGCCTGACACCACCTCCACCTCGGATTTTTTGTTTCCGCACATTTCTTTTCCTCGCTTTAGTTCTCTAGGGTTGAAGAGGAGAAACCTCGCTGAAAACGTAGCCACGTCGGACTTTTTTCTCTCCCCGATTTCCTTCCCCAATCGGGAGAAATCGAGGAAAACCCTAGCCACCTTTGACAATCGCTCTCTTGTTTCTCTCGTTGATTTATTTGGTGACGCTAGGGTTACCTCCTTACTCTTCTCCCGCTAGAAATCTCCCGCGGCCTTCTTTGTCACTGTCTTCTTGTTCGCCATCTTCGTCTTTCGCTTAGATTTCTCTCGTCAACTTTGTCGACGTTGAAATTGAGGTAAATTTCAAAACGTCATAGGATTAGAGGAGGAAGGGGTTATTGTGATCATTTGTGGTGATGATGAACCTAATTGGCTTGATTGAGTAGATCTAAAATCCTACTGCTTGTGATCATTTTCAGTTTGCCTGAAAGTTGAGATCTGAAATTCTACTGTTGCCTAAAATTATTCAAGAAATTCCTATCATTTTAATGTTCAGATCTGAAATTCTATTGTTGCCTAAAATTTTTCATGAAATTTGTGCCCGTCATCGATCTTTTTTGGCTGTTTTTGTTACTATGCTAATTCGAGCTTGTTTAGCTCTATGTTGTTGGGTTTTTGGTTGCTATTTGTGCTCGTCGTCGAGCTCCCCGTGGTTGTTTTTTGTTTCTATGCTGATTTGAGCTTGTTTAGCTCTATGTTGTTGGGTTTTTGGTTGCTACTTGTGCTCGTCGCCGAGCTCCCCATGGCTGTTTTTTGTTACTATGCCGATTCGACCTTGTTTAGCTCTATGTTGTTGGGTTTTGGTTGCTATTTGTGCTCGTCGCCGAGCTCCCGTGGCTGTTGTTTGTTACTATGCTGAGGAGATCTGAAATTCTACTGTTTGTGATCATTTTCGGTTTGCCTGAAAGTTTTGATTACTTGTGAATAAACTGATAAATGTGGGGGATTTTTTTTAAGATGAAGTTGTGAAATCCCTGTGAACTTTATCCTCTTACCTGGCCATTAAAGTGAACAATTTCAGTTTTTGTGCACTGTTTGTGTTCAGCCCCTTGATATTTTCTTTGTGTTGAGGTTTGTGAGAAGTTTTGTGCTTAGATTTTGTGAGATTGTCGTGTTCAGCCAGTTTTGTGCTTAGTTTTGTGAGACTATCACATGTTCAGTGGGTGGCTAACAATGATGTAATATATTGCACTGGATCGCTATGATGATTGTCAAAATTTTCTCGTGTTCAGCCCCTTGGTATTTTCTCGTGTTTAGGTAGTTTTGTTTAGGCTATGATGATTATCAAAATTTCTGAGATTAGCAATCTGCAATATCTATTGATATTGCACTAGATGACGAACAATGATGATATTGACCAGATTCTGAGCCCTCAGCCATTACGTACATGTTTGGTATTTCCAGGTTTGATGTGATTTCCTATGGTATATACATATTTATGGCTAATCAGGTTGTTTATATGTTTTTTATAGGTTTCATAAGAATTTCTGGCTAATTCAGGTACGTATTTTATAAAATTATGAATAATCAGGGTATTACAGGTCTCGTTTATTTTTTTCGAAAACAGGTTTCGAGTGATTTTTTTCATCTCAAACAGGTATATTTCAGGTCAAATCAGGTATGCAGTTCATAGCCATTGAATCATGTTATTCCATGTTTCGTATGATTTTTTAAGGCAAACAGATATTTATAATGAATTCGGTAATTTACTATTTGTTCATGTTACATTCGCACTTTTATTTTGTTAAGATAACATCACATAACGATCACAAATAAATTTATCTTTAGTAGGGGGTAATCTTACCATGGTGACCATATACACTTTTCCCTACACACTTCAAAACCAACCAAACCCAAAAAAGTGAAAAATGTCAAATCAACAAAAGTTTACCCTTTTTTTCCATACAAACCAAACACAAGAAAAGTTCATACATTGGTTTCCCACCTTATTTTATGTGCGAACCAAACCAAAACAATCTATTTCTTAAAAAAGTTTGGAAAACTCAAAACTTGGGTTTCTTTACATGGAATTTTATTTCCTATATCTAGGAAACGAACCAAACAGCCCCTAAAGACACGCATCATGTATTGGTTCAGCCCTTCAATCCATTTTCTCCACAAGATGGAGCCCACAACAACCAAAGGACAAGTTGAGACTCTCAGCAATCAAATCAATTGTTTACTGTGAATGTGGGGGCCACCAGGTGAATGAAGCGGAGTAAAAGCAACCGCGTGAAAGGCTAAGACGAGTGTGGGGGAACGAGTTCAGCAGCAATTATGGGTGGGGGCCACGAGAAAATGTGAACGCAGTTTTTTTTTCGTTTTCCATGTGAGAGGCAAATCTTGTGGGGGCCACTCATTCACGAACACGGCTGCAAACCGCGTGCAATAGCAAACCGCGGGAGATTTCGGGCCACATCGCTATAAATAGGAACGAGATTTGTTCCTAGGTTTTTGGTGCAAGCAGCGGCGGAAGAAAAATCGCAGCGGGGAAAAATAGTTATTTTTCGGTTGAAGCAGAGGAGAAAAATAGGGTTTTAGCGTACCTTTTGAGAGGAATTGAGAGATTGATTGAGGGTTTATTTGTGAGATCTTGTGTGGTTATAAGCCCTATTTGTATTCTTTTTCTCTTTAATAGTAGATCCCAGGTGAATGAAGCGGAGCAAAAGCAATCGCGTGAAAGGCTAAGACGCGTGTGGGGGAACGAGTTCAGCAGCAATTATGGGTGTGAACGTAGTTTTTTTTCGTTTTCCGTGTGAGAGGCAGTTCTCGTGGGGGCTACTCATTCACGAACACGGCTGCAAACCGCGTGCAATAGCAAACCGCATGAGATTTCGGGCCACATCGCTATAAATAGGAACGAGATTTGTTCCTAGGTTTTTGGTGCAAGCAGCGGCGGAAGAAAAATCGCAGCGGGAAAAATAGTTGTTTTTCGGCTGAAGCAGAGAAGAAAAATAGGGTTTTAGCGTACCTTTTGAGGGAGGAATTGAGAGATTGATTGAAGGTTTATTTGTGAGATCTTGTATGGTTATAAGCCCTATTTGTATTCATTTTCTCTCTAATAGTAGATCTCCCCCTCCTTGTCCCGTGGACGTAAGCAGCTTGCTGAACCACGTAAAATTAATTTATTTGTGTTTGTGGCCATTGTAATAGTTTTAGGATCCCTCGACAAGTCAGTCCTAGAACTGATGAGATGAAGAGCCGATATCTCACTTTGTTGAGATATTCGCTTCAGATTCTTGTTTCCTTGGTGAGACGAGAATTCTTATTGATTTTTCTTTTTTATTGTGCACCAGAAACTCTGTCGAAATTTTTGCTACGCACAACATTTACAACGGAAGAGGAATGTGTAGAGTCTCATCTTCTTTTCCGCCATGACTTTCGATTTCTTCTTTTTTCTTTTTGGTTCGTTTTCGCTGGGTGCACGGGAAGAAAACGAAACTGAAATTTCCACCTTTTTTCCTCTTTGGATTCCCTCATTTTCGTTTCCTTTTTTCCTCTCTCTTTCTAACCAGATAGAGGAAATTTTTACCATCTCGTCCATTTTCTTTTCTTTTATTCCATTTTCAATCAAATCAAACACAGGCTAAAGCTCCCGTACGTGAAATCTGGAAGATAATGAAGCAAATTAGAACTAAACAATCCAATCAATTGTTTACAATCCTCCTACTGCTGTCAGCATTTTCTAAATTAAAATCTCATACACGTAACCTTGAGCAGAACAACTATCATTTGGAGACCAAAAAAAGAAAAAAAATCCTGCAATATTAGCAGTAAATGAGAAGAATAAATCAAAGATAGTGCATTACCTTTTTCTCTAGCCTCATCTTTGTCGATCTGTGCCTTTTCCACCATCAATAGAATAAAATGTTAACGATTGCCACCTGATCAAGCTTAAGCAGCTCACGAGCTACTTGTCCAGTGGAAATAAGCTCATTATGCTGCGTGCCTACCGATGGCAAAGAGTAGGAAAATATAAAGATCGAAGACCATACATTATCAACAAAATCTAGTAAATAAAAATTATATAAAATGTTTCTCACAATTGCTTCATGACCTCATAATACAAATGTTATTCTAGAAATAATTAGTAAGAAACCTTTTTATATGTATATAAGTACATTTGTAATACATTTGTCAAAGTTCTAAACAATACAATACGCTGACATATACTCCTCCATCTTGATCTTCTGCAACTTTGGAACCACATCTTTCATAGCAAGCCTTTGTTTAGGTGAACCTCTTGAACATATAATGCCCAACTCCATTATAGAAGATAAACAATCATTTCCTTTCTCATATTTCAAGAGACTAGCAAAAAAAACCCCGCGTAACACGGGGAGAATGAAGAATGCATACTCAAAGATTCTACACTATGGCAATTAAAACATCCTGGAGAAATCTAGTAACAAAGATGTTGGTATCACTCTTACGTTCGATTCCAACCACATGATTATCTGCAAAGCCCAAATAATACTAAACGAAGAAGGCTGAAAATTTTAAGCTCCTTTGTAGTTCACATTAGAATTAAATAATAGCATAAACTTCTACACTAACCATGATCCATTCAAACTAATTCAGATTCATGCTCAATAATATTTGCACGAACAAAAAAAGTCAATGCTTAAAGAAAGCAAGCAACAATCTTCATATGATTTCGCTCGGAGTCGAATTGTAGTGCGCCGAGAAATTTAAAATGTGATCATATATAGCTTTTGCATGTTAACATAAGAACCGAAATCCAATTTTCAAAAAGACTGTAATATATGTTATACCTTCTCTATAATAGCAAATAATTCCCTAATGCTTCTTGGTCTTGTTGCTGCTCAAGAGAAGGAACTCGTCCTCAATCACTTGCTCTCTTCCCCTTTTATAGCCTCCATCCTTTCCTGTCCCTCACCTACTCTGACACCTTTCCTTGCAAATTAATCACTGTTCCCATTTTATCTTCCCCTATTGAGGGTAGAGGCATATGCATGATTGATGGATTGGATTTGGGTGAGAGTAGAGGAATGGTAGTGACATAGGAAGGAAAAGAAATGAGTTTTTTTTATATTTCTGAGGGTAAAACACGAAATATAAAATAACAATAAAATTGTCATACCTCTTCTCATATCTCCAATTTGCCGAACCCATTTGATCTCAAGCACCAACAACTCTCTTGTCTTGTTATCATCATTGATAAGATCAAATCTAAGAAAATCCAACTCCTCTACAACCTCTTTGAAACCTAACCCATAGAGCACCAAAGCCCACTCCTCTCTTGCCCCCGGTCGCATATTGATGGAAAGTCCCAACCACAATGAGCAGAGGAAATTCAGGGACGAAAAATATCAGCTCTAAAGTTCCTATAGATAATTTCTTTACACAAGGGAACTTGAGAAGTCAGTGGTTGCCAATGTTTTCAATGTAATATGAACACTTGTGCTGATGCAGCTATTTTGTTAGTAGGCCCCTATAGTTTGCATAATTGTTAGACTCCTTGTAACTAAATGTAGCGACTGAAAAACAATGACTCCCTGTAGTTTTTCTTTAAGCAATGTCTTTTAATTAAGCAAACAAAAACATAAAAATTTTGCAGATAATATAAAGATATGAAGAATCACACATGATAACCTTCTCGATCTCAAATTCACAAAATTCACAACCACAATTTGAGAACTCGAAGTAGATATTCTTATATTAGCACCACCACAAGATATCTAGAGTTGCGAGTCACCGGCATTGCCTAGGAAGCAACTGAGAGAAGAACAATTGAAATCATAAGATTAGCCAATAATTCAGATGAAAGCCTAAATCTAATCCCAAGAGGAGCCTTGCTGCTGTAGAGCGCGAGAGCAAAGAGAGAAAAAGAAAACAAAGTGAAAATGGAAAAGAAAAATAAGTAAAAATCGCTCCTTTTAGGGGTTGTTTGGTTTGTTTCCCATGTATTGGAAAATACAATTCTATGTAAAGAAACCCAAGTTTTGGGTTTTCTAAACTTTTTCAAGAAATAAATTGTTTGCATTTGTTTCGCACATAAAACATGATGAGAAACCAATGTATACACTTTTCTTGTGTTTGGTTGGCATCAAAAAAAAGGGGGAAAACTTTTAGTGATTAGACATTTCTCACTTTTCTTGTATTTGGTTGGTATTAAAGTATGCAGGAAAAATTGTATATGGTAACCATGGTAAGTTTACCACTCAGTAAAGATAAATTTGTTTGTGATCGTTAATGGAGGTAATCTTACCAAAAATAAAAGTGCAAATATAACATGAAAAACCAGTAAATAGCCGAATTCATCATAAATATCTGATTGACATAAAAAATCATATGAAACATGAAATAACATGATTATTTTAACTGTTATGAACTACGTACCTGATTTGACATGAAAAATACCTGTTTGACAGGAAAAAATCACATGAAACCTGCAATAACATGATTATTTATTAATTTATGAAATACACATGAATTTGCGAAACTTTCTTATGAGACCTGTAAAAACCCATAATCAACCTGATTAGTCATCAATATTTATATGACAGAAAATCGCATCAAACCTGATTAGTCATAAATATTTGTTGATATCACGTAAAATATACCAGTCACATGTTTATGAATTCTATGGCTAAGGGCTCAGAACTTATCATCTTTGTTAGCCATCCAACGCAATATCAATAAACATTGCAGGTTGCTAATCTCAGAATATTTGACAGTCATCATAGCCTAAAAAGAAAAAAAAAGTCACCAACTAAAACTCATGACATAAAAATATTTTCATTAATAACCCACAACAGTAGTCATCCAATACAAATGTAGATACATTGTAGCTTGCTTACATACAATTTTTTTTAGTTGTCATGTATATGATGACTTATAAAGTTCCTGCAAACACAAGTTCAATGTAAAATTAGTATTCTACAATCATCACATAATGTTGGTTAATATGCACATGAAACCATAAGTTTATAGTTGAAGCACAACTAAAATAAAAGTCATACAAATAATTACAAGTTTGTACAAGTTTGTTGAGAAGCTGAGAGCATGGCAAACAAAACTTCTCAAGTTCAGCAAGAAAAAACATTGGGATAGGTAACATAACTATCATATGATAAATCAAATGAATGACAATAACTAATAATAGAAATTTTAAACCTAGTGACTTGTGTATGAAATTCTGGATTCTTCATCCCATTCTTTGATGGTATAATATGCCGGAGGTAGTTATTATCAAGATTCAGCTTTACATGCATATTCTGACGTTTAAGGATGTCATAAAATTTTTTAGCCCCTGGAGTTCTTGACGCCCATCTTTTAGTTTTCATGCTGAATCAAAAATCCAAGCTTATTTTACACCAACTTACTCCTTATTTGGAAATTTTGTGTACCAGGCTGTTTTGTTTCCCTAAACATGCATCTTTCTCTCCAATTATTTCAAAGTTCTTGCAAATCCAATGGTAAATGCAAATAACTACAGATTAGCACTATTTTTGGTCTAATTTTGCAGATTCATTTACAGAAACTACAAGCGTGTTGATTTATCCAATAAACAATAAAACTTTGCCCTTGTTTATGATAAGTTCTATCAAGACCTCTCATACATTTTCACAAATACCTCTTCACAGTTTGACGCCAACACAGTTTCCCCAACTGAAAAAGAAAATCGCACTTTGAAGAAATCAACAATTAGAAAAAGAAAAGCAAGAAATTCTATCCCTACCATCCAAATACTACATTTTTTAACAGAGAAAAATCGCACCTGTAACAAAAATAAAAAACACATCATGCACACCCAATCAAGATGACAACTCTAACCTTCATAAGCATCAACAATTTATCTGATATACCCAAAAGAAATTTAAAAAATTTTAAAAAAAAACGTGTTTTGAGAACCTTACCAGGTGATTACGGCTACCATCTTCGATCAAATGTCACACTTTGAAGAAGTGGAAAGGTCGCTTTTATGATCAGGTTGACCTTATATTTGAGAGTGGGTAAGGGAGCTGTACCTCTTGAGATTTTTCTTTTTAATTTGCTGCTCTGCCTTCACAAGAACCCAAAGCCAAATGCCCTTTGCCGCATCTTGAGATTTTTCTTTTTAATTTGCTGCTCCGCCTTCACAAGAACCCAAAGCCAAATTGGCCTTTGCCGCAGCGGCATTCGTCAGTGAACAGTCCCTCACCTGAGGCACTCTTCCCCATTGCATCGAACAGGAAGGCCTTATCCGTATCCGAAGAGGGAAGCCATGCCGGACTCATCCCACCCATCCCATTGAGCGGAAAAGGCAAAAAAGAACCGCAAAGTTAATAAAGATGAGGACTTTGCTGACAGACTCCCCAAAATGTCCTTGAATCTAAGAAGCATAGAGGAATGATCAAGAGGGCAAACCAGGGAAGAACAGTATTTGATGAAATTTAACCTGGACTCCCTAAAATATCATTGGGTGCAAAACAAATTTCAGATGTTAAAACTGAAGATAAATTGAAAAATGGATGGCAAATCCGGAAAAAGAAGAAAATACTCATCTAGCTTTTAAACAATGTTTTTTATTGCAGTCCACGGTATCAAACAGGCCAGTATGATGTGCATCACATACCCATTCTCGGGAAGCTTGATTCCCCAGTGAAAATAAACATCTGCCTTCGTGAGACTCTACCTGTCGATGCATACTCTACTCCACAAATAGAAAGAATTGGTTCAAAGCATATGTAATTTGATTAAATTTCAGGTTAAAAGCTTGTAATTTCAATTATCTGGAGCAATGTAGCCAATGGTGCATGCCAAGCAAGCTGAGGTTACACTTCTGTTATCAGCACTCAATAGTTTCGCAATGCCGAAGTCGCTAACATGTGCAGTCATTTCTTTATCAAGAAGAATGTTGCTTGGTTTCATATCACAGTGCAGTACTACCTCAGAATGGTGGTGATGAGGATAGCCAAGAGATGAAGCTTACATCGATTACTATGTTGAATCACAGTGCGGTGATTATGGGAGTAGAGTCATCTTTCAAGGCAACCGTTAGACAAGAATTGTATGACGAGCGCCTTGAAATCCAAATTGGAACAAGCATCATTGATTCGAACAAGATTTCTGTGACGAACCATCCTCAAAGCGTGACAGTCAGTATCAAAACTCCTTGAAGCTTCGTCAGTTCCCAAATTCAAGACCTTTATGGCAACAAGAGACCATCATCTAAATGCCCTATGTACACAGAACCAAAGGTACCCTTCCAAGTAAATTTATCTCGCTGAAGTTATCAGCGACACAAACAAGTTCATAATATGAAATCAATCTGTTAGTGACAGACTGAAATTTTGAACACATGGAAGCATAGGAAAGGTTGCCAATATGTGGAGAAATCGTGCCATAGAGTGGTAAGTTCTGGAGATCAAGAGCAACGAGTCTTTGTGTTTTATGGTTGCAAGAGATGCCTGTCCAAGTGCAGAAGGAGGTGTTGATTGTCCAATTGGTCGACAAAATGTTGTATGGGTCTCTGACGCTGGCCTTGAAGGCCAGCAGTGCTGAGACGAAAGTTATGTTGTTGTGCACCTCTGCTGATGAAGTAAACAACAAGAGAGTGAAACTGAAGGCTGCTAAGAGAGAAGGATAAAACTCCATGAAGGGGATGTTGCAAGGATTTGCAAGCTATTTCCGTATGAAACAGGCTGATAGAACTCAGAGCCTCAGAAGATTGCATTATGTGTAGATAGGTAGACACTAGCAACCCTCTGGGGCCCACGCGGGTGCTTGTACAAGCCTCAGTTGTTGGTCCATGATTTTTCGAGATCACATGGAAGAAACAATTGATTTTTTTTTTCCGATGCCAAACCTCACACGAAGAGGGCAAGGGTGACCAAATTATTAATCGCTGTAATAAATTTCCCAAAGAAAACCAACCAAAGTTTTCCCTCGGATCTCCGATGCATATTCCCAATCCGGAGAGAGATTTTAATAAGAAGTTAACCGTTGTGATTATTTTAATAGGCAAAGAGTAACGGCATTACCCTTGTGAACTTTTAGGGAACTGTCTTCCTATTTATAGAAAGAGGAAATGTCTAAAACCACATGTTTTCGCCACTTTTCCAACTTATGAAAGTAGTGTAACAACTTCGTATATAACTCAAAAAATGTTGAACATACAGAAACATTTTGTACATAAGAGGGCTATGATACATGAACCCTAGAAAAGGTGTCAGTTTATTCAGTTTATATGTCACTAACATGAAATGAACCTGTTGTTAGACATGTCCTAATTAGGTTAAGAATGAAAGCATGTTGAGGATTAAGAATGAAATCGACCTGGTTCACAACTATAGGATAGGATTCTAGGGGAATCCTGTGTTCTATATCTCACCTTGACATTGGAATAGCTTCTGCAAAGATAATCCTGTCGCCTTCGTTAAAATAGGTTTTAAAAAAGGGGTTTTTGTCTTTAGACCCAACAGCTTACTCTACTTTATCATTAAACCCAACTACTTTTTTTTAGTACCTGTCAACCCAATCATCTTTATGTATTTGTCTTTAAACCCAAATAGAATAAATTAAAGTTAGTGTATACTGTATTTGTACTATCAAGTGACAAAAAACCAAATATACCCCTCAATATCCATAAAACTTTCTCCGTTCTCTCTCCTTCTGTGCTTCCCCCCAATCATTCTCTCCTCTTCTCTCTCTCTATCTCTCCATAAATTTTGTCCTTAAAACAGTGAAAAGGGGGAGAGTATCCAGTCTCTCGCGGTCTGCTGATCGCCGCCAGCGTCCGTCGAAGATGCCCGAGACTCAAGAGCAGCAATCCTCTCGATGCCGCCGCCACCGTCAAGTGATACGTTCCTCCCTCTCAACGGTAAGCTCACCGCCCCTTATGAGTTCTCATTTTCCTTTGTCGAGTTGTTTGCTGACTCGTGATTCGATTCGATTTGATCCAGAATCGCTCTCTCAATCGCCGAAAATCCTCATATACTTATTTTATGGAGATTTTTTTGGTTTATTGTGTTCGTCATGTTCAATTTGATTGTTGTAGATGTTTTTCGATCTAGGGTTTGGAAATTGAAATAGTAAGTTTTTATTTATTTATTTTTTATTTATTTGTTTTTTGAATTAGTGAGATATGCGGTAATAGAGGTTGTAAGTGGAAAATGCGTGAGAGATATCAAAGTGTGTGAATTATTTGTTTTGTCAAGAGGAATATTTGTATGTTAGGGTTTTCAAAAAAGGGGAAAAAAATAAAAAAAAAATCAAATGTATTAGGTTTATAGACAACTAAAGTTACCTTATGTTTTATGTCATTCTCCATTGTATATATTTATGTCATTTAGTCATGTTTATTGTTGAGCTACAAATTTTATTTTCTCACAGATTTGATTTTATGAGCTTGTGGGAAATTTAAGCCTTCGCGTAGGAGCAGAATCCCTACCACTCATCCTAAGCTTCTACAAGGGTCCGAGATCTTTACGGAGAAGTGCAGTGCAAGATTTAATTAGAGACCTGGATAATTTTTCGTGTGTAGAAATATATGTTTGGAAATTGATTTGTAAAGTATTTGTATAAATATATGTTTGTCAGCATGAAACCTATAAGACTCCTGTTGGAATTGGTTGTGTAAAGTTTCACCATAATTCTGAGCCGTTGTATATAGTTTGTCAATTGTATTCTTCGATTAAATTACTGGTGTTTTGTGGTTTCTGTGGTATAGCACATTATCATGTAAGTATAGAACGTCATACTGTAAGTATAGCATGTTATCTTGTAAATATAGTCAAGGTTTTAAATTCGGATGTCGGGTTCATGTCGGACGGCTGAAATCCATGTTGGATAGCGGAAATCGGGGATATATCGGTGGACATGGACTAAATATCGGATTGCAATATCGGGTGATCCGCATATTATTACGAGGATTACTAAAAATTAAGACATTGAATCTTTCATATTAATTAAACAAGGTTACAACAAGTTCTCCATCAATCTTTCATATTAATTAATTCAAAATATCCTAACAAAATAATTCTCGGTTGTTATACACATCATACACTGCTCTCTGTCCCCTTTGTGATATCAGCTGATTATACTATTCGACAATTAGTTGAACTACTGCTTTCCTTTCAATTTGGTTTTGAGCATTCCAAAAAAAATCGACTGAAGCTTCATGGGCTAACAAAGGACACCTGTAAGTGTAACCCTTTTAATTTACATAACAAAATCCTCTCCCACTTGCTCAGTTGCTCATTACTAAAAAAAGTCTAAATTTCCAAAAAAATAGTCTCAGTATCGATTCGAAAGAGAGGCGCTCAGCCAGAGAGAGAGAGAGAGAGAGAAAGGGGGGAGAGACTGAGAGAGACATACCTCAGGATTCGATGGCGGCTGAAGCTTCAGGATTCGACGGCGGCTGAAGCTTCACGATTCGACACAGTCGAACTTTGAAGGCGGCTGAAGATGGTCGAAGACGGCTGAAGATGCGGTCGAAGGCGGTCGAAGAGCTAGAATGTCGAACTTTGAAGGCGGTCAAGGCGGTCGAAGGCGGCTGAAGATGCCTCAAGAGAGAGGAGACGGCGGTCTGTAGCCCTAGGTTTTTTTTTCTTTTATCGACTCTTTTCTTTCATCGCTTCGTATAAATTCCTTGAAAAACTTAGCAGCGGTCAAATAGGTTTGGGTTTTGTGAAAACCCAAACCCAAACCCAATAAATCAAAACAATGGTTTAAACCGAAATCAAGGGATGTCGGCCGATTTTTCAAAGGTGAAAAATCGGCCGACATGCCCGATTTTTCCCCGACATGCCCGATAAATCGTCCAAAACCGATATACGACTCAAATAGGCCCGACTCATATCGCTAGACCCCTCGATCCGACATATCAGCCGACATGTCCGACATGTCGGCCGATATTTAAAACAGTGAGTATAGCACATTATACTGTAAGTATAGGACGTTATCCTGTAAGTATAGCACGTTGTACTGTAAGTATAACATGTTATCCCGTAAGTATAGCACGTTATCCTGTAAGTATAGCACGTTATCCCGCTACACTTACAGTGTAACCCGCTACACTTACAGGATAACCCGCTACACTTATAATGTAACCCGCTACACTTACAGGATAACTCACTACACTTGCAGTGTAACCCGCTACACTTACAGTGTAACCCGCTACACTTACAGTGTAACCCGCTACACTTACAGTGTAACACACTACACTTGTAGGATAACCCGCTACACTTGCAATGTAACCCGCTACACTTAAAGGATAACCCGCTATATTTGCAGTGTAACCCACTGCACTTGCAGTGTAACATGCTAAACTTTCAGTGTAACCCGCTACACTTGCAGTGTAACATGCTACACTTGCAGTGTAACATGCTACACTTACGTGTGAGTATGTTTTGTAACATTTCTCAGCTTTTGACTAAGTTTGTGACTGTGAATGTATCTGAAATACGTGTGAGGATGTTTTGTAACATATATGTGTGGATGTTTTGTAACAAATCTCAATTTGTGCAATTAGTTTTGACTGTGAATGTATCTCAATTTGGTCATTGTTAAAATTTATTACATATCTCAAATTGTGACTGTGAATGTAGTGGTAAGTTTGTAGCATATTTCAGCTTGTGGCTGTGTTTGTGATTGAAAATGTAGCGTGTTAAGTGTAGAGGATGTTTTTTAACATATCTATGTTTGTGATTGAAAGTGTAGCGGGTTATCCTGTAAGTGTAGCGTGTTACACTGTAAGTGTAGCGGGTTACACTGTAAGTTTAGCGTATTACACTGCAAGTGTAGCGGGTTATACTGCAAGTGTAACGGGTTATACTACAAGTGTAGCGGGTTACATTACAAGTGTAACGGGTTATCCTGTAAGTGTAGCGGGTTATCTTGCAAGTGTAGCGGGTTACACTGTAAGTGTAGCGGGTTACACTGTAAGTGTAGCGGATTACACTGTAAGTGTATCGGGTTATCTTGTAAGTGTAGCGGGTTACATTGCAAGTATAGCGGGTTATCCTGTAAGTGTAGCGGGTTACACTGTAAGTGTACTGGGATAACGTGCTATACTTACGGGATTACATGCTATACTTACGGGATAACGTGTTATACTTACAGTATAACGTGCCATACTTACAGGATAACATGCTATACTTACAAGATAATATGCTATACTTACAAGATAACATTCTATACTTACATGTTAACGTTCTATACTTACATGATAATGTGCTATACTACAGAAACCACAAAACACCAGCAATTTAACCGAAGAATACAATTGACAAACTATATACAACGTCTCAGAATTATGGCGGAACTTTACACAACCAATTCCAACAGCAGTCCTATAGGTTTCATGCTGACAAACATTTATTTATATAAATACTTGACAAATCAATTTTCAAACATATATTTATACACACGAAAAATTATCTGGGTCTCTAATTAAATCTTAAATCTTGCACTGTACTTCTCCGTAAAGATCCCGGACCCTTGTAGAAGCTTAGAATGGGTGGTAGGGATTCTGCTCCTATGCGAAGGCTTAAATTTCCCACAAGCTCATAAAACCAAATCTGTGAGAAAATAAAATTTTTACCTCAACAATAAACATGACTGAATGACATAAATATATAAAATGGAGAATGACATAAAACATAAGGCAACTTTAGTTGTCTATAAACCCAATACATTTGATATTTTTTTTCCTTTTTTTAAAAACCCTAACATACAAATCTTCCTCTTGACAAAACAAATAATTCACACACTTTGATATCTCTCACGCATTTTCCACTTACAACCTCCATTACCGCATATCTCACTAATTCAAAAAATAAATAAATAAAAACTTACTATTTCAATTTCCAAACCCTAGATAGAAAAACATCTACAACAATCAAATTGAACATTGACGAACACAATAAACCAAAAAAATCTCCATAAAATAAGTATGTACGGATTTTCGGCGATTGAGAGAGCGATTCTGGATCAAATCGAATCGAATCACGAGTCAGCAAACAACTCGACAAAGGAAAATGAGAACTCATAAGGAGCGGTGAGCTTACCGTTGAGAGGGAGGAGCGTATCACTTGACGGTGGAGGCGGCATTGGGAGGATTGCTGCTCTTGAGTCTTGGGCATCTTCGACGGATGCCGGCGGCGATCAGCAGACCGCGAGAGACTGGATACTCTCCCCTTTTCACTGTTTTAAAGACAAAAATTATGGAGAGAGAGAGAGAGAGAGGATGTGGGCGTGACTCTGCGTCCAACAACTTTTATGATTAAAGTTATAACAATTTTTTGGATAGAATCGTAATTTGCAACTCGGGCTAGCAAGTCTATGAGAAAATGAAACCTAATATTTAGCAATATTCTTGAATAAAAAAATGGTGTTATAAATTGATATTTGGTATATTAATTAGCAAGTTCGTTCACTTAGATTGATTGCTATTAGTTGCTTGTGGGATGTGAACAAACCTTGGTCTTCTTGAAACTCTGATCCACGTTCTCTAGCAGCAAATTGTTCCTGTAAAGAGATAAGGATTAGATTTAGCAATACTTTAGAAAAAAAATAAAAAAGGCTCCATCAAGAGGACCATATATAAGGAAAAATTGCTTATCACATAATTATTGAATTTTGGATTTGAGAAAAGGCCACACTATGTTGAATTGAATTGTTTGATTCACCCCCACATGACATGATAATACTATATAAATATACAATTTATGATTGCTCAAGTTAACTCATAAAAATCAATCTTGAATTATCCTCCCTAACTGAAGATCCTTTTGAACTTGAATTAAGATAAGAATTATTTTTATCATTCTATTCTCATAATTTATCCTCTACCATCACAACCTCCTCCAATTGCAAACCCAAACTGTAACGCACCTCTTCCACCATATCAACAATTAAAATACCAAAAACAAATTTAAACATCCATTACAAATTGTTCACAGATTTTTTTAGCATTAATGTATCATTAAAAAATTCGTTTTAAAAGAGGGGGGAGGGGAGGGAAGGAAGAGAGATTAGAAAGAGTGAGAGAGAACCTTGAGAGCAGAGATTTCAGTTTGAGTTGTTCCTTCTCCTCTTCCCCTTTTATAGCCCTCATCTTCTCATAGTCGCTTCAGAATTCATAATACACATTACTCTTGATATAACTGGCAAGAAACCTATATGCATAAAAATCAATTCATAATACATTACTGTCATGTTTCAAGCAGCACAAGGCTCAGACATATACCTCATCTTGATCTTCCGCAATCGTGGGACAACGTCTTTCATAGCAAGCCTTTCATTAGGCGAGTTACTTGAACAGATAATCCCCAACTCCATGATGGAAGATAGACAAGCCCGTGTTGAAATTAAGTAGTTCTTTGGCCTTTCATTTCCATTTTCATTTTCATCTTTCAGGAGATTGCGGTCCACAGTATCTAACAGGCCGGTAGGATTTGCATCTTTTACCCATCGCCGCAAGCTTGATTCTTCCGTAAACATAGGATCAGTAGGCTTCTTTCTGGTAAAGATTTCTAGCAACAATATTCCAAAGCTATAGACATCTCCCTTTGTGGAGACCCTTCCAGTTGATGCATACTCTACACCGCAAACACAAAGGTTTAATACAAATCATTTGCGACTGGATTAAATTTGAGGTGAAAGCTTGTCAATTTAATTACCTGGAGCAATATAGCCAATTGTTCCTGCCGTGCTTGCTGAGGTTACACTCCGGTTGTCACCACTCAGCAGTTTTGCGATGCCAAAGTCACTGACATGTGCAGTCATCTCTTCATCAAGAAGAATGTTGCTCGGTTTTAGATCACAATGCAGTATAACCTCAGAATAGTGATGATGAAGGTAGTCAATAGCTGAAGCTACATCGGTTACGATGTCAATCCTTTGAAGCAAGCTCAAGCAGTAATTATGGGAGTATAGCCATCTTTCCAGACTTCCATTGGGCATGAATTGGAGTACAAGTGCCTTGAAATCCATGTTGGAGCAAGTGCTGATGATTCTTACAAGATTTCTATGTCGAACCATCCTCAAAGCAAGACACTCAGCATCAAAACTCCTCGAAGCTCCTTCTATTTCCAAATTCAAGACCTTTATGGCAACAAGAAGACCATCATCTAAAAGCCCTCTGTACACAGAACCAAATGCACCCATTCCCAGCAAGTTTATCTCGCTGAAGTTGTCAGTGGCACGAACAAGCTCGTAGTATGAGATCAGTCTATGGTGAGTAGGAGAGGGCATGCTAGGAGGGGCTAGATTCTTGGCTCTCCTTCTACAAAATCTTAATAAGATGCAGAAACCAAGAAGAAGGACTCCGAAAGAAGCAATAACGGGGAGGATATACCTTAGCAAATGCCTCCCTGAGTGAGAATGTGTGGAATCAAATGGATTACAAGATGACAATCCTAATATGGGTGCTCCACATAATGCTGCATTTCCTTTCAAAGATACAACACTGACGTTTAAAAAGGCACTGCCATTTGGAACTTTTCCTTCCAACTTGTTGAATGATAAGTTCAGGACGCTGAGATGTCGGATTTTGACTAAGGACTCGGGTATAACACCTGAGAGCTTATTGCAAGAAAGGTCCAAATACTCAAGATTAATAAGATAACCAAATGATTGGGGAATGTGCCCGTCCAATGAGTTATTTGATAGATCTAAATAATTGATTTCGAGATATTCTGAAGGAATTGGAATGTCACCCGACAGCTGATTTAGTGATACATCGAATGCATATAAGCCCTGCATGTTCCACAAAGCTAATGGCAAACATCCAGTGAGAAGGTTTTGTGACAGAATTAAGACCTGTAGACGAGTCAGACTCTTAATAATTTCAGGAATTGTTGAGGATAACCTGTTAGCAAAAAGTCTTAATCTCTCTAATCCAGTGATGTTGCCCAGCGAGTCAGGTATCGATCCAGAAAGACTATTGTCATCGAGGTAGAGAGTGTCCAATTTGCTCAATCGGCCGAGCTCATGTGGGATAGAACCGTGTATTCTGTTACTATACAAACTTAGGTGCTGCATGCCTTGTAGGGTCGTGATTTCAGACGGTATCATTCCAACTAGCTCATTATTGCCCAAAAAAAGAAAGGTCAATCCAGACAGGTTACCCAGCTCAACAGGAATTTTCCCCTTAATATGATTATCCTGAACATCAAGCAATGTTAGGGTCCTTGAAAGATTACCTATGGTATATGGAAGAATGCCATCCAGCTCATTTCCACTAACACGCACATGATCTAAAACTCTGCAGTTCGAAAGCGATGCAAGGAAGTCAACTCCTCCTGTTAGCTTGTTTCCTGATAGATCCAAGAGTGAAAGGTTAGCCATGTTCCCAAACTGCAAATGCACTGGTCCGGTGAGACTATTGCTTCTCAGTTCAAGGCGTGTGAGGAATGACAAATTGGAAAGGGAAATTGGTATGGGACCAGTAATACCACCACAGAAAATAATCTGCAAAAGATCAAGGTTCGTGAGACGACCCAACTCCTCAGGAATATTCCCATGGATGCTGTTGTTGCCAAGGCTTAATGCGGACAGGTTAGTCAGGTTACCTAAAGAGGATGGTATGGTACCCGTTAGATTGTTAACTCCAAGATACAATGTATTAAGTTGCTTCATATTTCCAATCTCGGACGGGATGTTCCCGGTTAGCTGGTTGTAACTCAAGCTCAGGAGTTGAAGAGTACGACTACTGCAAAGGCTAGACGGGATGCCGCCAGTGAGTTGGTTCCAAGACATAGCCATAATAGCAGGGAACAATGGATGGAAGTTGCTATCATTAGAGGGCAGGGTCCCTGAAATACTGTTGTGCCCCAGATGCAATTCAATAAGTGATGACATGTTGAAAAGGGCAGGAGGCATTGAACCTGAAAGCTGATTATGATCAAGTCTGAGATATTTCAGTTGAGGCAGCCGAGCCAGAGATTCAGGAATGGTTCCGGCTAAGTTATCATTGGTAAGCCAGAGCAGAGACAGAAATGAGAGGTTTCCGATGTGAGGAGGGATGGTGCCGTAGAGCGGCATGTTGCTAATGTTGAGAGCAGTGACTCTTTGTCTTCGACGGCTGCAGGAGACGCCCACCCAGGTGCATAAGGAGGCATCGGTGGTCCAGTTGACGGATAGAATGCTGCTTGGATCACGTTCGATGACCTGGGCTTTGATGGCCAAGAGGGCAGAGAGGTCGGTAATGTTGTTATGCTTCACCGCCGATGATGAGGTAAACAATAGTAGCATCAGATGCGTTACAAAGAGGACAGGCTGGTAGGTCCCCATTGATGCCAGTGAAGGAAGATTATAGAGGATAAAAGAAATTGACACTTCACGAGGGAAAATGCTCAACATAAATAGGCCAGCTGAGTTGCTCTCACCTGCACCTACCAACGTTTACTTGGACTTTTCAGTCCTAAGCCATCCCTTTCATTTGGGAAATTAAGTCATCAGTCCTACATCAGAATATTTTCCATGATTGAAAAATATGTCCCTTGATATAAAGATCTCGTGAATTAAGTCATCAGTCCTACATCAGAATATTTTCCATGATTAAAAAATACGTCCCTTGATATAAAGATCTCGTGAGGATGAATCAAATATCAACAGCTTCCCTATTCGGATTAAAAATATTAATATTAGAAGGAGAAAAAAATTTTGTGTCCTTGCCTATTTGGACTTGATAGTCTACACTTGACCAAATGGTGCCAGTGAAACAACAAGTTAATCATGCAATAGCAGATCTCAAAACCAAACGACTGGTTGTTATTGTATTCGAAATATAAAGATAATTGCTATCAGGATTAAATATGATTTTTTAAATTGCCTACAATATGATTTTTTACATTTTACTACTCAAGAAAAATGAACTTTTTTTCGCTTAAAAAGATTTCTCCACAAGATGGAGCCCACATCAACCGAGGGACAGGGTGAGACTCTCGGCAATCCAATAAATTGTTTACTATGGGGACCACAAAAAACCGAAGGGGTACAGGGTAGAAGTTAGGTCACTATAGTGTTTCCACAATACCGACTAGTGGGTCGTGGCTACAATGTTGGTTGATGGACTGCTGACTTTAACATCAATATGAGAAGTGATTACAGATAAGATATTAAATAATTGAAAAAACACTGCCAATGTGGATAATATATGAATTCAATAGATATATCTCCAAATTAAATTTTACATAGGGCTTTCTAACCAAATCATATAGAGGGAAATAAGAACTTTACACAATGATGTGGCACAATCCCCACCATGTGAAGGAGAGAGAATAAAGTAGGAGAGAGAATTTCACATAATGGGGATTGTGCATTCAAAGCCTTTCACCACAACATCCCAACAATCTATTGATCCTAATAGAGCCTTCATTTGAATGCACTAGTATTCATAATTTTTCTTGGTGAGTTTAGGAGCAACAAACAAGATCATTCCATTGGAACTCATTTTAGCTCTGATACCAATTTGATAACAATATTTTACCTAAGATAAACAATTTGAAGGAGAATAAAAATTGTCTATTAAATTTTTTTTCTTTCTCCTTTTCTTGACTACTACCAACTTACAAACCACACATATATATACTACTATAATGACTCATAGATTTCTTAACAAAGACTCTTGAATTTCCCAACAACATTCATGCAAGTACAAATTCATGCATCTACATATTCATGAATTTGACTCCTCAAACAACTAAATGATCTTCTCAATTCCCAAGGTAATTCAATCAAGTTTATTTTCAAACATCCATTAGGCATGAATTCAAGGACAAGTGCCCTGAAGTCCTAGCTGCAACAAATGCCAATGATTTCAATGAGATTTCAGGGACAAACCATGCACAAGGCACGATGCTCAAATCAAAAGTCCTTTGAACCTCCATCAGGTTCCACATTCAAAACCATTATTCGTCATCTAAACATGTACATAGAGCTGAAGCTCCCCTTTCCTAATAAGTTCACCTCGTTAAAATTTTCAGTGGCACGAACAAGCTCATTGTATGAGATCAGACTATGGTCATTGGGGGATAGTGAGTCTGTAGCAGCTTGCTTCTCGGTTTTCTTCCGATGGAATATTAGTAGTGTTGGGGAAACCCCGGCGCCGAGTACACAACCAAATAGCCGATCAAGAAGGCTAAACACAACCAAATCAATAGCACAAACACAAACAACGATTTTAACGTGGTTCGGCAAGATGCCTATGTCCACGGGGCAAGGATGGGGGAGTTTTTACTAATAGAAATCAATGAGATACAAATAGGGTTACAAATCTCACTTAATCTCTCCACATCCTCTCTCACAAAGGATGAACTCAAACCCCTCTATTTGCTGCTCAAAACCCTCTTGCCTAACCCTAAAAAACGTTTCTAGGGTTCATATACAACTCACAAAGAAAACTGGTCTGGAAAACTCAACCTGGGCCAAACCCGCATCACGGTCGACCGCCGCACCTATCGTGCGGTCGACCGCCAAAAGTCCAGAGAGCTGGACAACAATTTGGGTTGGGTGCGGTCGACCACCGCACCATGTGAGGTCGACCGCCAAAACTCCAGATCCCCTCTAACTCTAAGTTGCTGCAAATTCCAAAGTTCCGGTGGTATATTTCCACTTAAGCGGTTGGCCGCCATTGAAAGTACTTGAAGATGGTGGCAATTGGAAAGGCTAGATGGGATGTTGCCGCTCAGCAGGTTAGCTGACAAAGAAAGAAATTGAACTTGAGGAAGAAAGAAATTGAACTTAAGGAAGAATTGCATGAAGGCTGTCATTTGAGGGAAGAGTCCCTGAAAGATTGTTGTGCCTAAGGCTTAGTTCAGTTATCGAAGACATGTTGAAAATGGCAGGACGTACAAAACCAGAAAGGTGATTCCGTTCAAGTATGAGTGACTTGAGACGAGGCAGCTGTGCAAATGAGTCGGTAATGGGGCCGACAAAGCTGTTATTGGAAAGCTGGATATATGACAGATAGGACAGATTGGTGATCCGAGGAGGTATGGTACCATGAAGAGATTGTAGAAGAACTCACCTCCGGCGACCCTCCGACGACGGCGGACCTCGACAACGACGACGAGATGGAGGCTTACCTGTAGGAGAAGGCGACGAGGTCGC
>BQKN01001020.1:558800-582614 GCA_022839385.1 Asparagus kiusianus
CCCCCCCCCCCCCCCCCCCCCCCCCCCCCCCCCCCCCCCCCTTGAATTTTGACAAAAACAAAGCATCTCATCTTCATTGTTTCTCACATCAGAACAAACTTGCACATGTCTGATATTAGCAATATGTCCAAGAGTATAACAACATCCAGGAAATAAGGCCTATGGTCCATCGCGCAACTCATAAGTTACAGTGATAGACACAAAGGTAAAGTACAACAATCACCTACATTTCAATTCAAATAGTTTCAAATCTCAATCATATTTATTAACATAAACTTAATACTAAATCAGGTAGGCAAAGCTAGACAAGAGTCAAAATATATGCAACAAAAAGGAGATCGACACTCCAACTTCTTCAATGAATATACCAGGTTCTATAAATAGATCACAAAAAACAGATATATAAGTTGATGTATTAATTCAAAAAAAACACTTAATATAAAGGATTCTAAATGAACAATTCCACCACTAATCGCTAAGGTAAAAAAATTATGATTTAAATATTCTAGTGACAACAAGTTTCACCACACAATGCTGTAGGTTTACAAGACAAGGTGGATCTTCAGAAGAAATATAGACCAAAACTAGTAAAAAATATGTTTCAAATATTCTAGTGACAACAAGTTTCACCACACAATGCTACAGGTTTACAAGACAAGGTGGACCTTCAGAAGATATATAGACCAAAACTAGTAAAAAATAATCACAGTGCCGCAAGGACCATGACATAATTATAGTAGACTGTAACTCAATAACTGATTTTGGTGCCTTCTTCCACTTTTCCCAGTCTTTTCAGATATCAATATCATTGTTTAAACTAGCAAGTATAAGCTCATCATAACGTCATATATTGAGTAGAAAAACAAGAGCAGCGATCTAGTTCAGCATTCAGTAATTATCAGACACAGTAGCAATTTCACAAATGATCACCCTGTCTAGATATTCTGTCCTATGAAGTTTCGCCATAGCACTGTCTGCAAGAGAACGAGCATGGAAAATAAAGCATATGCTTCTGTTCTTTTACCAGCTGTGCTGTATGATTTTGCCAAATAGAAGCACCTACAACAGATTTCAGCTAATTCAGTCAAAAATCAATAAACACAAGGAAATTTTAACCACTCTTGATGATGAGGTGTAACAATGAGGTATACGTAAAAAAAAAATAGGCATAATAGGTTATCATCAGTCATCAACTAAAATTTCTCAGGAGTCAGATTGTAAGGCAAAAATAAAAAGAATCAACAACTAAATATCCAAGGAGTCAGATTGCTAGAGAAGAACATATGACAAACCTCTCTGCTCGAAACACCAAACACCTAAGTAAACATTCTTCAGCGAACCTAACTTCTTCTGGATTCCTATCCCTTCCAGAACTAATTAAATCAGATAAATCCGTTGAATTCTGCAAGTAGCAGTCTTATACATTCAGCTTAATCATTAAAACTACAAGATGAAAATATATGAAAAATATTAGATAATACTGTATATCAAATAAAACATGTAAAACATGAGATGGTATATTACTGGTGATTAATAGCATACCTGTATAAGGAGATCATATAAACGAACAAGTTCTTCAGGCTTCATGATTTTCTCACCCTTATCATCCCGCTGCTTTGAGAACTCACTTTTAGCAACTATCACACGCAATTGATCACGCTCTATTGTTCGCTGTCCCAATACAGCACTGACTGCTTTATCGAGGCCATTCAATTCATCTTTCTCATTCTTGCTGTTAGCAAATAGCAATGCACATTCATCTAAACCAACACATTATCTATGATACATGTGTAAACAGAAACTGAAAGAAACAACCCATCGGATGAAGAACACGAGGGTTGACAGGTGTCTTTTATGAAAATATCAATCTATTATTTAATATATGGCTGCATGGAGGCTTACCAAATCATTGCAAATGCAGCTTCTTGCATCCAGATATGCAGAAAATATTTTCTCAAATATGGCAAGTTTCTTCTCAGCAGGAAGTGATTCTGTTGATGAACCATGTAGATCTTTCTCTAGCTCCTGAGCTGAAGAGATAATAGTAATTAAATAAAAACAATCAAATCAATATACAATGGAAGTAAAAAATAAATGCCATATAATTAGCCATTCAGGAAAAAAACATAAAAATGAAATCATAAATCGCAGTGACAGCAAGATAGAGCAAATAGAGATCTAACCAAACCTTTCAAAATGGAAACTCGTGTCTTGGCATTACTGATGGGAAATCTATGGCCAAGCTGTTGGAGTTGAGGAACCGCGAAACTTCTCAACACTATTTCAGGGTCTTGTTCTTAATGACAAAAAAGATAAAAAACAATCACACAAAGAATGGGCACAAGGATTTACGTGGAAAACCCAAACAGGAAAAACCACGGGTTGAGCATGGAGCTCGGAGGATACTTCACTATAATGGAATCAACAAATGGGTACAAGGCTCACACGGCACACCCGACAATACCGACTTCCACACATCCCTCACACATGCTCCTTCTGTATTAACTCATCACTCGAGATCTCTACAACACAAGAGACTCTCCTTCACTCTAACTCTCTATACTTTCAAGAGAACAAGTGGAAAACTTGGATTACTTTTGGATGATCTCTCCACAATGAGAGGATGCCAATTTATAGGCCTTGATGAACCTTCTAGTCCACTTTTTCATCTTCCAAAATGCTTGGGAATACACAAATCTGTCCAGATTCGAGTAGGGTATTTTGACTGACCATAACTCCATCAATACTGCTCCGATTCCTGTGATTCAAAGCTTGGAGTAAACTATGCATGAACCTATACAACTTTTATTTAGAGTTCCGAGCCAAATAATGACTGCATCATGCCCAAAAAGACCATGCAAAATTGTATCTGTATGCAGAAAAATTGCAGCAATAAATAAGTTGGAAATTGAGCCAACTCCAACAATCTCCACCTTGGCGAGATATCCAACGCCACTCGAAAATTGTCTGCTGCATCTTCGAAGCATTAGTCTTCAGAATACAAGTTTCCGGAATGTCAATCTTCATCTGAAGCTGAACACTTGTCTCTTGAACATGGATCTTCGGAATCTAAGAAGTTAGACTCCGGAACTTCAGAGTAAGTCCTACTCTGACTTCAGCTGCTTCACCTTGATGAGCATCAACTCATCTCCTCGTACCTCTGGTGACTAGATTCACTCATGAGCTAACATATCATCAGATTTAGTAGACTCAAGCAATGCTTGAACTTCTCCGTCGTAACCGGTTTAGTGAGAAAATCTGTTGCATTCTTGTCTATATGAACTTTCTTCACATCGACCTCTCCTGTCATGAGCCAATCACGAATCCGATGATAGCGCACTTCAATGTATTTTGTCCTAGCATGAAATACCTGATTCTTCACCAGACAAATAGCACTCTGGCTGTCACATTAAATTTTCACAGAGTTTTGATTTAGACCCAAATCACTTGCTAAGCCCTTGAGCTATATGGCTTCCTTCGTAGCTTCCGTTAATGCCATGTACTCGGCTTTTGTGGTAGACAATGCATTGATGGATTGTAGCATGGACCTCCAAGATATAGGTCCTCCATCGTAAGTGAAAACATATCCCGTTGTGGATCTTCTCGTCTAAATCTCCTGCGCAATCAGAATCGACGAAACCAGTGATGCACGCTTCTTCATTGTGTCTTTCAAACATAATCCCCTTGTTTCTGTTGCCCTTCAGGTATCTAAGAATCCATTTGACAGCTTGCCAATGATCTTTACCTGGATTTGACATGTACTTTGACACCATGCTCAAAGCTTGAGAGAGATCTGGCCTTGTGCATACCATTGCGTACATTAAAAACCCGACTGCGCTTGCATACAGAATCTTCTTCATTTCTTCAACTTCAACTTATGTAGATGGCATCTGCTTTGTGCTTAGGTTAAAGTGAGTAGCCAATGGAGTGGACACTGGCTTGGAATTGATCATGTTGAATCTTTCAAGGACCTTTTCAATATACTTACTTTGAGATAAATACAATCTCCCATTATCCCGGTCTCTTTTAATCTCCATTCCGAGAATCTTCTTGACGACACCAAGATCTTTCATGTCAAATTCCAAACTCAACATTACTTTGAGTTCATTTATTTTTGACATATCTCGACATGCAATCAACATGTCATCCACATACAACATTAAAATAATCATGTGGCCATCATTAAATGTGCGTGAGTAAACACAACAATCATACTCACCTCTCTTGTAGCCAATTCGGAGCATGAATGAGTCAAAGCGTTTGTACCATTGCCTTGGAGATTGCTTGAGCCCATACAAAGACTTCTTTAATCTGCACACAAAGTCTTCTTTTCCTTTTTTCACAAATCCTTCTGGCTGAGCCATATAGATGGTTTCCTCTAAATCTCTGTGAAGAAAAGTTATCTTCACGTCGAGTTGTTCTAGTTGCATGTCATGCTGCGCTACAAGAGATAGCAACACCCGAATGGATGTATGCTTGACAACCGGAGAGAAAATTTTATCATAATCTACACCTTTCTTTTGCGAGAACCCCTTCGCAACCAACCTTGCTTTGTAGGTAGGAGCCTCCGCTTCATTGATGCTTTCTTTCTTCCGATAAACCCACTTGGAGCCGATAATCTTTCGATCTTGCGGTTTCGGAACTAACTCCCAAACAGAGTTCTTATGGAGAGATTTCATCTCCTCCGACATAGCACCTATCCATTCTTGCCGCTCATCGCTTTCCATGGCTTCTTTGAAAGTAGAAGGATCTTCTCCGGTAGCTAAGAGTGCATAGCAGGCTTCATCTCCCCATCTGAATCATTGAGGAGGCTTGATGACTCTTCTTTATCTGATTGTGCTATGCTTGTAGGTTCTGCATGAACCGCTTCGGCTTATTGCTGCTCATCGTGTTGCTCCACCTCAGCTTGACTTTCTGGAATATATCCTTTCATTGACAAAGGAATTTTAGTACGATAATGATTCTCTTCACAATCCTTATCTTTGTCAATACCTTCAGCTCTAGGTCTTTCATCAAACACGACATCTCTGCTTAGCACTTTCTTCTTATTTTTTGGATCCCACAGCTTGTAGCCTCACTCCCTTCTCAAAACCGAGAAAAATACACTCGAGTGACTTTGGCTTCAGCTTGTTCCGTTCATCACTCGGAATATGAATATACACCTTGCATCCGAAAACCTTCAGATTAGAATAGTTAACTTATTTGTCCGACCATACTTCTTTGGCACATTTGAAGTTCAGCAGCTTAGATGGTGATGGATTCAGCCTAGAAAGACTCGGGCAATCCTGCGTGAAGTCTCATGCATCTTTCTTTCTCCATGAGAGTCCGGTTCATCCTTTCTGTAGCACCATTTTGTTGTGGAGTTTTCTTCACGGTAAAGTGTCGCGTAATGCCTTCTTGCTTGTAAAAAGCTAGGAATCGCCCATCACGATATTCACCTCCATTGTCACTTCGCAAATACTTAATCTTCCGTCCAGTTTGCTTCTCTACTTCTGCCTTCCATTCTTTGAACTTCTCAAAGACCTCAGATTTCTCCCACATGAAGTAGACCCAAAATTTTCGCGAATAGTCATCCATGAAGGTAACAAAATAGTGAGCACCACCATGAGATTTTGTCGGTGCAGGCCCCATACAACAGAGTGAATATAATCGAGAATCCCCTTTGCACGATTCTCCTTGTTTGTAGGCTTGAACGAGACCTTGCATTGCTTTCCAAGTACGCAATACTTGCAGCAATCCAACTTGTAAGTCTCCATGTTCTTCAACAGCTTTCTATTTTGCAGCTCCTCCATAGCCCGCTCACTCATATGGCCAAGACGAAGATGCTATAGATGAGCCGAGTCTTTCTCAAAGTCAACCTTGGAGTCTGCTTTAGAAGTTGTGGATACGACAACTTCACCTGAGACAGTATCTCCTAAAAGCTTGTACAAGTTGTTGGGAAGCTTCTCTCCTCGCATGATCACCATCGAGCCCTTACAAATCTTGATCTTGCCTCCACCTGAGGAGTAGGTGAAGTCGCTTGCATCTAGAGTGCCCAAAGAAATCAGGTTCTTCTTGAGTGTAGGAACATGTCGCACGTTGTCGAAAGTGCGAATGATGCTATCATACATCTTTACCTTCACCGTGCTAACGCCGATGACATTGCACGCGGCATTGTTCCCTATGAGGACTTCACCTCCATCTTTCTTTTCATATGTGTCGAACCAAAACCTGTTTGCACACATATGAAAAGAGCAACCTGAATCAAGAATCCAAGAATTAGAAATAGTTTTACCCGATGAAACTGAAAGAAGCTCGGCGCTGTTCTCCATGGCAACTCCAGCCATAGAATTGGTTTTAGATTTCTTCCTTTCTTTCTGATCTGCCTTGAATTTTCTACAGTTCTTCTTGAAGTGCCCTTTCTTATGGCAGTAGTAGCACTCCTTATCCTTGTGCCTCTTGGATTTAGATCTCTTGTGGGTGTCCAACTTCACACAATCTTTAATCATGCTTAACTAATGTATTAACCCTAATTTAATGTTTATTTATCTTTTCATGCTAACTAATTATGCCTAAACTATAGATTTGTGATACCTAAATAGCTTAGACATGTTTAAACGAAATTTTTTATCTCTGTTCATAAATGATCATGCTATGGGAATCATGTGATACTTCATGTCGTTGTTAAAAATCTTATATAATCATGTTGTTAATCCTAATTAGTCTTAAACCAAATGCTAAATCATATAATCTGATCTCTGTTAAGTAGTTGTACAAGCTATAATTTGTTTCCTATGTTCCATGTTGAAAAGGAGTTTTATTTGAAATATATCGCATAAAATATCAAAAACAGCAATCTGGGAGTCAACAAGTCGACTTATGAGTCGACTTGCTGAAAGTCAACTTGCCGAAAGTCGACTTTCGGCAAGAAGTCGACTTGCCAAAAGTCGACTTGTGCCAGGCTATGAGTCGACTTACCATAAGTCGACTTGTCAGATTTATAAGTCGACTTATGGGCGTTTCTCCAGATTTTTCCAGCTTTTGTTTTGCATTGTTTTGAGATGCGTTCGCGGGGTTCGAGCCGTACTTCTTTACACATATATGCACGAATACACTAGTACAGTGTCTTACACACACATGGGTATCCCGAAGGAGATTATGATGAGTTTTGATCCTATTATATTTGAATTAGAGATTGTTTATACATATGTTGGATATCGTTGATGAGCATAATTCAGTACTATATGGGACAGTGCGTAGATATACTAGATATACATAGTTTATTCATGAGGTGGATATCATTGATGAGCTCAGTTCAGTACTACTTGAGATAGTGTGTCGATATTTCATAGGTACAGGCCATTGAGTCGGGTTTGGATGCTTTATATAGCAGTCCGTCCGTACGAGTGTGCGATGAGGCCTGTGAGCCATTTTTTGATGAGGCTTATGAGCCATCTCTTTGGATACCTACATGGTAGGCCGTCCCGTACTCAAGCTTAGTGCTGAGATCGCGATGAGACTAATGAGCCGTGTATACTAATTTAGGATACCTCTAGGATAGTCCGTCACATTTTAGATTGCTGAGCGATGGCCTCAGACTTGGGCGGATGCCAGATATGAATACGATCCATTATCGAACTACAAGACCGAGATACTTTGCTCTTGAAAGTATACGGGTTTATATGTTGGTATTTATTCTATCTCCCCAGTAATAGTGAAAGATATTATAAATACGATGTATTGATGTCTTTATTTCTCTTTACTGCTTTATGTATTTCTTAGTTGAGATCGATGATTAGCGATTCATAATTTGAGACGTAGGGTATATACATGAAGGTTTCCTTGTTTGGGTTATTTCGCTCGACGTACCAGTCTCGTATTGTGGATTTCTAATTGTTGGTTTTATTAGATTGTCTTTTCTTAGTTCGGTGTTAATGTTTAGATATCTACAATCTGAGATATAAGGTATATACATGAGGGTTTCCTTGTTTGGATTATTTCGCTCGACGTACTACGTCTCGTGTTGTAGATCTCTAAATGTTAATTCCACTTAGATACGGAGAAAATGAATGTAGGTCTACCATGCTTAATAGATAGAGCCCCCACTCCATCTAACAGCCCTTCCTCTGGGGACAGATGGAGGTAATCTTGCTGTAGCGCTCTGACGCTTTTGTTGTTGTCTTTTTTGTTTTCTTCCTTTTCAGGCGGTACAGAGGTACGGAGAGCCACAGGATGACGGAGTTTTTGCATAGTCGTCATCACATGAGTTTTAGAGGCTCCATAATAGATTTTGTGTTTTATTCAGACATTAGAGTTTCCATTCTCATTTTGTAAAGATAGTGTGCCTTAGTACGATTCTAGTTGATTCATGTTGACATTCTCATTATTTCAGTTACCAAATGTATTACAGTTAAGACATGATTCTTTTATTTATGAGATATTTCTTCTATATCATGTCTATTATAATTATTACCTTATTTTGTTTGTTTTGTACCTGCACTTCTATTTGATTCCACTAGAGGATATGGCTGTGATTAGTGAAACGTGTTTAGACACAGTGTAGGTGCATGGCAGATTTGACATCTTTGGTTTTACCTTGGACTACAGCCTTGTGTGAACCCAGAGGCGTCACAGTTCTACATTATCATAATACACATGCAATTGAAGAAAATACCACAGTAAGGCCTAAAACCGTGAAAACTTCATGTAGCGGAAATTTGAAAAATTAAGAAGCACTGAGTTTAGAAGAATGAGAAATGTTCCCACCAAGGAGAACAAATTGAGAATGGTTGGACATATGATGGAGACAAATAGGTGAATTAGATAGGATGAGTGGAAAATTATAATTAATGGAGAAATTAGGAATCTAGGACTATCAATAGGCCTACACAAGTTAACAGAGGCAATTAAAAAAGAAAATAAAATGGTTACTTAATGAGGAGATGACCCTTACCATAACAGAATAGAGAAGGATTCAAACAGAGGAAAAACCTTTTTGTTGCTGTGGAAAGGTTTAACTTGCTTCAATCCCTTTCGAGCGTGACGCTAATTCTTAGCCTTCACAGATATAGATACATTTTTTTGGGGGTGGGGATGTTTGGCGGGGATGGCGGGCAGTAAGTAGGCTCCAGAAACAGAGAGGTGTTATACTTTAAAACCTAAGGACAAGTGCTTACAGGCCCCATAGAGTTTCAATTTTTTTAATCCAGATTTCACACCTATCAGCTAAATTAACATGCAAAAAATATCATAAACATTACTTAAATTAAATTGGGGAAAATATGCAATAATAAGATAGTAGCTAATTAATACTTACATCATGACGTACTAATATTTGTCACTCTGTACTAAATGAATGACAAATATTGTATGCGTGCTGATCATTTAACAGAAAACACATAACAGTCCAAAATGAGGTCAGAGAACCAGTACAAGGAGAAAATATGTGAACTATTAAGAAATACAAAATTTGGACACCAAACTCTAGTGCCTGAGGAACAAAGCTATTGTCAGATAATGGTTTATCGGAAAACAAACCTCTGCTTCTAAAGATGTTTTAGAATCTCCTTCAACAGCGCACAGCTCAGAAAATAGTGTAGCCCATTTTACTGCCTTCCGCAACCTACCAAGCAAGTAAATCCGTTTGGTGGACATTTGGCCCATCTGGCAATCGCCTTTTCTCCATGGCATGGCTCCAAGCCCTCTCTGCCATATAAAGCACTATGTGGAGAAACCTGTCTTGAAAATCAACAATAAATCATCATAAAATTTTCCCAGGATCTTTGTTATCCAGTTATGAATATATGCCACAAAACATGAATCTAGCAAATAGGTTCTGCAATTAGCCAAATCCCAACTGCATTCAGCTAACTCTCACCTGAATAACTTAAACACCCTTTCACTACACAAGAACTTGAAAGCTGTAGCGACGCTGAGAGATATATGTTTAGATTTAAATTTCCTCATAGGTTGGTCATTTTTGTCAGAAAAACCTGGAATTTTTTTTCTTATAGGTGCTTTTCCTTATTACATGCTTACTTTCATGCCTGACAGGATAAGAGACAGGTGGCATTGATAAGCTGATACCATCTTAAATCTCTGTTAAAGTACAAGAATGCCAAAGTTGCTGCTCGGGTAGAGGTATATATATTTATACTTTTTAACAAAGGAATACACGCATGAAGAAACTACAACACACAAATCATCACAAGTACAAGTCTGCTAATACAATTACACAGTAACAAATTAACTAACCAGTTAGTTATTACCAGCAGAGGTAGCATTTAGCAAACTTAAAACTGATATGCTAAGGAGGCTTCCCTAATTATGGGACTACTTTAGAATGGATGTCAAGGAGATGCAGCCACATTTTTTAACATGCATGTTTCCCTCCTCCCCTCCAACAAGGACCTTCAGATATCTGGCAGATCATTCCCCAGCCCCGGTCTTATTCATGTGTCTCCATCTAGAACACCCTAAAGATTGCTAGCTTCCAAGTCCACGAGAAATAGCTTCCAACTCAAGAGTTATCATTCGAAATAAAATGTTAAATAAAAGTTGAATATCATCAATACGTCCTGATCCTACTATCTACTGTTAAACATACTAGATGGAAGAAACTAAAAATAGTAAGTAATTTTACAAGAAAATAGTGGATAAAGAAAAAGGAAAAACATCATTATCACTTATTCTCAGTCAAGATCTGCTAGAGAGAGGTGAGCAATCTGTACCTTACTTCTGTAACTGTTGACTCCATTATGACCTTCTGAGTAAATTTGCCACGACCATGTGTGAACTTCAATGACTTGTATAGCCTTTTTAATCCTACTGTGCAATATCTCCTGAGGAAAAAAAGAATGATAACGAAAAGGATTACAACAGAACTTTATGAAGGCAATCACAATTAAGATTATCAGTAGGAGGTAGGAAAATAATTAAGACGACTTAAGGATATTGACATGAAGGAGTCAGACAGATAACTAAATGACGAAAGTAAATATAAACTGGAGGTCATGAAGTACTGTTAGTATCAAAAAGATCCTGATTGAACAGATGGTACGAGTCCCGTGCGAGCACCTTTGATCGCGGAATTATCAAAGGTGGGTTGAGAAGAGGATGACAGAAACACAAGAACAATTCAGTATGACGAAGGAAAATACCTTCTCTAAATTATGAAGAATCAATTATTACAAATCTCTCCCTCACAATCTCACTAGAATCGAGAATAACCTCTCAATCCTCTCTAAACCCTAATACAATGATTAGAATTTCTCTCTGATCTAAGATCTCTAAGATCCTCACATCTAAACCCTAATCCATTTGATTAGGATATCACTTAGACCTAAAACCCTTTAGATGATCTGGCCTCTAACCCCCTTGTTTAGAACCCTAAACAATCCCTATTTATAGGGTTTACAACATTGTGGCAATCTGGTAAATAACCAAAACCAAACCCAGCTAGGATTCCTTCAAAACATAAACCAAATCTGCCCAGGAAACCTCGATGAGTCGACTCATGACTGAGATGAGTCGACTCATGATCACCAGTCGACTCATGGTCGACTCAAAATGTGCACAAACTGTGTTGGCCTGCATGAGTCGACTCATGATTTCATGAGTCGACTCAGCAGAAGCATTTTGCTATCTGGGGGCGTTTTCTTGAGTCGACTCATCAACCCGTTAGTCGACTCATCAACCGTCAGTCGACTCATCAACCTGTCAGTCGACTCATCAGGCTGAGAACTGAAATCTTTGATTCTTCGTTCTTCCGACTCGCTTCACGCTCCATCCTGTGCTCCGTCGTGTCGCTTCACACCACTGATTCTTAAGATATCATGAGAATCACCTATCCTTAAGCTCCCATGAGGATCGCTTTTTTCGAAGAGAAGATACACACGTATCATGGGTCCCCCCTTTAGGAACTTGAAGTCTCATTCAAGTTAGAACTTTAGCTGAGGAATCTCTCGAGCCCCTCCATCTTTGCTGACTTCAGTCATCTTCTTCTTCCTTAATCTCTGAACTCCTTCCAAAGAAAAGGATCTCGCTTAGCTTCTTGTATTGCGATCGAGTCAGGACCATACACAGGATGCCCTTTCACCGGATCTGATTGATCTAATACCAACTTGGTACGAGTCGTCGTGCGAACACCTTTGATCGTGGAATTATCAAAGATGGGTTGAGAAGAGGATGACAGAAACACAAGAATAATTCAGTATGGTGAAGGAAAATACCTTTTCTAGATTATGAAGAATCAATTATTACAAATCTCTCCCTCACAATCTCATTAGAATCGAGAACAACCTCTCAATTCTTTCTAAACCCTAATACAATGATTAGAATTTCTCTCTGATCTAATATCTCTAAGATCCTCACATCTAAACCCTAATCCTTTTGATTAGGATCTCACTTAGACCTAAAACCCTTTAGATCTACATTTAGCCTCTAACCCCTTGTTTAGAACCCTAAACAATCCTTATTTATAAGGTTTACAACGTGGTGGCAATCTGGTAAATAACCAAAACCAAACCCAGCTAGGATTCCTTTAAAACAGAAACCAAATCTGCCCAGGAAACCTCATGAGTCGACTCATGACTGAGATGAGTCGACTCATGATCACCAGTCGACTCATGGTCGACTCAAAATGTGCACAAACTGTGCTGGCCTACATGAGTCGACTCAGGATTTCATGAGTCGACTCAGCAGAAGCATTTTGCTATCTGAAGACGTTTTCTTGAGTCGACTTATTAACCCGTCAGTCGACTCATCAACCGTCAGTCGACTCATCAACCCGTCAGTCAACTCATCAGGCTGAGAACTGAAATCTTTGATTCTTCGTTCTTCCGACTCGCTTCACGCTCCATCCTGTGCTCCGCCGTGTCGCTTCACACCACTTATTCTCAAGATATCATGAGAATCATTTATCCTCAAGCTCCCATGAGGATCGCTTTTTCCGAAGAGAAGATACACCCATATCAATAGAGCACCATGCATGTCCTCCATAGAATATCTAGGTTACATAAATGCCAATCAAAACATAAGCTACGTTTTCAAAAATAACAAATTAAATGCATGTAGATCAAATTATGCAACATGACAAAAAAAATTACAAGACTTAAGTCCGAAATGTGCCTTATTAAGCTTCCCAACAATGATTGAGGGCAGAGAGGGCAACAAATTTGATAATTAATTTGAGATTTAGTAAATCGTGTCAGCCAGTTAAACAAGAACCCAACAAAAGTGAAGCAGAGAAGAGCCAAAATAGAATGTTGTGTTTATCATCAATAGATTCCAAGATTATCTGACCCTTTACAGCCTAGTTTATCTCAAAGTCCTATTTAACAAACAATAAAACTTGCAGGTAAACAAATCTTAACAAAACGAAAACTCAGTTCTGTTTGGTATTGCGTATTTCAGTTAAACCAAAATCCTTGAGCTTGGATCTGAAATAATGAATCAAAACCTTCCTTTTGTCAAACAAGACTCAGTCAGCTCAATCCATATTTGGAATGAATTTCAAGCAAATAGATAACTAGAAAGACTAACTTCACAAATCTTACGCATGGTTGTACCAACAAGTCAACCCAATTTTATAATATTTGAAACATAAAGCTGATTGGTACAGCTTAAAACTTTCATCCTACCTAACCAAGAATCAGTCATCTCTGGCCAGGCTTAAATTAAATATAAAGCAAACAGATAGTCGAAAAGGATAATTCACATATCTTCTGTGTTTCGGCTATATCAACATATTAACCAGTTCCCAACGTTCAAAGTTTCAAATTTAAAGCTGACTAAATACAGGATGTCCCATGTGCACGCCAATTTCACTACACGATGAGAATCTTGGATTTGTAAGAGATAAAAACTTTTTTGTTCATGAATCCACGGTTGCTGTTGAGTGAGAACTCCTTGCCCAGATGCACGTAAGACGCATCAACTGAGTTTTGTCACTTAGTTTTTCGAGTATGCATGGAAACTTTTCATTGTGTATGTTGTGCGAAATGTGGCTCGATGGGTGTTCGTACCTATCATACTTTTATCAATAGGGGCTGAGGCTGAATAGCTATCAAATAGTTTGGTATTTATTTTTCTGGACAAATTTTCAAAAGAGACTCATTTAGACTTTTATTCCTAAAAAACGACCTCATTCAAACAAAATTGCAAAAACCGACCTGGTTTCAGCCTCAGCGCTGAAACCAGGTCGGTTTTAAAAAAAAATCCGAAACTTCACGGGAGTTCAACTCCCGTGAAGTTTCATAGTTCAAAATTTTTTATTTTTGAACTATGAAACTTCACGGGAGTTGAACTCCCGTGAAGTTTCGAAAAAAAAATTTTAAAAACCGACCTGGTTTCAGCGCTGAGGCTGAAACCAAGTCGGTTTTTAAAATTTTGTTTGAATGAGGTCGTTTTTTGGGATTAAGTTCTCAAATGGGTCTCTTTTGAAAATTTGTCCTTATTTGTCTAGCTATTCGTCCAAATTCAATTCAGAAGGTCATTTAAGTGAGATCAAATAACTTTTAGTATTCATATGTTTAAACAATTGAATATGAACACTAACGGATTCATATTCGTCTACTCCATAAACTTCATAATTCATGCTCTTAAACAAATTACCTTCTTAGAGCGGTACCGTTGATTGAGAACCTAGGGTTGACTTTCTCGTCGATATCCACCTGCGATTGATCGGTTGCGTTCGCCAGGGGTACAGTGATTCGATGGGTGAAGACATCGAGGCTTTAAAAAAACCGTATCGGGGCTTTTGCGACGGTGAGGGAGGCCGGTATTCGGAGCGGCATTGGTTCGGGTCCAAAGGTCAAGGATTTCGTGAAACTTTTTAGGTTAATTGCATATTGGTCCCTTACATCATCTTGTATTGCCAAAGAGTCCTTCAAATCTCATTATTTTCTTATTAATCCCTTAAATGTTTAGTTTTCTTACCAATCCATACCTCGTGTTAGGTGGTGTTATTAATGACCGTTAAATGTGACGGAATCAAATAGAACACCCGTTATACCCCCCACCTATACTAACTCAAACCCATCTCCTTTCTTCTCTGATAGTCCTACGCTTCCCCCAAACCCAAAATTGAGGCCATTAATCTCGTCGTTAGCTTCCCTCTAAACCCAAAACTTGGAAGGGAAATGTATAACCCGGGTTAGTAAGGTAACCTGAATTGTTGGGTTAAACATTAACTCAACTAGAGTTAGAGAAGTTAACAGTTTTTCTAACAGAAGGACCATGTAGCAAGAAATTTAAAGATTTAAGGGATTAAAATGCAAATAATGAGATATGAGGGACTATTTGGTAATTAGAGATGATTTAAGAGACTAATATGCAATTAATCCAACTTTTTAAGGTTCAGGGTGCTTGACGAAAATTAGAATTGTCAGAGGGAATTTTTGTTAAACTGTCCAAAGCTTACAAATCCCCTCTGAACTTTATGAGGTGTTGCAAAAAAAACCCTTTTTTATTAAATTTCCCCATTTTATAAGGTTCAGCCATATAATTATGGAAGAATTTCAGGTTTAGATTCGCTTATTTGATAAAGATATAAATATTAGAAAAAACCCATTTATTTTTAGATGATATATTTTCTTTTCAATCCATAACTCAATAACAGACAAGTAATCTCATGTAGATTAGTCCGTCTAGTACTGATTAAATTTCCACACCTCCCCCCTCTATATATCCTTTCCAATTGTAGTAAGTTGCAAATTTTAACTTGATTATGATTAACATTATTGATATGATAATTAGAGACTAAAGTAATAAAACGAGTTACAAAAGTCCATAATTTTTTAATCTTAAAAATCATGATTTGTTGACAAAGAAATATTGAATACTAAATATTATAGAACCTCAAAGTCGAATCTAATCGGTTTACTATTCGCTTGTAAGAAATATAGGAAACATGTTGCCGCTGCTGGTGTATTTCAATCTTTCAATAGGAAAACATTTTTATTGGTTTTTTTCCCACAAATTAAAGATCCGACAGCATATAAAATTTTATTATCCATTTGACTTGAAGAGTTATAGAGAAGATATCATGCTTTTATAGATGTTATCAAAACTGCAACAAAATTTACAAATCCACACACAGTTATTGAACATTCAAGCATGAAGCAGAAATGCTAAAAAGAACTCCGAGTCATGAAGTGAAACAATCAGGGACCTCTTTCAGATCACAGACGAAGTAGCAACTAAGTCATGTCAAATTCATAAAAATCATCATATAATTGTATTATTCAGGAACAAGCACGATCATACAGGACTTCTCCAATTACATACACTAAATTGTTACATCTTTATCCGAGATTTTGCCTTCTTCAAGCTCTGGCAATGGCATTCACTTCTATTATTTACCAGCCAGTTGTCAATTCCAATTTCACATGCAGATCCAATACATGTTACTGCTTGAATACACATGTTTCAGTAATCTACTCCCGATCACTGGAGTGGATAATAAAAGCCCATGATTCCATGATTGAATCTTGAGCTTAGATGCCATGAAGATGGATGAAGATGAATCTGTAAAGAAAGATGGATTCGTATCATTAGAGCCTAAAAGAACGTGCATTAATCAGACAAAATGGGCAAATGGGTAAATGTTTAATAACCTCCTTAGTACTTTACTACTTACAGAGATATCATTCTATTTTTAGTCATCCAAATAGTTTGTGACTTCGAGGGAAGGAGAGAATAAAACAGATTATTGTAGCTGACTGAAAATGGTTTTGAACAAGGCTTTGCAACAGCGTCACCTGTGAAATTCCAGTTAATTATTAAATTTCAAATCTCTGTGCTACAAAATTCATGGCAAAAGAAATAGTAAACATGTTGCTTCTTCATCTTAAACTTTCCCCTAATCAAATTTTGGATCAGTTAGGTCACAAGATTCCAGAATAAGAAGGCATCAATTATATCAAAAAATTTCTACAAACAGCTTCAGCCTTACACCAAGGTTGATATCAATTTTACCTTCTCCTAGCAGAGTACCAAATACTGAAGTCTCATTATCATTAGAAATGACAAACGTACGAAAACACACTTTGCGCATAGTCTAATATTCAGACTAGATAGAGAATGGCAAATAGCTCAATAGGATGCTTTTAGATCAGTATGAGCTTATGATGATAGTGATTTTGATACAAGGACCCTCAACAATAACCTTGACAGTCCTGAGCATGGAAGGGCAAGACAACATATACAGGTGTCAACATACTAGAAATAGATTACTCTAGATTGTGAGGCTTTAAACAAGTTTAAATAGCATTAGATCATTGTTTTAAATATCCCCGACATGACCCGATATATCCCCCGATATATCCTTTTACAGGGCTTGCCGCAACCGATATGGTATTTAAATATCCTTTACCGTTTTTTGGCTATTTAAATCTCCGATATAGCCGATATATTAGCCGATATGTGGACCAATATATCTTTTTATATAGCTTGTTGCAAAATAATATACCGTGTTTGGAATTTTTGGGCGAGATATCAAGATTTTCTCATTATATCAAATGACATTTTGCCCTAAAAAAAGCAGATTGAATGTTGCAACGTTGCTTTGCACTTTTGTTTGTTTTAGAAGGTTGATTAGTGATCCTAAACATATATTATTCATATTTTGTATGCTTAAATTTCATTACATATGTTGAGATTATATTTTAATGCATTATACTATGTATGCAAACATTCATTATGGCATTCCGATATTTACCACATATCCCCGATATTTCCCCGATATCCGCAATCCGATATGAATTTTGGCCATCCGATATTTCCCCGATATCCGATATTTAAAACCTTGCATTAGATCACTGCTTTTCTCAGCTACATACGTTTGCGATATAAGTAGCAGATAAATAAGTCGAAGGGAACTTGAAGTGGCAACTGTTGAACAAAACACCATACAAAATCCTAGTCAAATTTGTATTCATAGGTAACTAATATAAAGAGCAGCAAAACAGTTCAGCAGTTGTCTGGGAACAAAATCCAGCCAACTTGCAAAACTCAAGGGACTGAACATAGGTAAACATTTATATGACTCCTATTTTCCACTTTATTGTCAAGTAAAAAAGGAAGAAAGCAAAGCATGGTAGTTACTAACATATAAATTGTTAGCAACTGCAAAAGATGTAAATTATTGATGGATAAAGGCCATTGCACAACCTGAGGAAGATGTAGTCTGACATGTAATTAAAAACTTCAACTACAAAGAATCAGTTTTTTGACAATTACATATTACAGCACTGCAGATGCATCATCAACTTCCACGGGAAAAAACCTTGTGTATATATTCATTATTCATAAAATAAAATTATCCAAGCCATCAACACTCTTTGAGTTTAGAACCTCAATGTGCTGCAAATGTTAAAAATTATGAAACAAATATATCATTTCTATGCTTCCACATACGTGACATGAAACATCTCATATCACTATTCATGTTCATGACAAATACTGGTATATAGAACTCTGAATAATAAAACAATCAAGATAAATCAATTTAGAAAGATAGAAATTTTCTAGGAAAGTCAGACAAGCTAGCAAGAGAAAATGACTATAAAAGTACAAAACAACAAACTTGAGTGTCGTTTCTATAGCTATAAATTACCGAGAGAGAGAGAGAGAGAGAGAGAGAGACTTTAAGGCTCTGTGATCTTTCAAGAAAAAGTGAGACTACAGGTTAATGATCTTTCAAGAAAAAGTAAGTGACTACAGGTTAAAGAGTAAGAACCCCTCATTATATTCGTAAGGGGAAAAGAGGAAGAAAGCTTAACGAAAAGAGTTCAACTTATATTCTACCAGCTAGACCTAATGATATTCTCCGATGAACTGACAATTATGTAAGAAAATGATTGCAATTCTCTGTCTGACTCCTCCTAGAATTTCATTTTCTACAACTCTAAATGCGATAAATGTAGCATATGTAGCATGTTTATGGACCAAACTACTAAAATAAACTCGATTTTTCGTATGCCATGGCCAAGACAAGCTTGGCACATTGCAGTTCCACGATTCCTTGCTTACTTAATATATATCCATGAAGTATACATTATATCTCCCTTGTTTTTCCTAGAATCCCTAAATTTAAACATATAACTTTTGAGTTAGCTAATAGATACCAATCAAGAAAGGCATATATCAATAAATCAATTCAAAGAATCAACCATAATTGCACTGAGATCCTTCTACCAGATGTACAATCATCAAAAAAATACCAGCGAAAGCAATTCTATAACAGCATTTGGGTCGAGAAAGAAAGTAATAATAATGGAAACAATACTGCTTCAAACACTTTAGGAGGGTAGGGAAAGAAAGCAATTCCATATCAATGATATTTCATCTGGGTCGAGAAAGAAAGTAATTAGGTTCTCAGTAGAAAAATCAACTTCAAGATCATCATCAGCTTTTCAAAGACAGAATAGACTATGGGTTTATTTCCCTTCCAATGTCTTCAGAGTTTAGACTGAATAATGAAAAACAATATAGTTGAATTTGAATAACGAGTTAACCTTTATGCAACAAGAGTACAAGACCAAATGAAAGGATAAATACTATCTTTAACCAACTTGAGGAAATTTATCCAATCAACCTTCAAGATCTTTCTTTATACATCTTACTATGATAAGTTTAAAATTTTCAAACCAAAACTAATCACAATGGAACTGAACTGCATTCATTATGTCTCTGATGAAAACTCAAAACACCAATACGTAGCTGAAAATCTACCAAGCATGAGAAAAATGCACCAACAAAGCATATTTAACTAGCTCAACCATATAATAAGCCCAAGAGAAACTAAAATGGGCAATAGAAGCAGCACAACAAAAAAATGATATGTGAATGCTACCTTAGCTGCTCAAGTTCTCAGCAGAACCATTCATCTCTTCGTCCTCATCACCATCACCCTCTCCAACCATCCTTTCTTCTTCCTCCTCCTCCTCCTCATCTTCCCCTTCCTCCTGCCTAATCCTTGCAATTTCCGCCTGCGCCCTCTCCAATATCTGCCTCTTCTGCACCTCCAAATCCCTGTGAAACTCCTTTCTCATCCTCTCTAACTCCACCATCTGCTGCCTCTTATTGCTCTCAATCTTCTCATAAACCTCACTGAACTTCTGTATCGAATCCGACAACATCTTAAACGACAAAGACGGAAATGACCCCGACCCCCCTCTCCTCCTCTTCTCACTCATCGTTGGCGGAAGCCCATCAGAGTCATCACCATCATCATCATCGCCGCCCTCCTCATCGTCAGTTCCAGTATCCCCTGGACTATCTCTCATCTCATCCATCGCATTAGCTCGGTTCAAGTAAACCCTAGAATTTGAAAACACATATTCACCTGCATCCACCCCGCACTTCAACCTCAACGGTGAACTCCTTGTCGCTTGAACTGGCGCTGGAGATGGAGATGGCATGAAAGAATCCATCTTTTTGAAGTAAATCCAATCACTCTTAAAAATTGGGATCTCCGCCATTCTAGCTTTCTCCTTCTTATACTTCTTCTTCAAAGTATCCAACCGATTTCGACACTGCGAATCCGATCTAGTGATTCTCGAATCCTGGTTGACTTTCTTCGCGACCTCGCTCCACTCATCAAATCGAAGAGATTTCCTTCCATTGCTTACAAAAAGATCGCCCCAGGCATCAAGAAGAACAAAGGTCGAATCTTCCGACCAATCCGGAGGCGAATTCTTGACCCCAGAGCTCTTCGAATTAGCGACGATCGGCAAAGGCGCCGGCTTTCGAGGGACGAATTCGAAGTTATCGAGCTTTCGACGCTTCCCTCGGCTCTCCATCGACGAATTGTAGTCGTCATCGTCTCCATCGACGCCGATCGCTCCTTCGCCTTCGTTGTCGCTCTTGATCCCGTCTGAATTCGATTCGTACTCGTCGTCGCCCTCTTGATCGGTGAAGTTTCGGGAGAATTGGGGTTGAGTTTGGTGATGGCGATTGTGTGCACATCGAGCGTCGTCTTCAACGCCGTCCATCGGAAACCCTACCTCTAGATTTTGAGTGAAATTGGCGGTCTTGAGAGGAAACCCTAACCCTAGATTTTGATTTTTTTTTTTTTTTTTTTATCGTAAGAGGGCCGATTGGGGATGGGGCTTGCGCCGCCGGTGAGGGACGACGGGTAGCGCACGTGACAAGGGCGTGAGGCAGCTGAGTTGGACAGGATTTCGTTAGTGGTCTCATCACATGTTTTCTTTTCTCAAAATCTGATTTGGATATGGTGGTCATTTTTCGTCATTGTCCCTTGCATCTTAAATGTTTTGAAATTAGTTCCTCAGATCATTTACACGGGGATTGGGTCCCTCAATTCTTCTCATAAGTTGTTCCCAAATTTGTTGCTCAAACCATATGTATCCCTGTTTCTTATATCATTTCAAAAATAATTCCTCTAATCAGTGGCCGAGCCAAACTTCTATCTTAGGGAGTCCAAGATGTCAAGATGTAAAACTTGAGGACCTAATAGAAAATTTTATGGTTGGTGACTAATTTCAAAATATATCCTGGAACCAATAGTGTTAGCATGATGTCAAGATGTAAAACTTGAGGGCGGAATAGATATTTCATGATAATCAAGAGTAGTGTTAGCAAAGATGTGAAAATGTAAAACTTGAGGACTTAATAACAAGTTAACAACTAGTATTCATCCTGTGCTAAGCACGGTATCCTTACAGATTTTTTTTTTTGCGCAATTTTTCCTCATCTCATTTTTGTTTTGTAAATTTATCTAAAACATACTTAGAAGTCCATCATATATAACCAATGAGGATATTGTTTTGTCACGATAAATTTATCTTAAACATACTTGAAGTCCATCATATATAACCAACGAGGATATGCAGATAGGTATTTGTTTGCAATTCATCATATACTTGAAGTCCATATTTAAACATAGAAACATAGATAATTAAAACTCTTAACACAGATAGTTAAATCTCTTGCTTATTTATCCCTTCAAGTAATGTATATAGTTGTGTAGTTCAACATTATGAATTAATCATTTAACCTGGCATTTAACCTGGCATTTAACCTGACAACTGTGATATATGATCTGATATATGCTCCTGTAAACATGTAGAATTTTTTGAATAAAACGTCAAATGTTTTACATATACAGATAAAAAAGATCAAATCTATTGCAATTACATTTAACAACTACAATAAAGACTTTATCCCAAAATTTTGGGGATAAGAACATAATTATACACATAAAAATCTTCGATACATTGATCAAGTGAATGTTCAAATGTACAATATACGATACGTGTCACCACCATTCACAACATGGATAAGTTGGTAGTTGTGTTTTACTTAGTGGATAGTCCTAAAGATAAGCATCAGCATGCTTTCTCTGCCCAAGCCCAACCAAGTGGTTGCTTGTGATGACTCACAGGAAAATATTCCGGCAAGAATACAACAATTATCCACAATTCAAAATCTATATCGTTCACATTAATAATTGTGTATAACATTGTGTATATGTACCAAAATTATTGATTATAAATATTTATACAACTTCTTCTGCTTGTTAGTATTTGTTATTATTGGTAAGCCCTTAGCTTCATCCTCGTGTCACTAAGACCTCAATTGGGTCACTGATTCACTATTACTGCTTGTGCCTGTCGAACAAAACTGACATGCAAACAACTAATATCTGCAAGTAAAACGATTATACCACTTAGAAACTATATCCTACCTGCTCATTGAAAACATTTTACATTTGTAGATAAAACATATAATTGAACATACCTACACAACCGTTGTCGTTGCCACTTGAATCTTATCTTTCAGGTTCTGCGCAACAACATCAATAAATTCCTCCGTGCTCAGGTAAAACTCTCTTGATACCCTATTAAAAGAAAAGATAATACAGATAATCAAAAAAGCAAAAACGCAATATAAACAGTATGTAAAAGCAAAATGAGGAAATGCTATTAGTCAGATATTAAGACTTGTTAACCATATTTATTGAGCGACAAGTTGCTACAATGTGAAGAAAGAAATTTATTAAAGGATTAATGAAAAACTATCTAGAATTATCATATTATTCTAGCAATTATAAAGGTGATGAAGTCTGAGACTACAATCAATTTATCACAGGAGATTGAAGTTATAGTGAATTTTGATTATCAAATATTGAACAAATCATGCTGACTCATATATTGTGATTCATGAACCATTGATGTACATGATAAGTAAAGAACATGGAATGAGAATACCAACTTGGGACCATGGACAAGAAGGGCAAGATCCTTAGTCATTTTGCCTGACTCCACCGTTTCAACACATGAAGACTCGAGTTTCCGAACAAATTCCAAGAGTCTGTCATACTTGTCAAGCTTTGCTTTGCACAGAAAACAATCAACAATTTCAATAAACAAAACTCCATGAAAGATTTTGTAGACTAACGTCGAATTTATCATAGCAGAGTTGGTTCAATTTAACTGCTACAGGTTTAACATTACTGTCATTGCACTCTAAGAAAATTATCCAATATTCAACTTCAAAAGATTGGAAAGACTAAATGCTACAAGTTCACGGTACAACATAGGACCAGAACACTTACCTGTGTTCAAGTCGACGTGACCACACAAAAATATGGAAGCGATACTGTTTGTGCTAGTCTCCTGTCCCTTCTGGTCTTGTAATCAAGTAAGGAGTGAGAAATAATGCAACTTGATATCAGAGAAATAATGCAACTTGCAAAGATAAGGAGTGAGAAATTGTAAAGATAACACCGATAGTGCTTAGCACTAGCCCAAGACCGTAATATCCGAGAAACCCGAAAGAAACCAAGAGAATAAACCTCTAAGTATGAAG
>BQKN01001020.1:594996-620009 GCA_022839385.1 Asparagus kiusianus
ATATATATATATATATATATATATATATATATATATATATATATATAAAATGAAAATTGATACCTTAAAAAACCTTGTCTAATATATAATGAAAACTGTTACTTGAAAGAGGAAAATATTGTTGATTAAGAACTGATACCTTAAAAATAATGAACTCCTTATTTGACAGAACTTTCTAAAATCGTAAGTATAAAAAATACGCGAAAAGTAAATTGGAAGTGTGAAAGTCATTGTTTTTGCAAGTGGGAAATGTATCCATGACATCATGCAAGTGAAATACAGTGTTTATTTACACAAGTAAATTATCATTGGAAATTAGAAAAGCGAAGATGGCGTGGCAATTCATTCATTTATTTATTTATTAAAAACCATGCCATGTTTTAAATGGTTTTTGGTAACCGCAAAAAGCGTTCAATGATTAAAAATACATAACTAGCACGATTAGACACAAAAATACAAAATTTAATTCATAGCATAACTATTTAAAAAATCATGTGAAGATCCCTTATGAGATTAAATTGATAGCTACCTATTTCTTAATGAGTTTAGAGGTTATGCATGCTTAAAGAGAAACTCACTGGAGTTGTCCTCCATTAGTTAGAAAATAACCCTATCCTAAAGTTGAGTTTTACAAAAGGCGGGTAGTTTTGTGACCGTAGATGTAGAGCTAAGAGTTAACCGAACCATAATTAGATTTTTTTAACTAAAACACTAATAGAGGAACTATCTCTCAAGATCATTTATGATTTGAAGGATTAATATACAATTTACAAAATGTGAGGGGCTACTAAGCAATTATTGAAGAATTATTTCACTAGTATCTAGAATCCAACTTTCGAGGCGAAGAAAAGCCTCATTTCCTCTTCCCTTTGCGATCCGATCCTCCGTCGGTGATCATGAGTCCGTTGCTCCACCGCCTCTCCTTCCTTAAACCTTCTCCTCCACCGGTGATGATGACGTGTACTTGCGGGATTTGGGTCGTCGTCGGAAATAGCCTCCATATGCGGATCCGGTCCCAGGAGCTCGCTCGCAGCCTCCAGACCATCCTCGTCAAGAAAATTAGGTATCTCACCTTAATTTAGTTTGATTACGTTCAGAACTAAACCCTAATTTAACCCTCCATTACCAATTGAAGGTTTTTTTTAACGATGTTGCATTTGGCTATGACCTCATTGATTCAATGAATGAATAGATACAATTTATTCTACACTAAGAATTTAATAGGATGTGCAATCACTCCAACACCTCTCTCAATTCCCATTTATCTCTCTTTTCGAATTGGATCCAGACCTGATATAACAATGATCGCGGGTTCACTTATCGGAGGGAGGGGAGGGGAATGGAGGAGATCGACGTAGCGAAACCCGATCGTGAAGGGGAGGAATTCGACAAGGTTTGATGGCTTGCTCAAAATTTTCTATGTTGGGAGCTCCATAATTTGTTTGTCTTATTATTGGTTATTTGCTTAGATATGTTTCTAGTGGACATCTTTTATCATATTAGGTTGATTGCTTGAATTTTGCTTTATCATTGAGAGTGTTATACATGTGTATGTGTCACACACACACACACACACACATAGCCTTTGGTTTAAGTTTTAATTTCGGGCAATCGGCACATATTCAGTACACTTTAAACCCGACCCAACCCAAGTTTCTACCATTAGTTAGTGATCCTCTTAAACATAATTATTTAACATTTTGCTATGTTTATATTTCATTAAGCATGGTTACATTTTAGAATATTATATTATGTATATAACCGTCCGGTAATGTCGTTCCGATAAATACTATTTATCATCCATATATTCCTGATATCCATTATCCAATGTGAATTTTGATCGTCTGAAAAATCTCCTATAACCGATTTTTAAAACCTTGTCTATATATATATAAAATGAAAATTGATACCTTAAAAAACCTTGTCTATATATATAATGAAAACTGTTACTTGAAAGTGGAAAAAATATTGTTGATTGAAAACTGATACCTTAAAAAATAATGAACTTATTTGACAGAACTTACTAAAATAGTAAGTATAAAAAATACGCGAAAAGTAAATTGAAAGTGTGAAAGTCATTTTTTTGCAAGTGAGAAATGTAAAAAGCGTTCAATTAAAAATACATAACTAGCACGATTAGACACAAAAATACAAAATTTAATTCATAGCATAACTATTAAAAAAATCCCGTGAAGACCCCCTTATGAGATTAAATTGATAGCTAGAGATTATATCATTTGTCTTTAATATTTTGTTGCTAGTCTCACAAATCACTGAAATTGCAATTATGTACCTCGATTCTTATATCTTGCTACTACTAACCTTGACTAAAAGGATTAATTTTAATGATGTTTGCATGTTTTCTTTATTGATGATCCTATATTTTGCACATGTCGGCTATGCCCAGAATATGTTTTTTCATTATGACCTACATCTTATTGTATAAACTACTAAGATTTTAGGCTTGTAGGCCCTATTTTAAAGAAAGCCTTATTTATTGAGTTCTGTGTGAACTTATTTATTTTACTTTGTGAGCTCTCTTCAAACTTGACTAGGACTTGTCCTTGTGCCCCTCATGTGCTTGCTTTGACAAGTGATGACAAAGTACGCATCAGATCGTAGGCCTTCAGTATATTTTATAATTAGTTTATGAGGATTTTAAAACAACATTGAGTGGATTTACGATCGACTGTCGAAGTTTATTTTGTTTTAAACATTCAAAACAATTTGGTGTTTTGTAATTATTTAATATGAACTGAATACATTTGTGAAAATCTTTTTTGCTAATTTGAAGTTGATATTAGTTTAATTACATGTGGACAATTCTATTTCTGAGCTTTCTGAAATTCATAACATAACCCACCGCAACCTCAATTGAGAGAAAAAAATTAGGGCATGCTTCCAGAGTTCCAGTTCTACGTGTTGCACATTTGTAGTCTAATATCTATAATTCCATCATTTTGCAAATAACCCTCTAGCTATATGATTCTCATGGCCGACTCCTACCATAAAATCAGCCAAATAGATTCATTAATGTACTACAATCAATCAAACCATGAAAATCATGCACTATCTCATCACCCGATTTTGAAACAACCTATCGATGGATTACTAACTTTGAATTTTATTTATTTTAGGCCGCTGAAATTAAGAGGGTGTAAGGAAATTTATTCTTGTGCCCGCAAAATATCCCTAAAAGTTAATTGGTACAAATTTATACTTATCACACTCAAGACCCCTCTTATACCACTGCAAGAGTGCAAGAGTTCAATCTCTGGTATATATGAATGAAGAAATTTTATTTACAAACTAAGGCAATTGCGATAGTAATTTTCAGCAAACCAAGCACCCATTAAGCTCAAGTGGAGTGATACTCAGTTCCTCACTATTACTAAAAGGTAGTGGATTTAGATCTCACTTTTAACTTTTAATCTCGGCTGTCTATTGTTAAGTGGATGATAATTGTAATTCATCCGTAAGTTTTATTGTATTCATTCCCACTTTTCACCAAAAACGAATAATAAGCGTTTAATAATAAGTAACTATGATTAAAAGTAGTGGTTTGTTCGTTACTTTTTTCCAATAGAGAATCCAAATCCTAAGTCTATTGAAGGTGAGAACCTTGCAAGCCAAAAAAGATATGCTAATACCTAACAGCACAAGCAAGTACCTAGTGCATCCAATACATACCATCAACAGGGCACCAACGACATATCAATACTTTGATCCAAGTATTGGTAACTCCCTAATGCGCCATTAATGTAATGAATCAGGTGCACATGATGTTTTTTCAAGAGTAAACATATATACACCATTAGGCATACCCATTTGATATAGGAGGCATAAATCATTAACATCTAGAGAAATTGCAATTGCAAGCCTAAAACATCCCCCCCCCCCCCCCCCCCAAAAAAAAGAAAAAAAGAAAAGAAAAGAAAAGAAAGAAAAGTAAACAAATAAGTAAATCTTATTTTATCGCGAAATTTCTCTAAGCATTTTTGCACACGACAAACTATTTTGCTCCCCTTAAGCCATCTCTCATTATATTTGAAAATATTGTATCTTTTTTCCTTCTCAAAGATGCATCATCTTAGATGAAACTTCAACCAAATTCCATCACTTAACATGTGCCCAAAGATGGATGTGTAAATTATTCTATGGAACCTAATCTTATCTAAAACACAAAGCTCTAGTTTTGTCTTGGATTGAAAATGACTAATTAAACACCTGATGACTCTTGTTAGCTTACCCATCAACCACTTGAATCAAATTATTCCCCACTAAAGGCTGTTGATAAGTGATTTCCAATTAATTAGATTTTTGATTAATAGAATTAGCGTGAAACATTTAAGAATATGATTTAATTATTGGTCGACTTTTTTGGAAAGTAGAATAGGCAGTAGTCGCTATTGTTTTCGGATCTAACTGCTTATGCCTCCTCCAATCAAATGCGTACCATGGCTATTTGTGTGTTTGAGTATGATTTTGGAGAAAGTAACAAGCGCACGTGATTCATTACATTAATAGTGCATCAAAGAGATGTTGACACTTGGATATGAGTTTTGATAGCCTTTTGGTGCATCATTAATGCTATGGCTTGTGAACACTAGATACTTTCTTGTGCTCTTGGGTATTAGCACATCTTTTTGGCTAGAAGGATGTCACATCTAGTAGACAAAGGTTTGGAATCTCTGTACTTCCAAAAAATAGGGGAAAGACCACTTAATCATAAATTTTTATTTTCTAAGTGATGCCTGCTACTCATTTATGCAAAAACTAAGAACGGACAACACAAAATAGGAATGAATTACAACCACCCGTTTAATAATAGAAGATCATGATTCAGAGTAGCAGTATTTCAACTATTTTTAAGTAATGGAGATGATCCAAATCCACTTAGGTAGTGGGTATTCGGTTTGTAGAAAATTATAGATCCAACTACTGTTATTTATAGTATGAACTTATTATTGTAGCTGTAACTATTAGTTTTGTTGCAATGTAGACTTTTTGTAACCATAATTACAAAAAGAGCTACCTTTTGTAAAAAGACTTGCAATGACTTTGCTCCTCAGTTTTTTTTCCAAAAAGATTGATCTTTTTTCTACTGCTACTGGTGCAAATTGGCTACATCTGCTCTCTTGCAAATTGAAACTATGATTATGGCTACAAATTTTCACTTATCAACAGTCTTTGGTGGGGAATAATCTAATTCAAGTGGTTGATGGGTAAGCTAAAAGAGTCATCACGTGTTTAATTAGTTATTTTTGGTCCAAGATTCAATTAAAGCTTTTTGCTTTAGATAAGATTAGGTTCCATAGAGTAATTTACACATTCATTTTTGTGCACATGTTAAGTGCTGGAATTTGGATGAAGTTTCATTTAAGATGATGTATCTTTGAGGAGAAGAAAAAGATACTGTCTTTTCAAATATAAGGAGAGATGGCTTCAAGAGAGCAAAATAATTTGTTGTGTGCAAGAATGCGTAGAGAAATTTCATGACAAAAGAAGATTTACTTTTTGGTTAGTTTTTTTTGGGAGGGGGTTAGGCTTGCAGCTGCAATTTTTCTAGGTGTTAATGACTCAGCCTCCTATATCAAATGGATATGCCTAATGGTCTATATGTTTTTACTCTTGAAAAAGATATCATGTGCACCTGATTCATTATATTAATGGTGCATCAGGGAGATACCAATATTTGGATCAAAGTGTTGATATGCCGTTGGTGCCCCATTAATGGTATGGATTGGGTACACTGTGTACTTGCTTGTGCGCTTGGGTATTAGTATATCTTTTTTGGCTTGCAAGTTCTCACCTTAAATAGACTTAGGATTTGGATTCTCTCTATTCACAAAAAGTAATGGACAAACCACTACTTTTAATCATAATACTTATTATTAAATGCTTATTATTCATTTTTAGTGAAAAGTGGGAATGAGTACAATAAAACTTACGGATGAATTACAATTATCATTCACTTAACAATAGACAGCTGAGATTAAAAATTATAGTGAGGATCTAAATCCACTACCGTTTAGTAATAGTAAGGAATTGAGTATCTAATTCCACTTGAGCTTAATGGGTTTTTGGTTTGCTGAAAATTACTGCTGTAATTGCCTTAGTTTGCAAATGAATTTTCTTCATTCATATATACCAGAGCTTGAACTCTTGTAGCGGTATAAGAAGGGTCTTGAGTGTGATAAGCGTAAATTTGTACCAGTTAACTTTTAGGGTATTTTGCGGGCACAAGAATAAATGTCCTTGCAACCTCTTAATTTCAGCAGCCTAAAATAAATAAAATGCAAAGCGAGTAATCCATCGAGAGGTTGTTTTAAAATCAGGCGATGAAATGGTGCATGATTTCCATGGTTTGCTTGATTGTAGTACATTAATGAACTTATTTGGCTGATTTTATGGGAGCAATCGGCCATGAGAATCATATAGCTAGAATGTTATTTGCAAATTGATGGAATTATATATATCTGTCTACAAATGTGCAACAACACGTAGAAGTGGAATTCTGGAAGCATTACCTAATTTTTTTCTATCAATTGAGGTTGCGGTGGATTATGATATGAATTTCAGAAAGCTCAGAAATAGAATTGTCCACATGTAATTAAACTAATATCAACTTCAAATTAGCAAAAAAGATTTTCACAAATTTATTCAGTTCATATTAAACAATTACAAAACACCAAATCATTTTGAATGTTTAAAACAAAATAAACTTCGACTGTCGATCGTAAATCCACTCAATGCTGTTTTAAAATTCTTATAAACTATTATAAAATCTATTGAAGGCCTATGCTCTTATGCCTACCTTATCACCACTTGTCCAAGCAGGCACATGAGGGGCACAAGGATAAGTCCTAGTCAAGTTTGAAGAGATCTCACAAAGTAAAATGAACAAGTTTACACATAACTCAATGAATGAGGCTTTCTTTAAAATGGGCCCACAAGCCTAAGATCTTAGTAGTTTATACAATCATAAGATGTAGGTCATAATTAAAAAAACATATTCTGGGCATAGCCGACATGTGCAAAATATCCCCTTAGGGTCAATAAGTAAAACATGAAAACATTATTAAAATTCGTGACCGCTCATTTCACGGTCTATTAGTCTCTAAGACCTGGAAAGTTTCATGGAACAAAGATCCTTTTGAATTTGTGACGAAGAAACTATAAAAGAAATTTAGCCATATGGTGTGAACCTCGGAAATGAGATTAAATGAATGCTCCATAGTTTAAAAAACCCAGATTGATTTAGCTTTTCTCTGTCACATAATTGAGGGTACTAAAGTGGAACTCTTAGAAACCAGTGTTGTAAAAAGCACCGGATAGCGGCGCTATACCGCCGTCTTTAGCAGTTGCGGGCCTTCACCGCCCCGCTTAAGGGGTTTGCGACTGGGTTACACGAAGAAAACCGCTATTCTCTCGAATAGTGGGTACTTGCGTGCTGAAGCGGTAAAAAAGCGGTTAATTCCGCTACAGATTCTGCCCCACCCGAACCCGACCCGTATTCATTACAATAAAACTCTCTCGCCTTTGCCCTAGCCGCCTCTCTGGCCTCTCCCGACTCCCGACTGGCCTCTCCCGACTCCCTCTCTCGATGACTTCCAGCGCCGTCAATGACGTTTCCGGCGACGACTTCCAGCGCCGTCAATGACACTGCCGGCGACGACTTCCAGCGCCAACTCTCTCCAGTCTCCGGTCAAGCCACCAGCAGCTTCGTTAGCTTCGTCTTTGTGTCTATTGGGCTCTCCTGTCTCCGGTCAAGCCAACATCGGCTTCGTCAGCTTCGTATTCGTCTCTATTGGGCAGCGTATTCGTCGGCTTCGTCTGCAACAGGGAGAAGAAGGTAAGTACACTTAAACAAATGTGTTTCCATGAATTTCTGTTTTGAGTTGTTCATTTACTTACAAAAGGAATGATTGGTATGTGACGTATGTCTAAGTGGCTTTGTTAGCCCACTTAAACGAAGATGTATTTGGGCTGGCTGTGTGATTTTTTTTTATAGAAAGTCAACATTTTGTAATGCTATCCTATTAAAATTTTTCACGCCAGACTATAATTTGTTTTGATTAATTTTGGTGCAGTTGATCTGTCTGCTTGATTACTCATAATTTACACATTTGCGTTCCTTTTCTATAATTTGTTTTGATTATATATACGACAAGCTTATCAATTGTAAAGGTATACTACTGGTAATACAAGAAATTTACAACTAATTATGTGATACATGACTTTTGAATGTTATTTTTAAATTTTAATGAGATTCATCATCAGAAAAATTAAAGTAACAATCAAAATACTTGTCATAGACTCATAAATGATGATGTTACTAATCAATGCTTTTTTATTGTTGAGCATTTTTATATTAGAGACTTGAAAGTTGAAGAAATGAGACAAATAACGGTCTTTTTGATAAACATGTACGTTTTTTCATTCTTTAATCTTTATAATTATAGTACTTTGTTAATATTATGTAATTATTACACATCTATTTCATGTTTAGGCATCAAGTATGCATTTGTAGAATTTTTAGATTTTTTATGAATTTTCTTATTATTTAGGATATTTAAATATATTTAAATTTGACCGCTATTTGATTGTGCGTTATTTGCCGCGATTTTGCCGCAATAGCCCGATATAGCCTTAGCGGTACCTCACAGCGACGTGTTGCGATCCGCTATCAACAACCTTGTTAGAAACTTTGGGGTATTTAAGTGAGTTCATTTACGAACTTGGGCATTTATATGTGATATTGGATAATAAGAGGGCACCAACATGCAACATTTTGAAACTTTGGGGCATTTATCTACAAAACTTAAAATACTTTGGATTTTTTTTTGTTTGGTTTGAAAAAAGAGGTCACTTAAGTGCAAGGTTGGGGAAACAGAAACTATTAGGCATTTTAAGTGCAACTATTAAGGCAAGGTTGGGGACTTTAAAAGACATGTTGAACTTAAATTCACATTCCTGTATGTGTGCGAGCATGATGTCGGGGCTTTTAAAGTCCCTCTAACCATTACATCAAAACTCTGAAGTTGTGGGGGAATTAAGGGTTATAATTCTATATTCTAGTAGGGGCAAAATCATGTTTTGAAATTTTGGCTGTGCTTTCATCTTGAGAACTGGAATTATGATTAAGGTTTTAAAAGAATCTGACATGATTTGTAACAATTTTGCAGCATTTTTTTAAATTTCTTGTATGAGAGATTTGTCAACATTGATGTTATTTTTGTTGGTTTATCAGGATACGATTACTGGATTTTTGCTGGCTGGAGTTGGTAATGTTGATCTACGAAGGAAAACAAACTACCTTATTGTGGACTCAAGTAATCTCTTGATATCTTCACATATTATTTTTTCTATATTTTGCTCTCTTATGCGTAGTTTACTGTCAGCATTATCTTTTAATGTCCTATGGGATGAGACATTATGCATAAACTTAGAATGACCTTTATCTTGTTTAATCTATTATAGAGTATAAACATGTGTTTGTATTTCCTTGAAATATGTTATAAACAAAATTATGCTTCCTCCCTATGCTATGGCTTACTCTGTAATTATGTAGCCCACGTCATATTCTTCTGCATTCTTTGTCTATAAATCAATCAAGAAGCTATATAAACTAATATCAATCCTCTTTCTCAGACCATCATCTATCTTTTTTTCTATTCCCTGCATCACATGTTTGTTATTTAAATAACTTGAATTATCCTACTAGTCTAATAGCTTTTCCTCATATGGATATTAAGCTCTTTATATTACCATCATGCGGAGCCGGATATCTTCATGGAGCTGATCATTCTTCCATATTTGAGATATACCTTTGCTTTCCTCATTAATGCCATGGGTTTCCTTATTCCAGAAACAGCAATGAAAACAATTGAGGATGCATTCAGGGAATTCACCTCAAAGGACGACATCGCCATTGTGCTGATAAGCCAATATGTAAGTTCTTTTTAATATTTTGATGCATCATATTTTATCCCTTCATCATCATGTGTACTATTGATCTCCCCGCTGCTTAGAATATTTCTGCTCATAATTTTATGTTTTTTCATAATAAACTAGTCAAACTAGTAAGTATGCTTTTGAGCTTGGGTTTAGAATGTGCTGTGGGAAACATAATAATTGGTGAGTTTGAATAATTTTTGTTAAGAGGGGGAGGGAGGATTTGTGAAGGATATAATGCTAACCACCCGAAAGTTGTTTTTTTACAATTTTTAGCTAATGAGGGGGAGGATTGGGAGGTTTAAAAAGAAGCATGTTTCCTCCCTTTCTTAACCCTCCTAAAATGGACGGATTGGGAGGGGAGAGATTGAATTTTAAGTGATATTTTCTTAAGATCTTTGCTACAGGGACCCAAAATATGGGACCAATAAAGGGGACAAGTGAGGTGTCCCCCTCCTATTGGATAATGAGTTGGCCATCATTGAAAAATGAGACAAATTTTCAAAACCGACCCATTTGGGTTTTTAATTGCAAAAAACAACCCATTTTAATTTTAATTATAAAAACCGACCCAGTTGGTTGAAACTGGGTCGGTTTTTGAATTTTTTTTTCACAAACTTCACGGGAGTTGAACTCCCGTGAAGTTTTGTTATGAGAAAAAACTTCATGGGAGTTCAACTCCCGTGAAGTTTCCCGAAAAAATTTAAAAAAACCGACCTGTTTTCAGCCAGAGGTCGGTTTTTGTAAATATTTTCAAAACCGGTCGTTTTTTGCGATTAAAAACCCAAATGGGTCGGTTTTGAAAATTTGTCCTTGAAAAATGATAGGGGCACACCCTCAACCACATCCCAAACCACACCCCCTCTCTCATATGCTACAGTGCATCAGGCCCCACATGAGATTTTAAAATTTTAAAATCTCATGTGGGGCTTGGTGTACTGTAGCATATGAGAGAGGGGGGTGTGGTTTGGGATGTGGTTGGGGGTGTGCCCCTAGTGCTACCCGCCATCATTAATGATAGCCAACTCATTATCCAATAGGAGGGGACACCTCACTTGTCCCCCCTATTGGTCCCATATTTTGGGGCCTTGAAGAATTTTTCTTTTCTTAAAATTCCAAGATTATCCCGAGACTTAAGTCATATTTGTTTTGTAGTTTCCCTCCCTTCCTGGACCCCTCTCTTCCTCTAGTTGTCTATCCAAACACAATTAGTTTCATCGCATCACTTTCCTTTCCACCCTATCCCTTTGGGATTAATACAATCATTCCCCTCCCCTACTCTCTTTTGTATCCAAACGTAGTAGTGTGATGTTTGATTGTTTGCAAGTGACTTTACATCAAAATGAAGCCGGCTGACTTAGTTAACTAAACTGCTGTGTACTTCAGATTAATAAGACATAACAAATATAGAACTGATTGTTGACCAAATTGTCGATACTGGTGAGCCAGTGTTTAGCTTACAGATGAGCTCACCTAGACTTGGTTCTGGCCCATGTGTGATTTGATTTATATGCTTGTGGCATAAAAATCAACTGATATTGGGCATTAACATGAGTAGATTGATGGAAACATAAGCAGTGAAAAATATTTGATACTAACAGCTATGTGTTCACATGATGCTGTTGATCTGTAAATAGTTCTTTATTATAAACAATATTATGACATTGCTTGGCCCTGTAATTTTATACTTGAATATGTCAAACTAAACAGGCATACTTAAGCCTACAGATTCCTGAGTTAATTCTACATTCACAGTTCTTTCACGAAAATATTTCTTTGCGAGTCCTTTCCAAATTAGAAATTTACCATAAAAAACTTCTAGCCCTGTTAAAGTTTGATCCCAAGAGATAATGATTTGTTAATTCAAGGTTTCTTTTAGTTTCTTGTATGGTTCAGAGTTTTTGACAATTTCATTGGAAATGTATTCTAGTGATCCATAATGACTCTCCAATTCTAATATGTACTACTAAACTAATCATATCATTACTGCAAATATCACTAACTGATTTTTTTTCCTCTCTCCTTTTCCTTATGGTTCCAGGTTGCGAATATGATAAGGTTTCTTGTAGATAGCTACAATAAGCCTATTCCAGCAATCTTGGAGATTCCCTCCAAGAATCATCCATATGATCCAGCTCATGATTCAGTTCTTTCCCGTGTTAAGTACTTGTTTTCAGCTGAATCTGTAGCAAGGCGCTAAGAGGCAGTAGCTTTCATGGGAGTTCTTTATTTGCACCTGAGTACTCAAATCAAAAGCCATCAATCAGATCCTTTTGCTAAGCACTTGTAGCGTACTTAATGATTATTTGCAAGAGAGGAAATAAAATTTAATGTGTATTTTTCAATAAATAATTGCAGTTGCTAGATGCAATAACTGGTTCTTTGCCTGTGCGTGTGTGATGGATATTTGGAAAGATTAATCAGATGATTTGGATGTCATTGCTCGAAATATGTTGGTATTCTGGCTTAAAATTTGATTCATTTTCGTTGTTTAAGCTGGAAATGTTGGTGGAAATTTGTCCATTTTATGAAGAGTCAATTGTAGATACATCCCTTGTAGTTTGCAGGTATAGATACTTACGTCCGCTAAACTATTTTTTGTCGAATCTCTTGTTTACCCTCTAAAAGCTTTACTCGTTTGCCCTCGACTTTAAGAGGAATTTACTTTTTCCAATTTAAACTTTACCTTTTCCAGTTAAACTTGTTATGTGGTTCTCTTGTGATATCTCAACGAAACAAGAGTAGGCACTCAACGGATGTCAGGTGCTAAAAATAGTAGTTTATGCCGTATGCCTACAAACGCTTTTATGTAATCATGTTTGGACCACTGAGAGTTAAAGCTATATATACCACTAAAGAACAGCTATGTGATGGAGAGTCCGAAGTTTTGCAGAATGCCTATATGTGAGCAATTCTGGAATTGCAACCCCTTTTTGTGTGCAACCCTAAAACCGCATGCGACAGCTCTGAGAGGATTCTTAGTCTGTAATAGATATTTGAGGAAAGATTAATTAGATGATTTGAATGTCATTTGATGCGATCAGGACTCGAAATGTTCGTTGTACATTTTATGAGAGCATGTCTGCACTATACATATCTAGGGCATGCAATCCAATCTCTCTCCCGAACAACTCTATCTTATACCCACCAAAAGGAACATTTGTTGGCTATGTTTATGTCTTCGGTCATTATACCGATATCTTGTACTGTTGGCTCTCTCGATCGCCTCCTCAATGGTCCTGATTCGGAGAAAAAAATCAATGGGTTAATCGTTCACTACCTATATTAGGTTGAACAATTTGCAGTAGTCTCTTTTGCTCAGATTAAACTATTGTTTGGCTCATGCAATTACTATTGCAATACAAATGTCAGTCACATGCAACTGTAGTTATTTTGATAATTCTTGCATGCAGTTGTAGTTGTTTGGTTCATTTTTAAAATTTAAAAAACTTGGAGCTACAATTTGCACTAGGCTTAAATAAATAAATAAAATTAAAATTAAAAAGAAATGATGTAGCCATACATGCTAGTATCTCATGCTTCGCGTTGGTAATTTTATTGACATCCAAAGAAGGCAAATAAGAATCTTCGTAGAACTCTGAAGTAGCCATATAATCTTCTTGATCAAGATTCATACGAAAGATTCTATTGCCCCACATTGACATCTTCTGGCTCCCATATCTTCAAATTCGTCATATGATGCACCCATTCCAGTGTAGTGTTGAGCACACAAGTTGATGAGCTACCTTAAATTAAAGGATTCTTCTAGATATTAGTATCTTAAACCATAAAATCATAGGTATTTTGTATTAACCCCTAGCATCTTCATATTTTGATATTAATCCTCCAAATTACCTTAGGACTTTATAGTATTAGTCCCTTAAATCTTTAATAACTGCATATTAGTCCCTAAAATCATATAGGATCTTGCAAAATGGCCCTTCAAGTTAAGTATCACATTAGATTTGAGGGAAACATTCCATCAAATCTACCTGTTGGAGGCAAATTGATCATTTTAATTAACAGTTATAATTAAGTCTTTAATCCATAAATAAATTATTTTCCCAAAAACGTATAATATGATAAAAACGAAACGTGTATGTGTGTAGTTTGAGCTTTAAAGTATTAACACACAAAGTACAAACCTAAACTAATATACCAATCAATGATCTTCAATAAGCTCGTCTTGGACAACATTACGGATGAAGCTTGATCTTAAATCTTTGACTTGAATTGTGCATAGCTTCACACCGATATTCCGCCAACCTCCTCTTGATGTGATCGTGTAAGCTCAATCCATCCAACCTCCAACTTCGTCAAGCTGGATATATCATAAACAAACACAAAACACTAGAAACAATATTAGTCATAAATTGTTTGTTAAAATATCATCAAAACAAAAAGGCCAACACACAGAACCATATGCACCGCTTCCAAGTAAGCTTATCTCGCTGAAGTTGTCAGTGGCACGAACAAGCTCGTAGTAGATCAATCTATGCTTAGTAGGAGAGAGTGTGCTACCTAGGGTTGGATTCTTGGCTCTCCGTCTACGTAATCTTAATAAGATGCAAAAACAAAGAACAAGGATTCCTGTAGAAGCAATAACAAGGAAAATATATCTCAACAAATGTCTCAGTGAATTAGAAACTCTAGAATCAATCACATTGCAAGATGGAAAGCCAAATCTTGGTGCTCCACTTAATGCCACATTTCCTTCCAAAGACACGGTGCTGACATTCATAAATGTTGGATTGAGGATTCCTAATCTATTTTGGTAACATGAGGTTATTAGGATTCCTAATCTATTTTGGTAACATAAGGTTATTAGGATTCCTAATCTATTTTGTTAATAGGTTATTAGGATTCCTAATTTGTTTTGTTTTTTGTTTTAGAATTCCTAGTATGTTTATGATTTTAGGATTTCTATATATATGGAACAATTAGAAGAGAGAATTGGAGAAGCAAATTGGGGATATTTGGAGCACAGAAAAGATGTATTTTCTGAGCTATTTGTTTAGGGTTTTGTTTGGAGAGATTAAGAGCTTGTTGGTGAGATTAGTTTGTTCATTCGAGTGATTTGTAATCTCAGTTTGTATTATTTCTCTATTAGTGAAAACCACATCCTCTTCTTGCCCCATGGATGTAGGCAACTTGCCGAACCACGTTAAACTATTGTGTTTGGATTTGTGCCGTTATATTTGGATTGTTTAGCCTTCTCTCGGCGTTCGTTTGGTTTGGTTTCTCAAAGCACATAGTTGGTTTGATTGTTTGGTTTCCGCCGCGCGCAACAATAAAGGCATCAACATTTGGAACCTTTCCTTCTAACATGTTGAAAGATAAGTTCAAGACGCTATGATGTCGGAGATTGACTAAGGACTCGGGTATAACACCTGCGAGCTTATTGCAAGAAAGGTTCAAGACATCATGATTCAGGAATGTGCTCATCACTTCCGCAGCCTTCCTCACCTCAAATAGGAGATGTAGTACCTGAGCCCCTCACCTCCACCTTACAGATCTCACAAACTCCTTTTTGTTTTGGCCCAGTCATTTCCCCTCAACAACTCTGCGGTGAAGAGGGACGATTATCATCTCCTCAACAGTTCTTTTTGTTAGTTTACTCTGAGTCAATGGACTAAAATTTCCTAAAACAACCCTCCATTGAGTGTTCCCACTTTGAATTTTCTTGAATTTTAGATGACTACCAGCATATATTGTTTCTGAGAAAATAAAAGGAAAACTGTATGCTATCAACAGAATCTAGTAAATAAAAGTTACTAAAAGGCATCTCATAGTTGCTTTAGAATCTCATAATATAAATTACTCTTGCTATAACTGGTACGAAACCTGTATGTATACAAATAAAATTCATAATACATTATTGTCATGTTTCAAGCAGCACAATACTCAGACATATACTTCATGTTGATCTTCTGCAACTGTGGGACAACGTCTTTCATAGCAAGCCTTTCTTTAGGCGAGTCACTTGAACAGATAATCCCCAACTCCATGATGGAAGATAGACATGCCTGCATTGAAATTAAGTCACTCCTCGACCTTTCATTTCCATCCTCATCTCTCAAGAGGTTGCAGTCCACTATATCAAACAGGCCGGTGGGATTTGCATCATTTACCCATCGTCGCAAGCTTGATTCCCCAGTAAACATAGGATCAGTAGGCTTCTTTCTCGTAAAGATTTCTAGCAACAATATTCCAAAGCTATAGACATCTCCCTTTGTAGAGACCCTTCCAGTTGATGCATACTCTATACCACAAACACAAAGGATAATACAAATCATATGTGATTGGATTAAATTTGAGGTGAAAGCTTGTACTTTTATTTACCTGGAGCAATATAGCCAATTGTCCCTGCTGTGCTTGCTGAGGTTATGCTCCCACTGACACCACTCAACAGTTTTGCGATGCCAAAGTCACTGACATGTGCGGCCATTTCTTCATCAAGAAGAATGTTGCTCGGTTTTAGATCACAATGCAGTATAATCTCAGAATGGTGATGATGAAGGTAGTCAATAGCTGAAGCTACATTGATTACGATGTCAATCCTTTGAAGCAAGCTCAAGCAGTAATTATAGGAGTATAGCCATCTTTCCAGGCTTCCATTGGGCATGAATTGGAGTACAAGTGCCTTGAAATCCATGTTGGAGCAAGTGCTGATGATTCTAACAAGATTTCTATGCCGAACCATCCTCAAAGCAAGACACTCAGCATCAAAACTCCTCGAAGCTCCTTCGATTTCCAAATTCAAGACCTTTATGGCAGCAAGAAGACCGTCATCTAAAATCCCTCTGTACACAGAACCATATGCACCCATTCCCAGCAAGTTTATCTCGCTGAAGTTGTCAGTGGCACGAACAAGTTCGTAGTATGAAATCAATCTATGGTGAGTAGGAGAGAGCATGCTATGAGGGGCTAGATTCTTGGCTCTCCTACAAAATCTTAATAAGATGCAAAAACCAAGAAGGAGGACTCCGGAAGAAGCAATAACAGGGAGGATATACCTTAGCAAATGCCTCCTTGAATTAGAATCTTTAGAATCAGATGGATTACAAGATGAAAATCCTAATCTGGGTGCTCCACATAATGCTGCATTTCCTTCCAAAGACACGGCACTTGCATTTAAAAAGGCACCGCCATTTGGAACCTTTCCTTCCAACTTGTTGAAAGATAAGTTCAGGACGCTGAGATGTCGGATTTTGACTAAGGACTCGGGTATAACACCTGAGAGCTTATTGCAAGAAAGGTCCAAATGCTCAAGATTAATAAGATTACCAAATGATTCAGGAATGTGCCCGTCGAATGAGTTATATGATAGATCTAAATAATAGATTTTGAGATCCTTTGGAGGACTTGGAAGGTTACCCGACAGCTGATTTACTGATATATCGAATGCATATAAATCCATGTTCCACAATGTTAATGGCAGTGATCCAGTGAGAAGATTTTGTGACAGATTCAATTCATGTAGATGAGTCAAACTCCAAATAGTTTCAGGAATTGTTGAGGATAACCTGTTAGCAGTAAGTGTTAACTTCTCTAGTCCAGTGATGTTGCCCATCGAGTCAGGTATGGATCCAGAAAGACTATTGTCGTCGAGGTGCAGTGCGTCCAAGTTTCTCAATTGGTCGAGCTCATGTGGGATGGAACCGTGTATCCTGTTACTATCCAAACCTAGGTACTGCAGGCCTTGTAGGGTTGTAATTTCAGACGGTATCGTTCCAACTAGCTCATTATTACCCAATGATAAAACGATCAATCCAGACAGGTTACCCAGCTCAACAGGAATTTTCCCGTTAATATGATTATTCTGAATATCAAGCAATGTTAGAGTCCTTGAAAGGTTACCTACGGTATATGGAAGAACGCCATCCAGCTCATTTTCACCAATGAAAACACGATCTAAACCTCTGCAGTTCGAAAGCGATGCAAGGAAGTCAACTCCTCCTGTCAGTTTGTTTCCTACTAGATCCAACTGCGAAAGGTTAGCCATGTTCCCAAACTGCAAACGCACTGGTCCGGTGAGACTATTATCGGCCAGGTCAATGAATGTGAGTGATGACAAATTGGAAAGGGAAATCGGTATGGGACCAGTAATACCACCACAGTCAGAAAACTGCAAAATACCAAGGTTCGTGAGACGACCCAAGTCCTCGGGAATAGTCCCATGGATGCTATTGTTGCCAAGGCTTAATACAGACAGGTTAGTCAGGTTACCTAAAGAGGATGGTATGGTACCCGTTAGATAGTTGCTTCCAAGATATAATCCATTAAGTTGCTTCATATTTCCAATCTCGGGCGGGATGTTCCCGGTTAGCTGGTTAAAAGTCAAGCTCAGGATTTGAAGAGTACGACTACTGCAAACGCTAGACGGGATGCTGCCCGTGAGTTGGTTGTAAGGTATAGATATTATAGGAGGGAACAACGGATGGAAGTTGCTACCATTAGAGGGCAGGGTCCCTGAAATACTGTTGTACGCGAGTTGCAATTCAAAAAGCGACGACATGTTGAAAAAGGAAGGAGGTATTGAACCTGAGAGCTGATTATGATCAAGTATGAGCAATTTCAGTCGAGGCAGCCGAGCCAGAGATTCAGGGATGGTTCCGACTAAGCCATCATTGGAAAGCGAGAGCAGAGACAGAAATGAGAGGTTGCCGATGTGAGGAGGGATGGTGCCGTAGAGCGGCGTGTTGCTAATGTTGAGAGCAGCGACTCTTTGCCTCCGACGGCTGCAGGAGACGCCCATCCAGGTGCAAAAGGAGGCATCAGTGGTCCAGTTGGCGGATAGAATGCTGCCTGGATTACGTTCGATGACCTGGGCTTTGATGGCCAAGAGGGCCGAGAGGTCGGTAATGTTGTTATGATTCACCGCCGATGATGAGGTAAACAATAATAGCATCAGATGCATTACTAAGAGGACAGACTGGTAGGTTTCCATTGATGCCAGTAAAGGAAGATTATAGAGGATAAAGGAAATATTTGACACTGTTGGTCAAAAACATCAAGCCACAAAGTGCAGCCACCCTTTGTTGAAAAACAAAGAAAGAAGCACCGAAAGGGACAGCCACCATTGTTGACAAATCAGAGAGAGATAGCCAAAATTGTTGACAAATTAGGAAGGTGACAGTAGGTGTTGACAAAGAGTGTGAGGGCTCATTTTCGGTGATTGACGGAGAGGGGGATTTGAAGCCTATAAAGCTCCCTCCCCTCTCTTCCTCTGGAGAAGTGCAAGGAATCCTCCGAAGCAATCCTTGACAGAGCCATTTGAGTGAGAGCAAAACAAAAGAGAGATTGCTAAAATTTTGTATGTGTGTTGTATTTGAGAGATTGAATATAGTGAAAGCCCTCTTGCCGTGGACGTAGATCAATTTGATCGAACCACGTAAATATTGTGTTTGTGATTGTCTCTCTATTCTCTGGTTTAGTGGGTAATTTCCCCAACAAACTGGTATCAGAGCTTCTCGGTTCTAGGACAGCTTTCAATCTTCCACAATGGCTTCTGTGAAGTTCTCGGTGTCGATCTTCGATGGCCAGAACAATTTCGGCCTATGGAGGATAAAGATGAAGGCTTTGTTACGACGTGAAGGCACAGTTAAAGCTATCGACGGGAAATACCCAGAAGATATGACTAGTGCTGAGATCGAAGAGATGGACGAAAAGGCTCACAGCGCCTTGCAATTGTCACTATCCGACAATGTGCTTCGTGAAGTTGCCGATGAGGAAACGGCAGCGGGGTTGTGGTCAAAGCTCGAAAGTCTCTACTTGAAGAAATCTCTTACTACGAGATTATACCTGAAGCAGAGGCTATACACATTGAAGATGAAAGAAGGTACACCCATTCAAGAACACCTTGATGAATTTAATAAAATTGTCATAGATATGAAAAACCTGGATCTAAAGCTTGATGATGAAGACCAGGCTCTCATTGTGTTATGTTCATTGCCTGACTCTTATGAAAACTTTGTCAACTCTATGTTGTATGGAAGAGAATCCATAAGTCTTGAGGATGTGAAGGCCTCTTTGAATTCTGCTGAGTTAAGAACAAAGTTGAATGGGAGAGGTACCGATAGGCAGGCTGACGGTCTACTAGCCAGAGGTAGAATGAAGACCAGAGAGGGTGATAAAGGGCAATTCAGAAATCGTTCGAAGTCCAGATCAGCCCAAAACAAGAAACATGTGGAGTGTTTCTACTGTCACAAGAAAGGGCATTACAAGTCAGAATGTTATGCTCTAAAGAAGAAAGACAACCAGCGTGGTGAAACCTCAGATTCAGCTAATACGGCAAAGGCTGATACTGTCGTTGTTGCTGAAACGGTTCTTACAGTATGTCCATTGGATGGCCGTTCCGATAGAGAATGGATCTTGGATACAGGTGCGTCTTTTCATATGTGTCCAAATAAAGATTGGTTCACTACTTACAGATCTATAAGTGGTGGATCAGTTTTGATGGGCAACAATGCAGTTTGTAAGACAGTTGGCATTGGTACAGTTCGCATCCGGTGTCACGATGGGATAGTGAGAACTTTATCAGATGTGAGACACATCCCGGACTTAAAGAAAAATTTGATTTCTTTGAGTTCTTTGGATTCTATTGGGTGTTCTTACACTGGCGAAGGTGGAGCTCTTAGAGTTACTAAGGGTTCATTGGTTGTAATGAAAGGTAGTAAGGTGAACAGTCTTTATGTTCTCCAAGGCAGTACGGTGACAGGCTCTGCAGGTGTGTCTTCTGATGCTGATAGAGACACTACTCAGTTGTGGCACATGCGCTTAGGCCACATGAGTGAGAAAGGGATGACTATTTTGAGTAAACGTGGCTTACTCTGTGGTGACCATACATCATCACTGGATTTCTGTGAGCATTGTGTGTTTGGGAAGCAAACTCGGGTCAGCTTATCGACTGGCTCACATACAACGAAGGGCACTCTCGACTACATCCATTCAGATTTGTGGGAACCTGCCCAGGTTCCATCTAAAGGTCGTGCTCTTTATTTTCTGACATTTATTGATGATTTTTCCAGGAAAGTTTGGGTTTACTTTCTCAGGCGCAAAAGCGAGGTGTTCGAAACTTTCAAGAAGTGGAAAGTACTTGTTGAGAATCAAACTGGAAAGAAGATTAAACGTCTCCGAACAGATAATGGCTTAGAGTTCTGTAGTGGTGAGTTCAATCAGTTCTGCTCAAATTCTGGGATCGTACGACATCGTACGGTCAGGCACACTCCTCAGCAAAACGGGGTGGCAGAACGCATGAATAGAACGTTGATGGAGAGAGCTAGGTGTATGCTCTCAAACTCTGGCTTGGATAAAGGCTTCTGGGCTGAAGCTGTTAACACAGCTTGTTACTTGGTGAATCGGTCTCCTTCTACAGCCATTGAACACAAGACTCCAAATGAGGTATGGTCAGGTAAACCAAATGACTATTCAAATTTAAAGGTATTTGGATGTCCTGCTTACTATCATGTTAGAGAGGGTAAGCTTGAGCCTAGAGCTAAGAAATGCATATTTATTGGTTATGCTGATGGCGTTAAAGGCTATCGTTTGTGGAGTCTTGAACCTGATTCTCCTAAATTCATTATTAGTAGAGATGTTACTTTTAATGAAAGATATATGCTTGATCATGGGAAGGTTTCTGTTAAGTCTACAGGAAATGTAGAGAAGACCATGGATAAGGTGGAGCTTCAGGTGGAGCTCGAGGGAAAGACGTCTCAAAATTCGTCTATAAAATTTGCTCCTACAGCTGTAGAAGAGCAACATGATTCAGGCTCAGATGCTGATGATGCTGAGACTGAAGAACCTTATTCCATAGCCACTGGCAGAGAGAGGAGACAGATCAAACCTCCTCAAAGATATGCACATGCTGAATTAGTGGCGTATGCTCTCACGACAGCTGAAGAGATGAGTATTCAAGAGCCATCAAACTTTACTGAAGCTGTCTCATGCGGAGAATCTGGACGTTGGGCCACAGCTATGACAGAAGAACTCGAGTCACTCTACAAGAATCAGACTTGGGATTTGGTGCAATTACCTAAGGGTAAAAGGGCAATTGGATGCAAGTGGATTTTCAAAAAGAAAGAAGGGATCCTAGGGGTTGAAGATGCTAGATTCAAAGCACGGTTGGTGGCTAAGGGTTATAAACAAAAGGAGGGAATTGACTATGATGAAGTGTTCTCTCCGGTTGTGAAGCATACCTCTATCCGTGTATTTCTTGCCATGGTTGCTCTATTTGATCTGGAGCTTGAGCAGCTTGATGTGAAGACTGCATTTTTACATGGCGAACTTGATGAGACTATCTACATGTCTCAGCCAGAGGGATACTTCGTAGAAGGTAAAGAAGATCAAGTTTGCAGATTGAAGAAATCTTTGTACGGCCTGAAGCAATCTCCCAGACAGTGGTACAAGAGGTTTGATAATTTTATGCTTAGTCATGGGTACTCAAGAAGTACTTATGATAGTTGTGTGTACTACATGCATCTAGGAGATGATTCTTTTATTTATCTTCTATTATATGTCGATGACATGCTTATTGCTGCTAAGAACATGTCGTAGATTCTTATTTTGAAGAAACAACTCAGTGATGAGTTTGAGATGAAAGATCTTGGTGCAGCAAAGAAGATCTTAGGTATGGAGATCAGGAGAGACAGAAAAGCTGGAACATTATATCTCTCACAGAAGAGCTATATTGAAAAGGTACTTGAACGCTTTGGGATGAAGAAGGCCAAGCCCGTTACAACTCCTTTGGCTCCTCACTTTAGGCTCTCGGCTTCAGATTCACCTACAAGTGAGAACGAGAAGAAGGAGATGTCCCGAGTTCCATACTCTAATGCAGTAGGTAGCATAATGTATGCTATGATTTGCACTCGTCCAGACATTGCCCAGGCAGTCAGTGTAGTGAGCAGATACATGGCTCAACCAGGGAAGGCACACTGGGAGGCAGTGAAGTGGATCCTTCGGTATCTCAGGGGTACCTCAGATTTGGGTTTAGTTTTTGATAGCAGTACTTTGGGAACCTCAGTTGTAGGTTTTGTAGATTCTGACTATGCAGGTGATCTCGATAAAAGGAGATCTTTGACTGGTTATCTTTTTACTCTTTCTGGCTCAGCTATTAGTTGGAGATCGACTCTACAGTCGACAGTTGCCTTGTCTACTACAGAGGCAGAATACATGGCAGTAGCAGAAGCGGTAAAAGAAGCCATTTGGTTGAGAAATCTCGTGAGTGAGCTTGGACTACAGCAGGAGGCTAGTTCAGTTGTATTTTGCGACAATCAGAGCGCAATACATCTAAGCAAAAACTCAGCACATCATGAGAGAACAAAGCATATTGATGTCAGATATCATTTCATTCGTGAGGCAACTGCTGAAAGAAACATCATGATGAAAAAGATAGGTACTGCAGACAACCCAGCTGACATGTTGACCAAACCCATCCCGACCTTCAAGTTCAAGCACTGCTTGAATTTGGGAGGCATTCGCAGTTGTTAGCTAGCCCCGTTTGGGGCATTGTTTGCAAGAGGGGGTCGAGTTTCACTTGTTCTATTATGAAGTGTACTCTCACGTTTAGTTTGGTTGGTGTCGGCTCAGTTTTGGGCAAACGTTCGTCGAGGTGGAGATTGTTGGTCAAAAACATCAAGCCACAAAGTGCAGCCACCCTTTGTTGAAAAACAAAGAAAGAAGCACCGAAAGGGACAGCCACCATTGTTGACAAATCAGAGAGAGATAGCCAAAATTGTTGACAAATCAGGAAGGTGACAGTAGGTGTTGACAAAGAGTGTGAGGGCTCATTTTCGGTGATTGACAGAGAGGGGATTTGAAGCCTATAAAGCTCCCTCCCCTCTCTTACTCTGGAGAAGTGCAAGGAATCCTCCGAAGCAATCCTTGACAGAGCCATTTGAGTGAGAGCAAAACAAAAGAGAGATTGCTAAAATTTTGTATGTGTGTTGTATTTGAGAGATTTAATATAGTGAAAGCCCCCTCTTGCCGTGGACGTAGATCAATTTGATCGAACCACGTAAATATTGTGTTTGTGATTGTCTCTCTATTCTCTGGTTTAGTGGGTAATTTCCCCAACAGACACTTCACGAGGGAAAATGGTCAACATAAATTGGCCAGCTGATTTGTTCACAATAACTTACCCCAAATTCACCTGCCAACTATCAACGTCTACTTGGACTTTACAGTCCTACGCCATCCCTTTCAATCCAACCCTGCTATTTCACGCGCGCGTCAAATAGCTTTTTTGCTTTCAATTGGAAATCTAGTCTTTAATTCTATACCACATATTTGCTTTTCATTGTGCTATCTTAACTAAGCTCTCTCGTATCCCATTGGTACCAGGACCTCATTCATCCATCTATTCTCACCACTTGATTATGAACAGGTATTTATCCCATTCCCCTTCTCATCTGCAAAGATAATCCTGTCGCCTTGAATAAAATAGGTAAAAAAAAGATCACTGCAAGCTCTGCTTATATCACCAACATAAATTGTGTTATTGAATCAAAAAAGAGGGAACTCAGTTTAAATTTCACAAGCAGGAAGTGAGTAGATTATAAAGCATGTTCTGACATCAGAAGAAACAAACAAACTTACATCATGAGTTATTTACAGTGTCCTGTAAGAGAGAAGCTTCCATCAATTTCCAAGCATGTCCACCGTGATATCTGTTTCTCCAAAGCTTTTGTTTTCAAATTAAAACTCCACAAGCACGTGATAATCATACTTCCTTTAAAAGTACAAGTTCGGGAAAAGCTTTCCATCAATTTGTTAGCGACTTTTTCAGATATTGGTCCAAATTCAATCCTTCATACTTCTGAGTGTCTCAAGTCATTGAAATAGTTATTAGTTCATCTATTCATATAAGGTACGAGTTTGTCTAGCATCCTGGGAAGAGGAAGGTTTATATTAAGGGGTTTTTATCTTTGGGCCCAAAGCTTTACCTATATTTATTTATAAACCCAACTAGTTTCAGATTTACTCATAAACCCATAGAACTATGTGTATTTGCCTCTCAACCCAAAAAGCATTAATACATCCAATATATATACAATATA